>JAQHUG010000215.1:1314479-1343140 GCA_028555095.1 Dicrostonyx torquatus | reverse complement strand
GAGAGAGGGAAGTAGAGAAGGCTGGAAGGAAGAAGAGAGAGAGGTTGTGCAAGATGGCTGTTTTGTTTTGTGAAATGTGTGGCTAATTTTGTTATTTTCACATTCCTTTATATGACTAGACATATACATATTACATACACACATGTATGAAATCATAGCGAAAAGGAGTGGGGATATCTAGCTACAGGAAGGAAGGGGTGTTGGATGTGTTGGTGGGATTCCTTTTGTTCAGAGCTGTCACCTGTAAGTGGGGATACAACTTCTTAAGGCACAGCAATGTTCGCTAAGAGATTTAAATTTCATTCGACTTATTCTTTATCCATCCTGTTGGCATTAGTGTAGGAGCACATTCTACCACAGAGCTGTCAGAACATTCCTCATGCGTGTGATCAACATTTGTATGTATAAAAGAAAATCTGTGAAAGGCCAATTCAATGGGCCAAGAAACACCGTCAGAGACCTAGGTTCTGTCCCAGCTCTGTCATTCTTCCCTTCCTGCCCTTCCCCTCTTATTTCTTATTTGGTAGTGTCCAGATGGCTTCTATTGCTTCAGCAATCATATCCATGTCTGGGGCAAAAGTAAAGAAGTAAATAAATAAATAAATAATAAAGTAGCAGAACGGCAAACAGTGTGCCAGCATGCTACATTTAATCCACTGTTGTCTAAGAATGGCTGCCCAGAAAATAAGCAAATTCCTATTTGTATTTATTAGGACTAACATATGTTACATCCCCCCCCACCGAATAAGGTCAATGGCATCGTTGGTGGTGTTGGGTCAGCCACCCTATAGTTTCTGCCAAAGTTGCCAGCATGTTCCTGAGCTCCTGGCCACTGGGTGTAACCATAACTATGCCCCAAACTTCCCACCAGCTCTGCAGAGCTCCTCTTGAGTCCCCTTAGGTCTTAGTCCTTACAGACTATCTTAAAAGAACTCTATGGTCAGTAGACAACTGGTAGAAGGAAACCTTCACCCACAGCTGAGGTCAAGGTTAAACCAATGTCATTAGGTTAGGGTAGAGGACAAGTACTCAGGACTGCTTTGGAGAGTGATGAATTCATTTTCAAATTAGAGAATACAGTGGAGGCACACAGGGAGAAGGAAGACAGCCCAATGGGCAGGTGGCAGCATGGGACTCTGTCTTTCAGTGATTCTGACTCAGTTTTCTATTTGTGCTCTCTATTTGCATTCTTTTTTTTTTCCAAGACAGGGTTTCTCTGTTTATCTTTGGAGCCTGTCCTGGAACTAGCTCTTGTAGACGAGGCTGGTCTTGAACTCACAGAGTTCTGCCTGCCTCTGCCTCCCTGGTGCTGGGATTAAAGGCGTGCGCCACCACTGCCCGGCTCAATTTGCATTCTTAATTGTTGAAGCAGTCATTTTGGCTAAGATACCAAGGATTTGGGGAGATTTATTTGTTTGTTTGTCACCATGTACGTAAGGCATAGAGCCTGTAAACTATACACATATACACACCAACCCAGGAAAAAAAGATGAGATGTATACAGAATTATTGGCTTTAAGGTATAAAAACAAACTCCCAAATTTGACATTCTTGCCTCAGTTAGGATTTAAAACAAAGGTTATTGGGGAAAAAAATCAGTCAACTTGTAAAACTCCCAAATATGAATATGTATTCTTCAGAGTTTTACAGCAACATTTTCTTTGATGTAGAAGTAAAGAAGAGAGGGAGAGAGGAGAAAGACATAGAATAAAGTCACAGCCAACTGCATTTGTTTCCCTCCCTTGGTCAGCAGTCTCCAGTTCTGCAAAGAAACCCCTGATCTAAGGAAAACAATGGAAAATTTACTGCCTGTGAGATTACTTTGGACTCCGGGTCTTGCAATTGTCTGGTTCTCCATTTTATATTTTTTATTAGCTCCACCTTATTCAGTATGTTCCCTATACCTCAGTGCTTCACCCAAAGATAGATAGTGGGTATTTAATATGTATCTGTAACCACCTATTCTGCAAAAGGCTCCTGATTTAAGTGGGTTCATCTAGTAGATAGGCATAAAATACCAGATGAGTTCACTCGCATGTGTGCAGAATTGTGTGCTGTGCAATGGAGAAACAGCACATGAGCCTCCAAAGTTAATAACCTCTAATAAACAATGAGTCCGGATGACAACTTTTCAAAATCTATTACACACTAGTAGCCCTGGTTCTGCACAGTTTGCATACTAAACAGATGATAGTAGATTCTGGGCAGAAATATGGACAGCATTATATACTTCAATGCATGCCAGGAAAGAAATCTTTTGATAGCATTTACTGTAGCCAAGAACAGAAGCAGCTATACAATTCCCAGCCAGCAGCCAGGTGCCAAACTTAATTCATGCAAAAAAAAAGTGTGGGGGGGTCAATTGGCATCGTATAGGGTTTGTAAGCTCTCCATAACTCGTGGGAATCCTGGGTTATGAGGTCTGTGGGTTACAGTGCCCTGCTGGGCTGGCTAGTTCACTTTATTCTGAACAATTCATGAGTAATCAGACTGAATCCCAGGCAGACAGCTCACGTGCACATGCAGGAGTGCCACGAAGAAACCAGGCATGGTTTCAGCCAGGTAAGCTGGGCACATGACTTGGACACATCAAGTTCACTTGTCAGAATCCTAAGAGATGCACAGCATGGTGTGCTGCTAATACTGGGTGATGGCTCTGGGACTCAGGAAGATCTGGATGCAGAATACTGGTGAGCCCCGGTGCAGGAGATTAAGAGGAATGCATGCAAATTCCTGTATTTAGATTGATAAAAAGAAGCACTGTCTCCTGTCTCATTCCTGTCAAATTTTTTTTCTATGCTGCAGCCTGGGTGGTTTTTTTAAAAAACAGAAATCAAATCATGTCCCATCTCTAGTTTTTAAAAAAAATCCATTTCCTTGAGAATGAAGATGAAACTCATCCATCAGCATGTTTTGAATTCTTCCATGACTGGCCTCTTCCATTCTATCTACCTGCTCTCCCATGGATTCCCCTGTCTTGTTGAATGTTCCAGCCATAAACAAGAGCTCCATGTCTTCATGTGGAACCTGGCTGAGGCCTTTCATATTTCCTCTACCTAAAGAAGTGAAAATAAAAAGCACCCTTACCCTTTGCTAGACAGCTTCAGAAGAGTCAATTCTATAGGCTTAATTTTATTTCATTTTTACCTCGTTTTAGTTGGATCATATATTTTCATTTGACAAATATCCATTGAGCACTGACTGAACATCAAGCACTGTTCAGTGTTCTATGTATTAAACAGAAGAACATAGCATCCTTTCTTTCATAGAACTGGTGGTCTAATGGGAAGGCTGTCTAGTGGTGAAGAATTTGACCAAGCATGAACCAAGAATGATAGTAACGAAGAGTGGGTGTTGAAAGGCTCAACTTTAAGCAGAGTGGCCACAGCGGGCCTATGTAATGAGGTGGCATGTATGCAGATGTGGTTGGAGGGAATCGGGACCTGCGTGGCTAGCCAAGAAAATACTACTGTAGCTGGAGGAAGGAGCAAGTGCTGGAGCTCTGGAGAGGGGTGTACAATGAACTGGGGTGAGTATGGGGCTAAGTACACTAGGGCACTGGTAAGTAAAATAAAGCAGGAGAGCTGCCAGTGACCAGCCTCAGCAGGTCTAGGAAGCTGTGGGAACCTTGGATTCTCTTCTACGTGTAGTTGTGTGGAAAGTGTCAGAAGTTTTTGAGCCAGGAATAATCATAAAACCATTTTTTCATTTAGTTTCAAAAAGATTGAAGGAGTTTCTTTGTTGACTGTAGACTATCCAGTGTAGACTTCCGGAGATGACCTGGAAGTTATCACATCTGTGACGAATAGAGGGGACCACAGAGGTTGGCTAACACTCATCGCACAGTTTGTGATTACTTATGTGTTAGGACAGTACCAGGGCAGGGTGTGGGCTGCCTGGATGATTCCACAGTTCTATTATGGAGCATGTGACTGCATGCCACTGACTCCATAGATAAGTTTCAAAGACCCACTCAAATAGCAGTAATATCAAAAGGACCTCTAGGTTTGAACAGTTGAGGAGCCAGTTGTAGCCCTGTTTGGCTGCCAAGAGAGTTAATGCTGTCTTTGGTTACATTGAAGAGCTTGGAGGTAGAATGAATAGAAGAAAGACAAGACTCAGAGGCAACATTCCAAACATACCCCTCATCCTATACCAGTCCCTGCTTCTGTCTTCTTTCAGGCTATGGTGTCTTTCAGTCACAAGATAGCATACCGGATTCATCTGTGGTCCTCCCAGGTGCTTCGTCCATATACCCACACAAAGTCTCTGATTTAACTGAGATTTTCTATTTTAGCCCATGTATTTCCTGATAAGAATTTGAAGGTGTATGAGGCACAGAACACCTTATGCCACTCCCACTTACTTCTGTGGTCATTGTTGTTTTTCTTCCTCTGGGCTAAACTAACCCATCATTTATTTGAATTTTTGGTCATCACATTTAGTATCTGTCAGAGCTGGAGATGTAGCTCAGATGGTAGAGCGTGTGCTCAGTGTGCACGAAGTCCTGAGTTTGATGGCTGTGATGGTAGTGCATGCCTGAGTTACAGCACACTGTTAGTTTAGGAGGAATTGTGTGCTCAGCCACTTAGCTCATTATGAAAGTCTACTTTTGTAGATACTGAATACTAGAAATATGTTCTGTTTGCAAAGCCAATAGCAGAATCTTACTTGAATACCTTACATAGTATCAAGAATTTATGCTTTGAAGTCAGGAATCATTCTGTTCTCAGCTTTTTACTTATAAAATTTAGAACATAACTCTTCTGTTCTCTCCTCTGTAAAATAAAGATGATAACTTCTCACTCAGAGTTTTTCTAATAATTAAATAATATTGTATGTATTGAAATACTTACAATTCCTGTAAGCCGGTAAGAATATGCATCCTTTGCCTCAGTATTCTTGCTAAAGGATGAACTAGATATGTGGAAATGTAGATTCTTTTCAATAACAGAGAGATTTTTCATTGCTTGAGAGTGAATGGTAGTTCATATTGTGTTGTGTTATTTTCAGTGTTGTATCATCTCCTGATAATAATTGAAATGGTTCTCAAGAGTCTGGGGTTCACAGAGTTTCTATATTTTGAATAGAGTGAAGAGTCCAATGCTGGCAAATGCCAGGATTGCACAGGAGGAAGATTCCTATAAGGAATCTCACACACTTGTTCTGTTGTCTGACTTAAATTGGTCTTAAAAAATAAAGCAGAATCTCTATAGCTTTAATATTAAAGACATATCTAAACTGCAATTGCTTTTCATGTAAGATGAGAAAATGCTCTTCTCCTCTGTTGAGGTCACCCAAACATCATCACATATATACTTGAAAGTGGTACATATGTTTGGAACCAAATCTAATGTCTTCCTAGTCAGGAGAGACGAGGATGGAAGAATACTCAAGGAGAAGTGGATCACAGTGAGGAACTGCCCAGTGAAGAGGAATAGTAATGATGCACATGGGTTTCTGAGACACACCCAACAAAACATAAAGTTAACTGGGAAGAAATGAGGAATGTATTAAATTTAGTAAATTTAGAAATACCGTCAAAGAGTAAGGTGAAAGGTTATATATTGAAAAAGGCTACTATTGTCCAGGCAGTGGAATATTAGTGAAGGTTTGGGGTACAAAGAAAAGTGACAAAAATGATATTTACATCAATGTGAATTGAGCAGTAGGGAAGTGGAGGTAAGTCAAGGTAAGTTGATGACAACTGTAAAAGTTCAACCATAGCTTTGAATGTCTGGAGTCGAGATACAAGGATCCTTGGAGGACTAGACTGGCTTTCTGAAGATAGCATGTGATCAGTCCAGGGTCTAGATATGGCGTCCTTTCAACTCACCAGCTCAGATGCATTTTCTCTGTGCTCCAGTATTTGGAATAGCCAACAAAGCCCACCTGTTCCCGTCATTGCTTTTATAGTGCCCTGTATATGAAATAAGTGATGTAATGATGAAGACTCCTAGTTACGGATATGTTCTCAGCTTGCCTCTCTCTCTGTGGTTAGCTTTAGATGGTAATTGCTAACATGGCTTTGATGGTGCTGGATCTGTGGTTTAGGATGGTTTTATTCAGGAGGACAATGATGTTTTAGCATAATAAGTATATTAAGCTATTTTAAAGCTTATTTCACTGAAACCAACAAATATCATATTATAGACCATTGTCCCGTCTCACCATGACTCTAAGCATCTGAGGTGAGGAGATGGAGCTGAGGAGAATCTAGGAAAAGGAGGGTGATTGGAATATGTAGACTAGAGTCCTGGAGTGCTGAGCAGAAAGAGAGGTCCAGATACATGTACAGTCTCTCCCTAGTAGTGCACAGGGTAATACTCAGAACACTAATTCAAAGAAACTACCACATTAGCTCAGAAGGATCCCTGAAACAATGTTTGGAGCTCATGCAGACATGGAAATGGTGTCTGTCCTCAAAACCCATGTAGTCCCCAGACATGTGTGCATGAGGATGTTCTTGTCAAGATGGCAGGGCATCATCTGCCCGGACTAAATGTTGTGGTGCTGCTGAAAAGATCTTAAAAGCAAAGTCCAGAAGGCTCGATTCTCTCCAAGCAACATAACTATGACCTACAAGTACTTTTTAAATTATAAAATATCAAGCCCAAAACAATATAAAATGTATAATTTCTGGCATTCACAAAAGATCAATACACATCCAAAGAAGTATACAAGCATGGACATAATGAGGAGAAAAATAAACTATTAAATCATAGCTAACATAGAGATTAGAATCAGAAGACAAGGCCTTTAAAATTAAGAGAATTTGTAATATATTAAAAGCCCTAGGTTAAAATTTAACCTATTGAGTAGATAAGTGTAGATGGATGCGATATAATAGTTCCACACTAGCTCAGAATTGAGTATAGTAAAGGGTTCTTTATTTAGGAGTAGACTCACAGTCCTCTGCATGACTGGGGAACAGGAACCAAATTCAGCAACCAAGAAAGGAGAGAGAACACAGCTTTATGTCTGCATTTATAGAACAAGCGACCACGCCAGTATCTTAAAAGCTATTGACTGAAGGAGCTCCCATAGCTGATAAGGAATATATATAATATCTATCTTATATATAAAGATAGATAGATATTGATATAGTACTTATAAAAAGCAAATATAATTGGCTTCCATAAATCAGTTTCTCTTCTGCTATACAAAACCCTTTGGCCTCAAACTCACAGAGTTCCACCTGCCTCTGCCTCCCAAGTGCTGAAATTAAAGCTATGCGCCATCACCGCCCGGCCAAGCTAAACCTCTTTACTCACAATAGGTATCATTCCAACACAAGGCAAAACAAGTGACTTCGCCACCATATTCATTATATAAAATAGTGAAGTTGAGCCTTTCAGGGGTAAAGAAATGATACCAGATAAAATGAAGACATTTTAAGATTGTAAAAATGATAATTCACTGACATAACTGATGAATGCAATATGAAGACATGAATATTTTGAGAATTGAGAAGGAGAATTTACTGTACATTTTATAGATACTGAAAGAATATTAAACCAATATTATGACCAATACTTTTGGCAACTTAAATATAATGGATAAATTTTTTTGAAAGATTTGAACTCTCAAGTGCATGCAAGCCAAGAGTCTGTGTCTCTGTTGTTCTTAAAGGTTTATAATTTTCTAATGAAGTCAAATGTTTCATAGAAAGATAACAACTCTAAGGAAACTTCCAGATAAGTAAAAAAGGCTTCCTTAGCTCAATTCCTGAAGTTAGCTTTACCCTGGTGCCAATATAAGATAAAGGCCCTGTATAAGGAAAAAGATTGCATTAGACTGATATCCTTCATGAACTCCCACAAAATCCTTTTCACAGTTCTGGGAAATTGTAGCCAACATTATGTTAAAAAAATAGTGTATCTTCACCAAGTGGTCTTACCCAAGGAATGCTATCTTAGTCTTTAAATATATGTTACAAACAATCAGGCTAAAAAGAACAAAATGTCTATGTAATCATACCATGACCTCAGGAAAAAAATTGACAATATCCAATGTCATTTAATGAAAGTTATAAATTCAAAACTATTGGAGACAAGTTTGGGGTACAATTATATAGAAGTAAGAGAATCACAGAGTGCAAAATTCAATAGTATGCTCACCTCTGAGCATGTTGGGAAGGCTGGAGACCTGAGAACAGCTGTCAAGCTCCAAAAGAAAAACACATGTGTTGCTTTCTTTTAAAACATAGGGTGTGTGAAATAACATTAACAAAAAAGAGACCACGCATTTGAAAGAAAGGAAGGGCTTGTAGGAGAACTTGGAAAGAGGAAAGAGAAGGAAGAAATATATTTATAATATAATCTCAAAAATAAAAATGTGGAAAAAGATAGCAACCATAAAAATAACAATTAACATATATCAAAAATAAAAACCTAGTTGATAAACAAACATTTTATTGTGTTGTGTTTCTACACATGTGCTATAATTTTTAGTTCTTTTGTATTTAATTAAAGCAAATTTTGAGCTTGATGTTTTGCTGTGTGTTTCGGGCTATCCCATAACAGAGAAGCTTATTCATTCATTCTGCACAGCTTGAGAAAATTCTGACATTTTCATACTGAAAGGAAAGCTTATTGTACCAAGTATTCAAGGCTTTAGAAATACAGTGTGTTGAAAATATAATGTGATATTTTCTATAAGCAAAGAGAACTGCTATTTCAAGTGTCATATCATGTGACAAACACGTGTGATTAGTGCCAATAAGCCAAATCTAGGAGCCAGTGGCCCAGGGATCAGTCACATCAGACTCAGCTCTAGAGAAAGGCCAGGTGTGACCAGCCTACCATCTCATTCTGCCATTCGCTACTAATAGAGGGATTTGTGTTTGTTCTAAACAGTCTATCCTGTTTTGGCCTCGTGCAAACCATACCAGAATTAGATTCCAATCATCCTCTCCTGCCCTTCCTTGCCAGAAATTTGTCTGCAGATTGTGCCACAAGAATTTCACAGAATGTATGCACATTTATTCTGTGTGTGTGTGTGTGTGTGTGTGTGTGTGTGTGTGTGTGTAAGAGAGGGAGAGGGAAGAGGGGCTAGAGAGTCAGAAGATAAAGAGACAGTAACAGAGAAGCTAGAAGGAGAGAATACACCATAATGAACAACTGCCACCTCATTCTTGAATTTACAACCCTTTGATGAATGGGTACATCAGAAATCCTGTCCTTTATTATTAGAAGTGTTTCCATCATTAAGTAAATATTCATGAATACCTAAAAGATACCAGGCCTGATTCTTCGTAAAAAAGAGAGAGGACAGGGTGTCCATTGTTTGGTGTGAATTAGATGCACAACTAATGGTAGGATATTTGCCAATTATTGCTAAAACTAAACTCAGTTTGGAGAAGTAGATACAGTGTTTAAATGTGGTTGCAAAGCGTATTCCCCAAGAGAGGGATGAATTCTACTATTATATGGATCAAATCGCAGATAATGTTTGTATACATATTGATGCACAGAGTTGCAGGGCCTGTTGGTAATGCCTCTATGACTTGCTGGAGTGTAGGGGCAAAGGCAGTGATGAGATCTGAACCCACCATAGTAACCAGAAGTTCCAGGACAATGAGTTTGTGTTCTTTAACCTGACTTGTCTTTGACGGATTATTTGCATTTTGCAAATGAGCTTATTATTTAAAAAGAAAAAAACTAATTATTTCACAGTCACACCTGTCTCGGTATCAAACCCAAGTCGGCATCAGCTGCAAGCTGGACCTCCTTTTCCCTTCCATGCTGCCTGTTCCTGCCTGAGTAAAGGATCCTGTGTGCTGTCATCTGTGACCCTCTCCAGGCCATTTCCACTCCCATAAAAAGCCTTCATTATTTTTATGAACCCTGTGTCTATCTGGCTTTTCATGGTTCCTATAGAACTCCCTTTTCCCTTCTTAAACACAGTTTATTGTGTTGCAAATTTAGGTTTCTGTATTAGAATACAGTGTAGTGTGTGAGTATTCGGAGCAAATCGGTGTGTATTGAATGAATTCAAAACTAATGAAGTTAAAAGTGATTTTCCCAGTACTCTTTAATGAGCTCCAAACAGTAATAGGAAAATATGAAAGTTAAGTTTTCCAGTATGTGGTTTAATATTTCTAAAGTTTATGGAGGAAGAAAGAATATTTGAAGCTCTCACTGAAAAGTCCAGAACATATGACAGTCTGATGTGGATGAGGGACATGACCCTCTGCTTTACCCCGTACCACCATGGCCTGACAATACAGCATATCGGAATAAAACCTTGGCTAACTCACTCTGATTAACTCATTGTCTTAGCAGGAACACATCTGAATTGGAAATCTGCATGTTCGGAGGCTTGCCAAGAGATGGTGTGATTAAACATGGGGATTCTATAGTGTTGGATCTCTAGTCTCCTTTTTAGCAAAAGCCTCGTTTTAGTGTGTGTGTGTTTGTATATATGTGTATTGTGTGTATGTTTATATGTTTGTATATTAATTTGTATGTATGTGTGTTTGTATGTATGTGTATTGTGTGTATGTATGTGTGTATTTTGTATGTATTTATATTGTGTGTTTATGTATGTGTATGTCTGCATATTGTGTGTATGTATAATGTGTGTATGCATGTGTGTTTCAGAAAATGTAGTAACTTTTCAATTCTTTAAATCCCAAAGTGCTGAAAACTCAGAAAAGTCTGTACAGAGAAACGATATGCCAAATAGTCTCTGACATAAGAAAACACTATAAATTAAGGCAGTAATAGTTCATGGTTTCTGAGAAGGGAACTTAATTTACAACTAGAATCAGGTTTACATTCCTTAGAAATTCTGGAAATCCATCACTGGCAGAGAAATTGATCTGCTAAAGGAGAGGAAAATTGATTCCTAATATTGGCAATTACATCAATTTTAAGTTCTAAAGGGACAATTCTTGGAAACAAATTTATTAACCACTGAGGAATTACTTGCTACTCTAGAAAATGATCTAAAGAGTGGTATTTAGAGCCTAATTTGAAGAAAGATCTTCCCTATAGCAGACTCCAACTTTAGGATTGTTTTAATTATGTTAAAGATATTAAGATAAAAAATGAGTGAAATCAGGCTATCTATATAAAAAGCAAGCTTCACATCGTATTTTTGAGTGTTTCTTTTGCCTCAAAGTATCTACATATGAAGGAGTGGGAATTAGAACACATTTGCATATTTCCATTCATGACATTGGCATTTTCAAAAAGAATAAGTGTAGCTGATGGCAATTTTTATGTGAAGAGATTTGTGCATGTTAGCAATATACCATATCCTGTCAGCGTAAGAAGAGCATATGGGCCCATTAACTCACCAAATCTGCCACTGTTCTGCAAATTTTTATTAAGCAAGTGAAGTCCCTAATAGTCGCTTATGTTATAGAATGCGTGTCAAATGCTAACAGTAAGCCAGGGGACTGTTTTCCCCTAGTGAGAAGGCATTTGAAGTGTGTAAGAAGGCTTGACAAAAGAATAAAACACTTTAAGCAACCACCATATTAATAAAAATGCATCCTACTGGGAACCCACATGTGAGTGTATTATGTGCACTTTAATGTCTGTTCCTAACAAGTTTGCAGAGTGCCATCTTGATCAGAGACCTTTTACCCTCCACATCTTCATTCTCTGGTTTCTAACAATGAACCTGGTTGAAATTAAGTGAAAAGAAAAAATACAGTCTGTTATTACTTTTGAAAAAAAGAAGTGCTCTTGGCGGATGGACAGCTCTCCTTAGATTCAGAGACTTAAGAATTAGAAACATGGGCAATCATGGCTGCTCAGTTCCCCATGCAAGTCCTCCTGGTGATTCAGAGGACACACCAGGAAATTAACAAACAGCTAGAGCAGTGTCCTCTTTATTAAGATCCTGTGACAATCAAGCCAAATAGTGGCCACCGATCATGTGTTGAATGTCAGGAAATCCCATTAGCTAAATAAAGCCAGAGAACCTACAAAAGGGGCAGCTCCACTATCTCTAGGCTTTGAATAATGCCTGTGGTGAAAGACATGATTGTAACAAGAGTGTGTATAAACTATATTTATTTATATAAATACATATATATTTTCAGGAGGACTCAACATTTTATTCATATCGCTTCAATTGCTAAAACTATTTCTTTAATATACCCAAGAGCAAAGAGTCACAGTCCTTGGGTAAAATTGAAGGTTATGAAAGAGAATGTGAAGAACTCCAGAGACTTTATAAAGATGGAAAAGGAAAATAATCTTCGTTCAGGAGCAGAATGTAAAACCTTAAGGCTGTTCCTCCACCAGTGCTCTTCCATGATGCTTTGCACCTTGTGCTCTCTTAGAATAAGAGACCATCCTCACAAGAGGCACACTTGGGTCTCAGTTTCTTATACAAGCCTTACATGTAAAAGTGCAGACCTGTCATGAGCCATGTTCCTACCATTTCAATATCTATCTGCACTATCTCAATATAATGCATCGAAACAACTACATTTAAGCACCAGCCCCAAGAGATAACTAATAGTTGCTCTAAGGTGATGTGGGTTATAAAGGAAGTTGGATATTAATTATAATACTTGCCATTTAAAAAATTGGTGGTGTGTGTAATTTTACCTCATTTTCTCATTTGCCACTGTTATTTAAATTGCTTCCCAGCACTGAGCATGTGCATAAAAGATGATTGTTCCAAATTTAACCTTTTAAATAAAATGTGTTCTATTAATTAAGTCATTACTGCTCCCTCTCTTTTCCATTATGTTTGTTCATTTGTCATTGGTCCTAAAGATAGGCATCTGTGTCAGAGAATATTCTGGAGAAAGACCCTAATTTTTATGCCTATCACCCATTTGGATTTTCCACACTTTAAAAAAATAGTTTATTTTAGTGTTCTAAAGAATTTCAACTTGTCAACTATTAAAATAATAATAAGTATTTCTCCTAGTGATAATAGACATTATTCAGCCAAAAAGTTGAGAAGTTCCTTGTAAAACTTAATGTTACTAGGAAGTTTGAAACACTTAGATTAAAGAAAGAAAGAAAGAAGGAACAAAAAAAGGAAAAAAAGAAAGGAAGAAAGAAAGAAAATCACAAAGATAGAAGCAAGGCAGCAGCGAAAGCTTTGCCGTCCTAGAAAGCCCATTTTTAGAATAGCCGTGTGTGGCAAGATCCTTTATTCAACTGTATTTTCTGTGCATATCCTCCAAAACAAGAGTCGCAGTCAGATACCCTGAGGAGGATGTACAAAGTGTCTGTTTCTCTCTCCTGTAGCACATGTGAGCACCCAATGCCCTGCTGAGGTGTCATGTGTTCTTGCTTAGTCTTTCTGTATTTCTTTATGATCTTGAGGAAGTGTAATTGTCAGCACCATCATGACCAAATTCATCCTTCACCATGCTCACTGCTTCCACTTATAAAAAGTTTTAAGTAACGAGAATGTATACCTGGATCTGTGCTGAGTAATTTTTCATTTTTTTTTCACTTTAGCTCCCATAATTTCCTCTGTGCTGCTTGTATCCCCATTCTTGAATGGAAAAAATAGGAGTTAAAAAGAGTGTAGCAATTTTCCTGGCATCACCAGCCGCTGAGCTCCATCTGTCTGTTGTTCTGCCATTCTGTTTGGTGTCTCAGGAATGGTGACCATAGGAAGGGATTGTATAGGTTTACCATGTGATCTTCTAGGCTCTTGGCATGTACTTACCTCTGTCATCTTTACCAAAAATCTGTGGGATGCCAACATGTCATTCATTTCATAGTAGTGAAACAGAGTGAACAGAGCTAAAGTGGCGTCTAAGACTCTCACCAAAATCAATCTAAAATCGTTCAGAGTGGAACAAAGTTTGTCAAGCTTCCAGGCCAAGCTCCTAACTCTCAGGATGACTTCTCATATATTAAATGAGAAGAAATAGTTTATTTGAACTTTAAATTTCCAAACATGCTGAACAAAATTATAGGTAACATTACTTTATTAGTCTGCAGGAATATTTTTTTGACAGAATCTTGCCATTTAGCTCAAGACAGCCTTAAGCTTGTCTAGCTAACCCTGCCTCCATCTCCAAAGTTCTAGAACCATAGCATGAACCCCATCCATACCTGGTCCAGATTTCTATCTAATATCATCAATTCAGATAAAAAAGAATGCCAGTTTTCTAGTATATGATTGTTGAAATGCTTTCCTTTATTTAGTTTGTGTTGTTGTTTCTTCTTAAAATTCCTCAGCTAGCAAATCTTCTGTGATTGTCACAGAGACAGAGGAGCAGCTAAGACTGTCCTTTAATCTCTGCTCCTTCAGCTGGTGAAATGCAGGCCACAGAGGCATGAAGATGTAGTGCTTGTTCCCTAGGTATTACAAAGATTAAAGTAACTAAGCAGATGTAAAATATGTCGGGTACAACCCGTGTGTCACAAGAACTCAGCAGTACCAGCTACTGCTGTTTTTAGATAGCTGCATAGTTGATTTGTGGATATTTCCTACTAGATTCCGCTGTAGGTGTTTTTAGGCACAATAAGGAAAGAACTTGGTCATGAGAGCTTGATAAGTACTGTTTGACTCACCACCCAACTGAAAATGCTAAAAAAAAAAAAATTCTAACAAGACACTTAGACAGAACAGGATAGCTATAGGCAAACAGTGCTTTTAATTTCAACATTAGCCAAGAAAGGATGGCAGGGGAGTGGCTGACCATGTGTGGTGACTAGGTCAGTTACAGATGAACGACGTGGGCAGAGAGAAGAGCCAGGCTCGTTAGGGAAGATGGAGGCAGTCTTCCTCGTTGCCACATTCTCCTCACCTTATTCTCCATCCTTTAGTACCAGAGGTTAATAGACTCACAAGAACATGAGTAAATGGTGAAAGAAGGGACAACAGCGGCTGGGTACTATTGTGGTTATTCACAGAGCGTTGTTTACAAATCCCATGCCTGCGTCCAGGGAACATTGATTAGTAGTTTTCACATGCTGCCTTTTCCTGATATTAGTATCAGTTTTACAGCAACCCTATGTGACACAGTGGAAATCTTTTCTCTGTGTTTTCTAGTGGGGCTTTTGTAGAATCCATATTATTTATTTCAATATTTGGTACCTGTGATGTCATACAGTCCTAGAGTAGTCTTTGGAGGAAAATTTTTATAAATTCATTTTAAAATTTAATCAATAGGCCATACATAATTTTTTCTATGCCTTTAAGCTTTACTAACCTGTACCTTTCAGAAGGTTTTTTTTTCTCCCATTGCTTAAGGGCTGTATATCTCTTGACCTAATTCTTCCACACTGTTGAGGTATGACCTGTTGTCATCTCTAAGTACACCCCTGCACTGCGAAGCTTGCCACTGTGACTGTGGAACTGGGCATGGTTTTCATCTCTGCGTGAACTTTAAATGCTGTTTTCTTTCTGTCCAGTATTGGTTTTCTAGGTACTAGGGTCATGGTGGGTGTTTCTTCAGATAGCAGAAAAAACAGTAAGCTGGTTTTGCGCTTTACAGACGTCACTTGCATCGACTTCCCTGAACAACATACAGCATTCCTGTATTGCAGGGGACACCACTCGATTCTTCCATGTCCCCTTCTAAACGGTCTCCAGGAAGCTGTCCAGACTGAGAGCGGGGTGATCACGGAGCTCACTGTATGTGAAGCTGTGTAGACTGAGAGTGGGGTGATCATGGTGCTCACTATATTTTTCCATCTTTATAAGTCTGTTCTTTGTGGCCTAATGTCTTCTTTGCTATTATTACAATTTTTGTCCTTTCTTCATAAAAATTTTTGCTTTTTTTGTCTCTATTTTGAGCAGATATAGAAGACTGGCCTTGAGTCTTGAATATTTTGCTTTAATGCTCAAGTAGTTTTATTATCTATCATATATCCCATGGCCCTTGAATTTGGTTCTTCTCTAACAGACATCAAAGAAAGAGCCCAGTTAAAAGAACTGCAAGTTCTAAAAACTTTTTATAAGTGTTACATTCACAGAAGGCCTAATAAACATAGCTCTTCATAGTTGACTATAAAATGTCTATGGATAAAATTGAGGCACCCTGGGATAGGCTGGAAGAAAAAACCCTCAAGTCTTTGTCAGTAAAAAATTTAATTTATTATGAATCTATATTAATTTATGGTTTTAAAAATGCCTGATTTACAGGCAAGTCTAATCATTGTCTTTTATTTCTTCTCTTCAGTGCCAGATGAAAGCAAAGCTCAGGCATTGGCTGATCACAGACCGGGTAAGAAATTCCTTGTAACTGGCTTCCTCTTCCTGGAAATCGCTGGCTGTGTTTAGTAGCATTTGGACCCTGTTTCTAAGCACTAGTTGGTGAAAAGCTTTCTAATTAATACATGAGTTGTCTCTGTCTTCCGCGAAGATGAATTATCGCCTGGCTGTGTGCATAATAGCGTAAAGTAATGCTGACTCAAAATGTTCAAGAAGAAAGGTTTCCAAAATAATCATCATTAAGCCAGAACCTTAAACCTATACACTAGATGAACACTTTCAAGAAACACAGACATTGAAAAAGAAAGCTAGGAAAGTTGGTAAAATTTTTCTACATAACTTTCACATTAAAATTGGGAGACAGGGAATATCAAAAGAAGATGTGGTCATTTCTCAGGAAAAAAAAGAAAATTGGCATATGTAATGTTGCCTGTCACCGGAAGGGACTGTGCCAGAGATGCCAGTATTATCCCTCTCCTTCCTCCTGAATGAGCCCCCTTGCTGCTCTGTCTGAGGGTCTTTCATGGTCTTACTCTACCCCAATGAGGTGCCTATGTGTATCAAGCCCTAGACGTCCTTTCTCTTCCTCGTGGCCTCCCTTCTCTTCTGCCCTGTTCTTGCCTCAGTATCATCCAATCCTATCATTTGCAAACACAAAGTTACTAGAATAGCAAATCCTGCAGTAATCTCCTACCTCTAGGGGTAACTTGTTTTGTAAAAAAAAAATACCTATTTGACTCAGGCGAGCCACTCTGCGCAGGGGCTATGCTTGACATCCCTCCGATGTTAAAACAAAGACTTCTTCCCCATCCCTGTGTTTCTCTGCCAGTTCCCTTTCCAGTAGAAGTGGCATTCATGCCTCATTAACTTTGTCATCATATTCCAGGGCAAGATTATGATTTTTCTTCGTTTTCTCCTTCTTTAGATTTTCTAATGACTTCATCAGGGAACAGCTGGTTCACAACCCTTAGCTTCCACCTTCCATTCTTCACAATGAGGAGCCTAAATACTCTGAGCAAAACACATTCTGTTTATGTGGTTATAAAACATTTTTATAGATTAGGTTTTTGAAAATGAGCAAATAATAAGCTTTCTGGTTATTTCCAAGAATTCTGATCTTAATTTAATCTTACTTTTCAAAAAATAATCACCCATTGCTGGCTATCAAAAATGACTGTTACTCTTTTGAACTAAGAATATCATTTTGGCTTCTTGCTATAATATTTTAGTTAAGTTGAAATGTTTGCTTGTATCTAATGTGATATAAATATTTATGAGGAACTACTCTACAAAACTTAAAATAATGACCTTACTGATTTTGAGAAATCAAAATTGGCAGAATTTCATAGCTGGCAGATAGATCTTATAAAATTCTGCATGACAACTTTACTTCAGGTAACAGATGGAAATAGTACCAGCAATCTTTATACTATATGAAACATAATGCTAAAAATACTAAATGACATAAAAATATTAGCTGGCAAATAAATGTCCTATAAAATTCCACATGATAACTTTACCTGAGGTAGCTAATAGAAATTGTACCAGCAACTTTTATACTATATGAAACATAATGATAAAATATACTAAATGACATAAAGATTTGTACTAATTTATAATCACTCCAATAATCATTGTCCACATATCTTATGACCTTCTACATAATCACTTCATCAGCCTTTACTGTTGAACATCCATTGAATCCATGTAAATGTGAAAAAAATAAACTTTCTCTAATCAGAATTGAATCCAGTTTGAGCTCTGAGGCATCAATGGCTTAAAGATTAAGGCAAGTAAGAAATTTGATAACTTTAGAGCAAACCTAATACTATACTAATGTGTCTCAGTGGACAGTGTGATCTCTATAGCATAAGGGACACCTGTGATAGTATGGAGCATCAGAAGAGGAAAATATGTGCCCAAGTTTGTAAATGGATATGCTCCAAGAATGTACCCTCTACCAGTTTTTTTACATGTGTTTTGAAAATTAATCTTAAATATGATTTTATTTAGACATTCATCTCTCATATAAAATCTTAACTCTCATATTATTCTATATTCATGTAGAGTAGGAGTTCTCAACCTGTGGATTGCAACCCTTCTGGGGGTTGAACACTTTCACAGGGGTCACACTCATATCAAATATCCTGCACACCAGATATTTATATTAAAATTCATAACAATAGCAACAAAATTTTATGGTTGGCGATCATTACAACATGAGGAACTGTATTAAAGAGTCCCACAACATTGGGAAGGTTGAGCACCATAAATGTAGAGGGATTTTTCATGGGATGTTAGTGATGGAGGTGGTGGTGATATAACAAATGATTAAAGGTTCCTTTAATTCTGACAATTTCTTTTCATTAAATCATTTTAAAAATTATGACAAATAAATATATTTAGTTAGGCAGATAATTGATAAAATATAGATAGATAGAGATAGATAGATGATAGATAGATAGATAGATAGATAGATTAGATAGATAGATAGATAGATAGAGTCTGCAATGTCAAATTCCCATGTGTACTCTGTAACCAAAAATTGCCAGGATATATTTTACCTTGTTAGGGACCAGGATCATACTTCTGGCAATATTCAAGTGATCCCTTGAAGTTTTCTTGAAATATGATTTTTCCTTCCCCAAATCCTGTCTTTGGAATACTTAAGTAATAAATCAGCATCTTTTTGGCTAAGAAGAGTAGCTTTCTCTTTAATTCCAGAAATGTGGATAGCTTCAACATTATCCAAGACTCTCAGGAAGTTAAAGTAAATTAAATTGTGTATGCTGACTTAAGTTCACCATCCATCTTATTTGGGAGATAGTCAACATTTAATAAATTCATTTGAGTTGAGTTTTCTTCTGCGTCAGCTTCTTAGTGAGTAGAGAGCCATTGTATGCCAAGTTTCATCTGCTGGTTTGCCTTGGGCACATCCCAATTTTGTGACAATATTTTTGGCACCTTTCCCTTGGCTTAATCTTTAAGTGGTTGATGCCTGCAGGCTAAGATTATATCAAAGGCTTAGGTAAGATAAATCTTTCTATAATTTTTTACTCAAAATGGTGGTTCCCTTCACCCCTTCTGGAATCAACACATTGTTCTTGAGAGTCCCCCAACAGCCTACTCAGCACGAGCTTTCCCTACGAGCGAGTGTGTTCCAGTGCAACTGGAATCTTGGGGGGGGTCTTCTCCATGCAAGAGAGGGCTGTATGTCTCCAGACCCACCCAGAGAAGTTAGAGATAAAATACTCTTTGTTTAGTTCCTTTAAGAACACAAGTTTTATTGAGCCTTGAAAAATATTTTAACATCTTTCCCAATTTATTAATTGAACAAATTTATGCCCTAGAAATGCAAGACATAAGAAAACTAATTTTTATTATTTTTTTATTTTTTGAGCTTAAGATATTATCATACCATTAACCTCTTCCATTTCCTACCCCTTACTCTCTAAAGTTCATGGCCCCATTTTCTTTGATTGTTTATATAAGTGAGTGAAAGTGTATGTGTGTGTGTGTGTGTGTGTGTGTGTGCATCTTCCTAGAAACATAACTACAACCTGCTCAGTCCATATGTCACCTATACATATGTGCTGGCCACTTGGTAGTAAATAACCAATTTCAAGATGACTTCAGTATTCTGAAGGAAACAGAATCCAGAGAAAATGAAATCAGCTTGGCACTTGATATTTAAAATTTTTGCTGTAATATTGACGATCCTAAAAGTGATAGAGGATATTGGACATTTCTTCCATACTTTCTCCTTCCTATATACTGAACCCCAACCAACTGTTCAGTGTCCCTCTTGTATTCAGTATGAAGGGGCTTATAAATTTTGCTTCTTTTTTCCTACTGTGTCATCTTCTTTTTCTGTAGTTTTGATTTACTGCGTGGAGCTGTTTTAATATGTATTGACTGTCTGCAGGATCTTTGCTGACCCAGCTCTTTAAGATGGTGCAGCTGAGAGAGCCAGGGACTTCTTCTTTACGAGCTCTGACATATTAATTAGGAAAATGGACTAAAAAGCTTTCCGATTTCTGTTTTAATTTCTTATATTCTAGAATACCTGTCTATATAGCTGTAAAATAGGCAAGTCAGTGAAAGGAATGGTGGGCAGTAAGTACAGATCTGTTTTGAATCCAGTTATCAATTAAGGAGAATATGCTTATTAGAAACCGAAGTAGATTTCTGCAGGCCAGGAGTCTTGCAGCCATGAAGTTTAGCTGACAGCTGACACAGTTGATTGAGGAAGAGATTGAACGGCAGGGCAGTTAACCCTGATCGCCCAGATAGTCCTTGTGGGTTTAGGGAATGATCTAGATGGTGTGCTTCAGGGCAATTCTTGTTTTCCTAGAATGTTCCTAACACCCAACAGTCCCTGAAACTGAGAATATTGGAGAATATAGGACCTTACTTTCCATTCTGTTGGGAATGTGTGACGAACACACATATCGTAAACATCTATATTCCCCTTTTGTAAACTTGACTAACTGAAAACACATATTCCAGAATATGATAATCTCATAAAGATGAGCGACTTCTAACTGTGATCATTGTGCCTTGGTTTTCCTCATGAAATATACAAGCTTATTTGTATATAAATGAATGGGCCAAGCTGGGAGTTACAGAAAAGAGAAAATGTGTGGCATTGATTATAGATTGTGTTGAAGTGTCTGTGACATGCGTTATCGTCACAAGCTCAGAAGCTAACAGGAAACCTTCTAGTCTGCTCTAAGTGTAATGTGCATAATCTTTGAAAGAGATTTTTTCAAGTGGGATCGAAGAAGTTTCTGGATCTTTGTAAAAGTTTTGGAGCTTTTAAGATGGGATTGTTGGCACATGCTTATAATCTCAGCACTCAGGAAACAGTGATTGGAAGAGCCTGAGTTCAGATCCAGCCTTGACTAGACATAAGTTTTAGGCTACATAGTGAACTATAGTGAGATTTTGTTTCAGACAAAAAGTAACAGTAAACAAATAAAAGCTTTTAAAAGAAAAAAAGAGTTTAGATAATGCTTCAATATGAAGAAAAATGACTCAGTGAAATTTTGTGAGTTTCTTGTTTCCACTTTTTTAGAGAATCAAAATTAGAATGTATTATTTTAATAATATGTCAAACCACAGTAATTTTTCATGTTTGAGTCTTCTAGTTGGGTTGCTGCAATCCATGCCTGAGATTTCTGTGGATGAAGAAATAAAATCAGTGTTCATGGTTAGTGAGCTTCATTTTTGATTCTTTCCTCATCAATTAGTTAAGAAAACACAACATAGATGTCTGTTTATGTACTGGGAACCTTGCAGTCTTTTGCTGTTATTCATTATATTGGTTGAATGTAGTGTTCAATATGAGAAGCATACATTTCCCTCTGTCTTCAGCTTTGGCTTACTTTTCAAAAGGTTTAGGGTGTTATTATCAGAAAATTAGCAACATTCCTATATCATGTATAATCTCGTCATTCTCTGTGCTCTAAAAGATTACTCAATACTGTGTTCTCTAAAATTTGACTAATCAAACACAATTAGAAACAAATATACCCAACCAGTCCTTTTTATAAGATTTAAATATAAAATAGGTTTGTGTATCTCTTCTAAATTTTGTAAGTAAATATAGATATTCTTTGAAATTAAATTTGAAAATGAGTTATTTTGCTCCTCTTCATGTATATTAAATGTCTCTGTCATAGTTATTTCCTGTTGCTATAATAAACACAATGACCAAAAGCAAGTTAAGAATACGAAATTTATTTTTGCCTGTCATTCCAAAGGACTAGAATCCATAGTAACAGGTAGGCATGGCATAAGCAAGAGCAGGAAGCTAGCTGATCACATTACGTCCATATACAGGGAATAGAATATACAGGGGCCAGGCTATCAATCTCTACGCCCGTCTCCAGTGATGTACTTTTTCCAGCAAAGGTGTACCTCCTACAGCAGTGGTCTCAACCTCGCTAATGCTGTGATACTTTAATATGTCATGTTGTGCTGACCCCAACCATAAAATATGTCTTAATTTAAAAATAAACCTAGTAGAGGAAAGAAGCATACTTGGTGTGCATGTGTGCATTGGCAGTCACTTATTGCTTCCACTGTGTTGCATAAGAAAATCAAAAGTAAACATTGGCATGTTGATCACGTATATACAGATGGTCTGTCCCTTTCTGATTTCAGCCACACAGATCTTAGGTTTAACAGCAACTCATGAGTTAGGACGATGTGTCATTTATATGCCTGTAATCTTCTGAGAATCAGTAGTTCCTGTGGTATACGCCTTTGACAATTGAGAGAAAGAAAGAAATCCATAAGTTATATGCTAGAGACTTCCATTAAGTGCTGGAAGGGGGAAGCAGATAAGCAGGAACAGAGAGAGTGTAGCAATCAAAAGGGTTGTGGAGCAGACGTTTGGTGCACAACAGTAGGGGAAGAGCGCACAGAAAGTGGAAATGAGAAACAGGAAGAAGTGGAGCCTCCTCCTAACCCCAGTCTCCACAGTTTAAGTGCAAAACTTGATTTGAGAGGGCTAAAAGGAAGCAAGGTTCTGAGTGGTAAGCTAGACTTCAATTAAGACCAAGAGGCTGGAGAATTTCAGAGATGAGGTTGAAACTGAAGAGCAATTTAACAGCTATGAAAGGTCTCAGAAGACAGGTGTGAGATGAAGGAGACCGAGAGTGAGCCACACTGAAGGGAGAGGGTGCTGCAAGTCTTTCAGCACAGAAGGGCAGACTAGGATCTCCATAGTGATGGTCTGCCGTATTTAGATGGCCACCAAGTTCATTATATGAAATATTGAAGTTGAGCCTTTCAGGTATAAATGATACCAGATAAAATGAAGACATTTTAAGATCAATAAAAATGATAATCCATTGACATAATCAATGAATGCAAAATGAAGACTTGAATAATTTGAGAATTGAGGAGAATTCACTATACATTTTATAAATATTGAAAGGATATTAAACCAATATTATGACCAATACCTTTGGCAACTTAAATGTAATGGATAAATTTCTGCAGTTACCAAAAGAACTGGCCTTAACTTGTCTGGTGAAGAGAGAAAAGGTCCGTCTCCTTCTGAGACTTCACGGTGGCCTGAATGGGTCATTATTTATCATGGTTTTTGTTTTTGTTTTTGTTGCTGATGTTTTTGTCTGATTAAATAGGAGATCAAGAATTTGCAAAATTAGTGCTGTAATAATGGCTCAGTGTATAAAGTTCTTGTCATACGAGCATGAGAACCAGATTTTATCACCTTAGATCTCAGGTAAAGGTCATGTGGGCATGGCAGCCCACCTTTAATCTGAACCAGAAATCCTAGTCCTTCAGAGGCCAAGACAAGGGTACTCTAAAGCAAACTAGCTACATTTAGGCAAAGCAGCAAGTTTGGGGAACTGGGAGAGAGACTACCTCAGGAAATAAGGTAGAGAGATGGAAGAAGATACTCAAGGTCAACCTTTGACCCACACATAAGAGCACACATATCCACATACACAACATGTATTACCTTCACACATTCAAAGTTCACATATGCACACATACACAAACTGCACATACATGCATATGAAAAAACAAAAACAAAAAAGAATTTCAAAGTTTAATGGCCTCAAGTAGGAAAATGCCAAATTTGTCACTGTACGTATAAATGATGTACTTTAGCTGGAGTTAGTTTTAGCAGGCTGTGAGGGGGTGGGTGTGGAGACTGAGCATACAAAAAGGTGCTTTGAGTGTGAGGAAGAGGTAGAAAAGGCTTAAGTGATCTTTCTAGAAAGTTCAAAGAAAAATATATGATCTTTCTAAAAGGTTAAGAGAAAATGAAGTTGTATCTAGGGGATACAGGAAAACTTGATTCTTATTTCTTTATTTCATGTTCCATTAATGAAATATCTAAACCATGTCTATGAGCTAAGAGAAAGGTATCTGGGAGAGAATAAATGGGGAAGAGGCTGGTGCTAGAGGTATAGAATTAAGAGGAGCTTTCTGTAGCAGGTGTTTTAGGAGAGTGAGCTTAGACTACAGTGAGGGGTGGGTTCCCCTGCAGTGTGGATAACAATGTAGGTAGAAAGCCCGAGAAACATAACGATGTTTATGGTGTCCATTTTCCAATGTCAAGTTGGTACATACTGATCTTGTAGGGCTGACAAGCTGACTCTCCAAGATGATCAGAAATGCCATAGGTACCAGCTAACCCGGGAGGGAGTTGGGATACAAGTCACTGAAAAAACAGATAGCAACTGAATGTTTGAAGCTGGATGTGGTGGCATATTCATGTAATTCTAGTACTCAAGACAGAGGACAAAGAATTGCCATGAGTTTGAGGTCAGCCTGGAATACACAGTGAGACTCTGACTCAAAAATGTTTTTCTAAAAAACAAAATGTAAATATACATGTAATTGTTGTTTATATGTTATAAAAGAATATGTAGCTCATTTGTGTGTTACATATACATTATACAGGCACACGTAAATACGGATATGCCACATTCAAGACTTGGATGGCAGATACGCTGCCATTTTCCAAAACCAATCTCCAATTCTCCATTTGTAGGTGACAGAACATGAGAACTAGATGGAACACAGCATTCTTCCTACTCATTTCCCAGACTTGTTTAAGGCTTCAAGAAAATGGTCTCATGAAAGGGCTACCTCCTCAGTGACAGAGCCGGGCCTCAGATGGAACCTCTTGCTTTGTGGACTTCATTTCTGCCAGTCTGGAGAGCTTCATGATCTCAATGACCTTCCAAGTCCTCTCAGTTTTCTCAACCCCAGAGTGCACAGTAGAAAGATGGAATTACACAGCAGTGGTAGTATTTCTTTCCATGTTCTACCACTCTGCTTGGAGGACTTGCCTCTGCTGTCCCAGAGCTAGTGTGCAGTTGGGTGCAGAAGTTTTGACATCAGTCACTCACTTGACCCCTGTCCACTCTTGTGCACCCATCTAGTATCATTTTCTTACATGCAGATATCCACTCTGGAATTTAGAAATACATTTGGATGTGTTGGTTCCAAATTGCCACTTGCTAAACTTACAAAGCACACTTCCCATGGCTAAGGAGGCCTGGGGACCCCCTCCATTTTGAGGAACTTGACACCCTTACCTGCCTTTGTGGTATTGTTTTTCCACTTACTTAAAAAAACTCAAAAATTTTGAGAACTCTAAAATTTCCAAAGAAGCTTTTTTAAACATAATGCTTTTTACTTAAAACAAATGTAACTACTGTAAAACACAGTAACAAGTTTTTCGGGGATTCAGAATTACTTTTTCTATACACTTATATTGAGAGAAAAGTTAAATACACCATCACAATTAAAAGAGCAAGTATAAAAATCTGATTATGAAGTCTGAGAACTTCTCCAAAGAAGTTATTCATATAGTCTGTTTCTGTTCATATAGTCATTTGCTCCCCTTTAGCTTTCTATACTGATCAACATTATAAGATTCCCATAACCAGATTTTATCATCCCATCCCTCTAATTATTTAGAATTAGGCATTTTATCTTTGAAATAAAATTTACTGTGTTTTAAAGCATAGAAATTATTTTAGGACTTGAACATTGGAAACTCAAAGTTAAGCCCACTCTTTAAGATGAAGCATTTTGTGTGTAAATCAGTTGTGGAAAACCTAAAATAAGTAACCAAGACTCTCTGACTCCAGTGACCCAGAAAGATTCTGGACTACCAACTGTGTATCTCAAATATCTATGGGAAATTTATTCTGTCTGTATTAACTAATGAAGATACATATATCTGCAGTACAGCAAGGCCTTAAATGTTTAATTTTCTCAACTAAAATCAGGTTAATACATTTTACTGGAAATTCAAGGTTAAAGCTCAACCAGGGAAACATGAAAATGAGCTCCGACATAGGAACTCGCCTATTCGATTGAATAATAATATAAAATAAGATATGCTTTAAATTTCATCTTTATACATCTTATATAAAAGTATAATATATCAGCTAATGGTTAGAATATTCTGGGATGCATTTATTTTGACAATGTTATGACTTTATATAAGTTGGGGTGTGCACATATGTATGGGGTTCATAAATGAAGTGAGCTCTTTCTACACGAGGCTAAAAATCCATTTCAAGTAGGATTCAGATTACTTAAATTCTGTTCCTGCAGCTCTCAATATCTTTGCTAAGTCCCTATCACCTTGCTATGACCTGCTGTCCCAGGTCCACCTTTGGCCACTGGCACTCTCTGACCTACCCAGTCTTCATCCGCACGCATCTTGTTCAGCTGCATATGCCTATGGATTCTGACTTTATGTCTTTTATCTTTTGTACACTGTCTTGCCCCAATAGCCTATTCGTACACTCTAAAGCAGGGTTCTGACAAGACTTTTATCAGGTTCAGTTAATTCCTAGAGGAGCTTAGAGAACTCGGGGAAACACTTGATTTCTATTACAGAGGATACAGGTAGCAGCCAGAACTGAGAGATGTGTGTGGACAGCTATGGGGGAGGTCTGGACTTCTTGACTCTCTCCCTGTGTCCTGCCCTCTTAGTGCTCTCCTGTTCATGCTAGGCTATCTGAGTGTTCTTTGACAGCTGTGCCTCAGAGGGCTTTTTAATGGAGGCATCATTCCATTGGCACAACAGATCAAATCATTGGCCGGTTATCACCACCTCAATGTTTAGAGCCTCTCTCCTCTCCTGATTTGGGGTGAGGAATAACAGCTACAACCTTCTGATACGTAATTTGTTCTCCTGATAGCAGCCCCTATTCAGAGAATTCTAAGAGCTGTCTGTTGTGTCATGTCTACAGAAAGACCCACCGTTTTAGAGATCCCGTGTATTTTAGGAACTGAATGTCAAGGCATAAAATTAAATGAAGACCAAAAATATGCTTATTGTACACATTGTAAAACACTGTGTAAGAGTACCCACTCTCCAGTCGTGCAAAAGAAATGTTCAAACAGGCAGATTTCACCTAGGGACTAGCAAGGATGATGTGCAGAGGAACCAACCACAAAAAAGACAGCAGTTTGTAGGAAGAAAATGAAATGCCCAGTCCCTGACTATACAGGGAACCTGTGTGGAGACAGAAGCATTCCTGAAGAATGGAAAAAGGCATAACTATGAGACCCCCAGGTTACTGGGGGGAGAAAGAGCTGTAATGAAAAACATGTTTAGAGAATATTAAAAAACCCTGTCAATTTTAGTGTCCCAGGGGGCAGGAACCTATAATATATTTACTAGTGTACCCTTGTGGTGCTGTGTATAAAAAGGGTCTTTTTAGAGGTCCGATGCACAACTGTATCCAATAAAAAGCAGTCTTAACAATAAGAAAGGCTGATAGTAAATATGTCAAAATTAAACAGAAAACTTTAAACAACCTAGATTACTTTTGCTAAACTAAGCAAATAAAAATTCATCCCTACTTTCCGGTCAGTCAGAAATGATCGGTTCTCACAAAGCAACTTACCAACTCCCCATCAAAATACAGCCAAGCCATTGAAATTACCTGCTCTCCAGAAGCCCTTTATCAATCAAGTTTCTTTTTAATGCATGCATTTTTAAAGCAGGCAAATCAAACCACAACTGCAAAAAATAATAAAATGGCAGATCATTTTGTAAAAATATCATGATTTACCATTAGTGAGTGAATTGTCAAGGTATTCAGAAAAATTGGCCTCAAAATGGTGATGGAGCCGTTTTACTTCCTGTACAAACGGGCCTCAAGAGGAAATATTGCTAGTGGTTGATTTAGTAGTCTGGCCATCTAAGACTCATCTTAAGAGGTTTATACAATGAAATATATTTTATTCTTTTAAAAGCACATATTTATATTAATGCATATTGAGAAAATACTGTTTTTCCATTTATAGAACTATTAATGTCTTTATATAAAAAACATATTGGGGGCTGGAAAAAATGAGTCAGTGAGTAAAACACTCTCTTCTAAGCATGAGAGCCTAAGTTTGGATCCCTGGAAACCACATAAAAGCTGGGTTCAGTTGAACTTGCCTAGAACACTGGCTGGGGCCAGCACTGAAAGACAGATCGCTAGGCTAACTAGTCAGTCAGTCTCGACGAAGTGGTGAGGTCCAGGTTCACGGAGATCCTATCTCAATAAAGTCACATGGAAAAAGAAGCATTTGACACGTACACAGACACACAAAGGAAAAAACACCCAATGTACATCTGGCGTTCACATGTGCCTGAGGAGAAGAACACACATGATACAACAAAACAGTAGAGAACACTGTGAACATGCCAATGAGATTGAATGATTACATTGCTAAACTGAGAAATATCTGATCTGTCTTGTATGCTCTGTCAGATAGCTAATGTCAGGAACTATGCTACACTCTAGAAACATGTCTGAAAAAAATGCCTCCACTCTGAGACCTTCATAGTACCTAAAACTTGCACATTGGGTTCCTTTTCCTTCCTTTATAGTTGAGGTTGTTCTCCCCCACCCTCATATTGCTTGCTGAGTTTCTCCCAACAGACACAAACTGATGCAGGGCTCACTAGTTTTCCACGTAGGCCCACCTCCCCTACA
>JAQHUG010000215.1:1277591-1307851 GCA_028555095.1 Dicrostonyx torquatus | reverse complement strand
TTGAATTCAAGGAAGACTTTAATTTCTTTCTTTATTTCTTCCTTGACCCAGGCATGGTTCAGTAGTTGACTATTCAGTCTCCATGAGTTCGTAGGCTTTTTGTGGGAGGGATTGTTGTTAAATTCTAACTTTACTCCATGGTGATCCGATAATACACAAGTGGTTACTCCAATTTTTTTGTATCTGTGGATATTTGCTTTGTTAAAAGTATGTGATCGATTTTTGAGAAGGTTCCATGAGATGCTGAGAAGAAGGTATAAACTGGCTTCTGGCTTCTACTATGAAAATTCAGTTCTCAGCCTTAGTATTGTCTCTATCCATGATCAGTTTCTTCTCAATCTTTATTTTTAAACTCCATTTTCTTTGCATTTATTTTTATTACTCTCTAAAACTTGTTGAACATTTCTTTATGATCCTTGTTATGTTTCTTTATATACGTTCTTGGTATTCAATATACACTCAATGACATATGTTAAAATGTTTCATAATTTGGGGGAGATTATGCCTTCTAATATGACTCATGTCCTTTCTCTTTTTTTTGTGGAATACCTTCTTTCTTTCTAAGAGTATTTAGTACATTAGGAGACTACAGTAAATAATATCCATTAAATTCTTGCTCAGAGTTTCTCTATTTCTTTGACTCTGTACTCCATTCTGAGTAATTCATTCAAACTTACTTTCTAGGTTGACTTGAGAATCTAAGTTTCTTTCATGTTTCCTTCTGATGCTCTCCTGTTGCTTCCAAAGTATAAGAATCACCACCTGACATGTCTTTATGAGCTTGGTAGTTTCTGTGTGGAAAGACTAGCTTTCATTCACCTTTGTTTTCCCTGTAGAGTATTTCAGTTTGCTTATTCTGGAGAACTTGTGAGATATTATTAACTTGGGATAACTTCCATATCATTTTCTAATTTCTTGGAATAAAATAAATTTAATTGCCTTAAGATGTTAATTATGTGGCTGAAATTCTCAACGAAACAGGGTGAGGTGATTATCACGGCTTGGCTCTTTTCCCTCTTGAGAGTCAAACTCCTTTGCTAGGAGAATATTCCAGGTGTTGGGGGGAGCATTTCTAGCCACCCTTCTACTAAGACTGTAATCACTGCTTTGACTCCTCTTTCTTTTGACTTGATTGTCCGATTCTCCAAGATTCACCGTCTTCCCTAGCTTCACACTCCTAGTCCCAGCATTTACCGGAAGGCCATCTTAAATCCTTAGTATAGACATTTTTCACCATTCACTCTTGGCTCTTCCACTTGTTTGGTTTTTGTTTATCAAAAAGCCTAGCTTAAGGATTCCTTTAATTTCCCATGAGCAGATTAATACACTTAAATGTGTATTTGTTTTTATTTAACCAGGATCTATTTGTTTTTATCATCAGATCCTGAGACTTGATTTACAATTGGAAGAGAAAGCATGATTCCATTAGTTATTTGTTGAGGGAATGAATGCATGGTTTTCTTTTATAAAGGGCTGGATTCAGATAAGGCTCTGGGTTTGATGTGGATAGCAACATACCTGGTGCCAGGCATGACTGTGTTTAATTGGCTCCAATTCACACTTGACATGCAAAACTGTTTGTGAAATTACAGAACTCGAGAGGGTATGGTAATGAAGTGGAGAATGATGCCCATTACACCCTGAGAAAGCTAGAGATGGGAATTTCTGTTGGATAAGAAGCTACACAATACAAAGTTGTAGTTATATTTGTAGTTACAAGCTATGGTTTATTGCTCTGTCTAGGGATGTTCATGGTGATTCATTGTTATAGGAAGAAATAAAATAGGGTTCACAGAGGAGGATCTTTTATTGGGTTATAAGGTTCCCTGTCATAAAGTGGGGGGGAGATGAGGTTTACCCGGCTCTGTTGTCACTGCTTCTGCAGATTATGAATCATATACTAATCAGGATTCCTTTAGAACGTCTGGAAAGTTCTGCAAAGTCAGTCCACATTCAGAGACTGGTGGGTGAGAGGGCTGTTTGATAAGTCCTTCAGGTACTGGACCGAATTAAACAAGCTCTGTTTTCCAAAAAAAAAGCCTTACTTGCTCTTGTTCTCACCTTCGGCACAAATGATCTTGGTGTTTGTGTGTGCGTGCACATTCTAGTAGAGCCCCAAGGAAACAATTACATGACATATGTCACTCTTCTCATGCTCTATACCTTTTGAGGTCTGGGGCAGGGGTAGTCGGGATCTCTCATTAACCCAGAACAGGATAGTAGGCTCGGCTAGCTGAGCAGCAAGCCGCAGGGATTAGCCCGTCTCTGCTTCCCCAGCACTAGAAATGCAAGAATTTTCTACTGCCCCTGGCCATATATGTGTATATATGTATGTATGTATGTGTGTGCATGTGTGCCTGTGTGTGTAAATATATATGTATTTGTTATAGAGATGAAACCCAGGTCTTTTTCTTGGACTTGCTAGTCACTTAAGACTTGGGTTACCACGTGAGTGGTGAGCTAGGAGACTTGCACCAAGACCATCACACATCTAAAGAGCTGCCTTTGCACTGGGGGTCCGGAAAGGTGAGGGATTTTCCATGCCGGCTCCCTGGAAATATGACTTCTGTAAGCCATAGTTGAATAGATAATGTGCTAGTTACCTGTTTCTCTCCTTTCACTGTGCCTTGTTTGTTTGAATTAGATTTTCTGGGCATACTATGTTGAGCTGGCATTGCAGACACAATGCCATAGGCTCCAAGGAAGTCTTGATTTTGGACTTTTTCCCAGAATACACATCTGCCCCTATCGCCTAAATCTCAGAGCATATGGCAGTGGCAGAGGGGGGAGATTAGAAATCATCTCTGTGTTGCTTCCAAAGTGTGGAAGTGAAGAGGCACGCTTCACCTGAGCCTGAGGTTGCTACTGTGTTTTTTAAAGGGTGGGTTTCTTCCTTGTGACTTGTTCTCAGGAGTTAAGACATGTACAATGGGCTGCAGTCCTGGAGACGTGGCATCCTTCCTAGAAGGAATGCACAGTGCAGAGCAAAGTAAATCCCTGACTCTGCTTTTAAGGAACTCACCTAAACTGATTAGCACGGAGGGAAAATTCAACGTGATCCACTTTTTACTTTACAACCTATTCTTAGTCAACTGGTGACATATAATTTTCCTTATAAACTATACTATTATATAAAATATTTATTGGACAAGTCATTTCCCAGGCAATATTAGCCATTGCCTTTCCTTATGAAACTGCAAACACTCAAAATTCAGAATAGTGAATGTAACCCACAGGTACATGGGTCTAACAAGGTCCAAGGTAGTGTTATGAAGCTGTGTTCCTTCTGATATGGAGAACTGTCAAGGCTGAGAAGAGAGAAGGGCAAGTGCCCATTAGAGATCAAGTACCATCTCCTTTTTAGGGTAATACATCTCATATTCTGAACCCATCCCCAACATTTTCTTACCTCACTCAATTTTTTCTCTTTCATCTTTATATTCTTCAATATCATTGCCTCCTTTCTTTACCCCAAGGATAAATAATCAAGATTTAAGAACAGACAGTAGAGCAAAAACTTAAGAAGTCTACAGAAGCCCAGCGAATTGCTAAGCTATGGATCCTGGGAAGTGCTGATGGGAATTACATCCTGCCAGCTTTGTGTGCCTCCTAAGGACTTTCACTTGGTCATTTAGATAGCAGACAGAGTGACCAGCCTAAGTGAAAGTCAGAATGCTTAGTTTCCCTTACTTAGAGGTTTTCACTGGGGGAACAAGTAGATAACTACATTTAAAAAGGGGAAAGATAACATTCTATTACATACACGTTGTATCATTTAGGGAATTAAAATGGTTCACAGATCTAAATAATATAGTTGAGACCATAAAATTTATTGAAAAAAATTAGTGTCAGTGAGTTAGGCAGAATATTTTAGAAGACAAAATTATGAAATATGAAAGAGAAAGCATTGAACTTATAATTTTAAGTGTTTGCTTATAACATGAATTCTAGTTGGTCTTAATAAATAAATCCTAGAGTCAGATATGAGGAGTTGAAAGCTGAAGGGTCAGAGAAGCAGTGCAGCCAGCCACCAGGGAGAACTTTACCTCTACCAATGCTCAGATCAAAGGGCCCATGCCGTCCTCAGACTGACTGCATCCTCAGACTGCACTGAGCTCCTGTCTCCTCCCACCTTATATTCTTCTTTCCGCCCAGCCTTATCCTGTCTCCACCTCCCTAGTGCTGGGACTAAAGGCTTGTGATCCCTAGTGTTGGGATCACCTTTGTGTGAGCTCTGTTTGTCAATTCAATCTTGTGTAGTCCAGGGTGACCTTGAACTAAAAGAGATCCCTCTGTCTCTGTCTCCAAAGTACTAGGATTAAAGATGTATGCCAGCACTGCCTGGCCTCTGTGGCTTAAGAGTGGCTTAGCTCTGCACTCTGATCTTTAGGCAAGCTTTATTTGTTAGATTACAGACAAAACGTCATTACATTTTCTGTTTATTACGTTTGTTGATATGTGTATGTAAATATGTGGTGTGTGTGTGTGTGTTCAACTTGTGGAAGTCAGTTTATTTTTGTATCACGTGGGTCCCTGTCATTGAACTCAAGCATCTCTCTCACCCAATGCTTACGCATTAAACAATACTGAAATATTTGAAAATTTTCAGGCAGAAAACAATGGAAAATTTTATATGCAGCAAAGGATCTGTGTACAAAATACCCAGTTAGTCAGAGACACTGCTACGTTTTAAATGGAAGCAAAGAACCATGTAAAATACTAAGTTATTCTGCCTTCCAATTAGCTAGTACATTTTGGAGGGATTTGCTTATTTGTCTATTTGGTTTTATTTATTTTTTTTATTTATTTTGAGGCAGAGTTTTACCATACATTCATATATCCCTTGCAGATCTAGCAATCACTGTGTAGCCCAGGCTAGCCTTGAGCTAGCAGCAGCCTTCTGCTTCAGCATCCACACTGCAGAGGCTACAGGTGTGCTTCATGTCTGGCTGAGTTATTTTTAGATAAGCATAATTAGAGGCTGAAGAAAACAGAGTGAATAAACTAGAAACAGTAAGTACATTGTTGAAAATGCTAGAGACAATAGCATGGGAATTGATAATGCATTATCTGTATAATTCTTTGTCTGTGTACCCAAATTTCTGTGAGAGTGACTATAGAAACAAAAAGAGGAGTCAGATCTCCTGGATTCAGAATTCCAGGGAGTTGTGAGCCTCTTTTGTGGGTGGAGGGGGGGGATGAACTCCCATCCTCTCTCTACAAGAGAGCATGTTCATTTCATTGCTGATCCAGCTCTTTAGCCCTACAGCAGATTATGGTTAAAGACAATTGATGAATGTAGATGAAGAGTCAGAAGCTAGGCAACACTCTAAGAGCAGAGTTAAAGCCTGCCGGGAAGTCCAGCTGAGAGGAAGACGTTTTTGGAAACATGAGCTGGGGACTTCAGAGACAAGCCAAGGTTGGTGACATAGACTAAAAAGCCATCTGTCGTGAGGTGCTAGTTGAAGGTTGGGTTTGTCCACGAGATTGCACAGATTAAATTAAGTAATAATTCTTTGGAGGAGCTAGCAGTCATTAATCCATTTGGTTAACTAAAGCCGGAGATGAAGGCAAAGGCAGTTACCAGAGTTAATGACCAGTCTCATTTTTTGCTATTATCATGTTCAGTGGTTTGAAACAACCAGAGGTTTTTTTTTTCTCTGAAAATTAGCAGCTGTGTGAAAGCAGAGTTCCTAGCAGACATAGAATTGGTATCATGTTTAATCAACTCATGTGTTTATAGGAGATCTTAGACTCACAAATGAGACATTTGTTCATTTTGTAAATATTTGGGAAATGTAAGTGCATAGATGCCATTAGTTGTTAAAATTTGTGCTAGTTTCTTTTCATTATAATTTTGTTTTGGTTTGTTTTGCTTGTGTTTTAAGAAAAGGTCTCCTTATGTAGTCCTAAATGGCCTCAAAATTTCCATGTAAACCACGCTGGCCTCAAAGTTGCAGCAATCCTCCTGCATCTACCCCCTAAATGCTGAAATTCTAGGTACCTACCACCACTCTTGACTTCTGCATAATCTTACATAATTACCTTTTTTAAAAAATATTTTTATGATTTATTTAACTATGTGCATTTTTATTTATTTTATGTGCTTTGGTGTGAAGGTGTCAGACCCCTGCAACTGGATCTTCAGACAGTTGTGAGCTGCCATGTGGGTGCTGGGAATTGAACCCGGGTCCTCTGAAAGAGCAGTCAGTGCTCTTAACCACTGAGCCATCTCTCCAGCCCCCCATAATTACTTTTTAAATGCAAGTTTTTGTTTTTGTTTTTGTTTTTTTTTTGTTTTTGGTTTTTTCGACTCAGGGTTTCTCTGTGGCTTTGGAGCCTGTCCTGGAACTAGCTCTTGTAGACCAGGCTGGTCTCGAACTCACAAAGATCCGCCTGCCTCTGCCTCCCGAGTGTTGGGATTAAAGGCGTGCGCCACCACCGCCCGGCAAATGCAAGTTTTTTTATAATCCTGTACTATTATCTATTGATAAGTCAGCTTACTTTTCAAGTTTTTCATCTTCATAGATTAGTACATAAGTTTTCTTATATTTGGAAATGTGTCTATACACTCATAGAAACATATTATAGCTCTGTAAGAAATCACTTTATTTTATCTATAATAAGCTAATGGTGGTAATTTTAACATATTTGATCCCCATAAGCTCATAGGGAGTGGCACTATTAGGAGGTGTGGCCTTGTTGGAGGAACTAAGCCACTACAGGGGCGGGATTTGAGGTCTTTTTCTCAAGCTTTACTCAGTGCGTTGGCCAACTTCCTGTTGCCTCTGAGTCAAGATGTAGGACTCTCGGCTCCAGCACCACTTCTGCCTGCATGCCAGCATGCTCCCATCATTGCCCATAAATAAACTGAACCTCTGAAACTGTAAGCTACGTACCCTCAATCAAATATTTTCTTTGTAAGAGTTGCTGTGGTCATGGTGTCTATTCACAGCAATAAAACCCAAACTAAGACACTAGTAATACATTTCACATGGACAAAAATCTTAAATTTGGGGTTGCATACCCCTTATGTCTCTTAATAATAAAGCTGAAATTTTCATTAAAATAAATCTATTAAACTCATTTGTTTTCACTCCAACAAGAAACTACAACATACAGGGACATGGTTTGGGATACCATAAGGCTGCCTGTGGGTAAAGGAACACTCCATGTTTTTGCCACTAACAGCAGTTGGCTCTGTGGTATTAGCCTCCATGCTATGAACACAGAGTTCATTGCATTATTGTGTATAAGATAGATTTACAGGGAGCTTAGGCAGAGTAAAGACTTCTTTGAATAGGCCTAAATTGTCAACTTGCTCTTTGCCATTGGGGAGGATGGGATGGGACAGGGAAGAGATGTGCTTCCCAGCTGGCAGGTCTGGTCGTCAATATTTAGTGTTGGTAACAGCGCGATGTTGGCTCAACCTTGCTCTAAGGGTTCTATACCTCATCTTCTCTGAGCGCCAGTAAACTACTTTTGCTTTCACCCTGACTTTCTACCTACAAATGAGAGCATTTCTGATGTGTGTGAGTCAGGGTGGAATCCCAGGAACTGTTTTTAAGAAGTTTTTATTTGTTTATTTTTTTAGATTTATTTATTTTACTTTATGTACATGATTATTTTGCCTGAATGTATTTATGTGCATTGTGTGTGTGTGTGTGTGTGTGTGTGTGTATGTGTGGTGCCTGCAGAGGTCAGAGAATCTATGGGATGCCCTGGAAGTGGAATTATGGATGGTTGTGAGCTGACACATGGGTGCTGGGAGTTGAACCAGGTTCCCCTGGAAGAGCAGCCGGAGCTCTTAACTGCTGAGCTCTCTCCAGCCCTAGTCACTGTCTGTTTGGCTCTCTCAGTATTGCTGCTGACACATTGTGGCTTTACTCAAGAGATGTTCACTGTAAAGAGTCATTGTGATATAATTTTGTTCTAGTATAAGAAGAAAATCCAATTCATATTAGGGAAATAGTGACAAAGGATATGGTTCTGTTGGTAAAACGAATATTCCATTCTTTTCTACATTAGGAATTTGCTAAGTTCAGTCCCATTCAGTGCAAGTCACATACTAGTCTAACAAAGTTAAAGATTATTCAAATCTTTGGATTTTCTAGAAGTCAATATTATTAGGTGCACATTATCTTATATTAAATGAGCTAACAACTAGAGCTTACAAATCCTTCTGTTCATACAGAACGTTATCATCATGAACTTTTCTCTAACAGCAAACATATACCTTGAGAGGAGGCATTTGAAGTTTATTACAAGTAGCTTATACCTCCAATAAGGCCTTCAAAAGACTCACCACGAACGTTAAGGCAGAAAATTTAAATGTTTATTATACGATTATGTACTAGATCTTTGAAAACGCACAGCTTCTTTTCCAAATACACTTTGCCTTCAACACTACCATTTCAAGAAATAAAAAGTAATTTTGATTGGCTATTGATTTCATGTCTACAGACACACTAAATAGAGTGTTTCTAGGAAGGAAACGTCTACACAAATCCTGGCAGCTGAGGTAGACAGAGATTTCATGGAATCCAGAACAAAAAGCCAAGTGCAAACCATTTTATCTATGGTGTTTTAAGAAATAATCTGAGATGCCAGCACAACATAATATGTAAAAAAGTGTGAATTCAGTTTTCTAGCTGCTAATCCTACCTAAACCCTGTATGTCAAAAATGTAGCCATGGGGTTCATTTGCAGTTACAGAAGCTGGATGTTTATTCATCACCCTGCGAGTGCATCAGCAGCACAGGGCACTGAGAGAGTCAGTGTGGGCAAGAGAAATGTTGATACCTCAAACTCAGAAAGCCCTTGACAGCAGCAGTCACTGGCTCCTGCTGCTCTGTTCTACAGCATCCTTCATCCCCGTTCACATGGCCGCTTTTCTCCACTTGGAGTATTTCAAGGAGCAAGATTTTGGCTTCAAAAGATCTAAGTTACTTTTCTTCTTCATACATCAAAATAAAATCTTTTCAACACTTGGTCTGTTCTCAGCCATTATCATCAACTGGAAAAATAAGTGATGGAAAATGGCTGTGTTCTCTTTGTCGATGTGTATGTATGTATATCGGGCATGTTTTTCTGAGTCGAGTTAAAGGGTACAAGTGATGGAGTGATGGGGGACATGACACTTTGGGGGCTTGCTTTTGAGCTGCCTTTAGAGGCAGAACTATTAACAGCATTTCAACAACAAGACTCTTATCATCAATCTTAACGGCATTAACAAAGGTAAAAGCGTTCCTCCCACAGAATTTAGATATCTGCAGCTATATTTCCAGAGATCTGTTTCTTTTCTATTCATTTCTGTTTTTGAACTAAATCTCTGTCTCTTCTAATCTGTTTTGAAATTTTACAGATGTGTATGTCGGGTTTATTTTAAATGGTTAGAATCACTCTAAGCTTCCTTCTCTTGTTGCACTGATCCCGGTTCTCGTTCTCCCATGCAGTCCTGTGCTGTGATTCTGCTTTAGCCGACACTGATAGCAATGCTACTCTCACATTTGTCTGCTCTTGCAATTTGAACTACAGAAGGAGTAGTTTCTGATTTGTACACAAGATGCCATGAGGATGTGAAAATGTTTACCATGGGCAGTGAACTGTCGTCAGAAAACGCACAAGTTCCACGTGTCAGCAGTGAAGATAAGTCATTTATAAATGAAGGGCTCTGAAGTAGACAGGGCCAGTCTGCGCCACAGAGAACAGGGCGACAGGGCTTAGAGGCAGGCAGGATCTGCGGGGGCTACATTCATCAAGGAGGGATTTGGCTGGAGCTTGGAAGGTTTGGATGGATTTGAATCACTATAGAAAAGAGAGGAAGGCATTCTAGGCAGCAGGGACAGCAATGCAAGCTCAGAAGCAGAAATGTCATGCAAATGTCATGGTATCCCTAATTTTAATGATTTCGCTGTCCTATGAGGTGACTTTGATCTCATTTTAATTTACATCAGCAGCACAGGATTCCAGTTTAGTAGCTGGCTTCCTGCAGAGAGAAGAAAGATAGAAGACTAAATGTTGAGTAAATATATCAGACAAATGATAATGGTAAATAAAATATATAAAATTTTAGCGTCTAGGTATTGTAAGCATATTCTTCCATCTGGCTTTCGCTTTAAGAAGATAGAATTCTTAGGGCATCATAAAGAACCTCAGACATTCAAGATAAGTAATCTAATCTCTAAACCAGAGGAAGCTTGTTTTTCTTAATACTGTAATAAAAAAAGGCTGCTGCCATATTTTATATGGCACCAACTCTGTTGGTTATTAATCAAACTTTTCTAAGCTAGACTGCTGTCCAGCTCTCATGGCAGAGCCTTTAGTGAGTGAGCCCTGTGAGCACAGCTATCATTCACTCGCATGCCTTCTTAGGGCGAAAGATGCTGACACCAGAATGTTTCAGAGTCGACTGCAAGAACTCGTTAATACTGTGCCAAAGTGGGGAGTGCTGATCATCAGGGGTCTGATCACCAAGTAAACTAGAAGCTAGGTGTCACAGTGTCCTGTGACAAACATGTATGAGTGAAAGCGCATAAGGATGAAGACAGACCAAGTCGCCCTGCTTCTGCGCTTGCTCCCTGAGAACACACTGTTCTGATGGATTAGTAGAAAAATGAGTATCAGCTTGGAAATGAAATGGACTCTGATGCTGAACAGAAGAAAGGTAGAAACTCAGGCCAGAGGCTCTGAGTGTGGACGTGTGACTTCAGTTGCTGGATACCCATATTTTTCTCTGCTCCCCTCCCTTCCTTTCCCTTCCTCTTCTACCCTCTCCCATGGTCCCCATGCTCCCAATTTACTCTTGAGTAAAATCTTTCCTTTCTCTACTTCCCATGTAGTTGAGATGCCTGTATGTCTCTCTTAGGGTCCTCATTGTTGTCTAGGTTCTCTGGGATTGTGATTTGTAGGCTGTTTTTTCTTTGCTTTATGTTTAAAAATCACGTATGAGTGAGTACATATTTGTACTCACTTGTCTCTCTGGGTCTCAGTTTTCTTACTCAATATATTGTTTTCTAGATCCATACATTTGCCCACAAATTTCAAGATGTCATTTTTTTTCTGTGTAGTACTTCATTGTGTAAATGTACCACATTTTCCTTATTCATTCTTCAGTCGAGGGACATTTAGGTTGTTTCCAGGTTCTGGCTATGACAAACAATGCTGCTATGAACATAGTTGAGCACATGTCCTTGTGGTATGATTGAGGATCCTTTGGTTATATACCCAAAAGCCGTATTGCAGGGTTTTGAGGTAGGTTGTTTCTTAATTTTCTGTTAAATTGCCACATTGACATTCAAAGGGGTTGTATGAAAGCCCAGTGGTATCTCTTGGCTTTCTGCTCCTCCATCCAGAGCATGTAGCTCCGAGCTTCATGTTTGTACAAGGACTGCTTCCTCTAGCTGGCTCGGCCAGGGAAGTGGAGACTAGAAGAAGGGCGAAGAATGCAGACAATCAGCAGAACTTTCCGGAAATGTAACCTCGGAAGCTGCCTGCACATCTGATTATCCGAACCTGTAACATAGTAACTCAACATGGATATACAAGGAGATAAGAATTTTTAACTTGTCACATTTCCTCACCAAATAAAATCAGGATTTTTGTTAGGAAAATAAGATGAAAAGGGAATTTGGATAGGAAATCGGCCACAATGCATGAGCTAACTCGGAATTTCTTCCCTTTGTTTTATCTTGGTTCCTCCCCTTGAATTTAACTTAAAATGCCTGAAGTAATTGGAAATCACATAGTCTTGCAAAGTAGACACTGAAAATTAGCTGTAAACCAGTTCAGTGTTCTCTGAGCAGCAACTAACACATACATCGCAGGAATTTAATGAATATTAAATTAAATTGTGTTGATTGCTTCAATGTTTTCCCTTAACCTAAATTTCACTTTAACAGTTTTAGCTAACTATTCATACATAAAAGCTTCTCTCAGCTGCCGAGTCCCTTTACCACTGGGAAATGGGGCTGTGACTTCCCACCCCACTGATATCTGGGGAACAGCATTCACTCTGGTAATGAAAGGGGGACTGGCTCTGAGCAGCGCCAGAGAGGAGCAAAAGTGAGTTCCCTGTGTCCAGTTGGGACATTGAACAAATTTCTTCCACAAAGGTGGAAAACACATAGGCCATTATATAAGGAAGCCTCTACCAGGGAGCCGGTGCTCTCTATTTGGAATGAATCAAAAGGAGAATTATTGAGTAAAATATAAAGTGGATTTTTCCAGGAGTTTGCTAGCTCCTCCTGAATCAGGTGCTAATGTCTTGTTTAAATGTTGTGACGCTGCACGTGAGCACACTCCATTTGTTTACCCCACGACTCCTTCAGTCAGTCCCACATTCCTTAACCATGTCCTGGTAAATTTCTACTGTGTGTCGGAAGGCACACTGACTAACGTTTGTAAACACACTGCCCTAAATTACCTCTGGGTCCTGTGAGATGGCTCAGAGGTAAAGGTGTTCGCCGCCAAGCCAGAGGACTGGAGTGGGGGAAGGAGAAAACCACTCGTGCAAGTTGCTCTCAGACCTTCTCATGTTTATGCACACATGTGCAAGGGTCCACATGTATGCTCGCACACACGCATGCATGTGCACACACATCTGATTTTAATTTTTGTCACCAGTCCACTAAAATGTAGAAGTGGAGGTGGCAGGAGTTCTGTAGAGAGCATGCGAATCATGTGAACAGTCTAAGGGCTGGTTGCTCTACAGCCCGCTGGCGTGTGTGCTCCTTTAGTGCATCCTTTATTTATTTATTCTGGTTCCTTTATTGAACATCTGAGGATTAACTACTGGGTGTGTATTATGTCGGCTCATCTATATTTGAACAAATACCCTTTAATTAATAAATTGTCCCTCACACATGAATTAGATTTTAGAGAAGCTAACATCGCCTTTAGTTTCCACAAATATTATAATACCTTAGAAAATCTGAGTCTTTTCTTTTTCAGTTTAAGAAGAAACAAGAGCCAGGATATGTTCCTATCTTTTCAGCATAGCATACTGACATTAGCATATAGGTCAGGCCCTAGACCAGGGAGTTTTAGAGGTGAAACTGGTCATCTGATTGTACTCTCTGGTAGGTGCAGGAAAACACTATATCCCTCAAGCTCAGAGAGACGAGTAGTGCAATCATTTTTAAAGTTATTAAGGAAAAGCGTACGGTGTTTCCGCCCGAGACAGACATTATACACGAATGCGTGGTGCCTTCTTTACTCTTGCTCTTAACTACGAGTTGTGCGCCTCCCACACCTCTACTTCAGTTGTGTCGGAAATCACTTAGGAATCTACGTTGGCCTATTTGTTATTGTCCTATCAACTATTCTATCCAGTGTTTGTTCCCAGACAGCAATGCAGAGTTTATCATGCAATTTTTATGGCCTCTGCAGAATGCATGTGCTTCCCAGAGGACACACAGTACCTTCTCCACTTGGCTCCTTAGCAAGCTGCCTATGACAGACACATCTCAGTGTGTCCTCTGCATTTTAAAGCTCTCAAAAATGTATGATAAAATGCAGATTGTCGCTTCACAAGCTGTTATTTCTTCTGACAATTCCTATGTAATCACTCTTGATTTTTATCCTCTTTTATTACGGAGTGCCTGACACTTCAGAACTCTCAGCTTTAGCTTCTTTTTGTTTCTAGATTTCCAACTGTGTGGATACCTTTTTAATGTATACCTCACCAAGAGAGAAGGGATATGAATGATATTCACGGAGAGCAGGGTGATTGCAGAGGATCTGAGGAGGGACTGAATGAAGAGCCCATCCAGGTTAACCCCAGGCCTCAGTCAGGTTTCTTTCACTCCCCATTAAAAGGAGGGGAAAGAAATCCCTTGAGTTTGCAGATTGGAGAAATCTGTTTATCTAGCATGGTATGAGAGTAAAATAATAGTTTGTATGGAGAGACAGAAGGAAATGAAAAGTGAAGTCTGACTATGCAAAGAACACTAGGACAAAGTCTCAGAATAGAAGTTCATGAATCTTATTTCAAATGTTCAAAAACGGCAGAAGTCAGGACTGCCCCCTTCATTAGCTCTCCCTACAAATGACCGGCTTCGGTGTAGCGCGAAATTATGGAGTACTTCTTGTTTCAACCCTGAGTTCTGTATTTTTTTCCCATTGTACATAGCTGTCGGTTAAAAACTTCAATTTGGCACCCGAACAAGAGGAGAGTTTAGTGAGGGTCTTCTCACATCAGTACAGCTGTTCAGATGTGAACTCACATGGCACAGATGTTTACAGTATGGGAGCGTGTCAGCAGTGACGGGGGACAGAAGCTATGGTGAATCTCAGATGTGTTCATGATCTTACTCTTTAGTCTGAGAAACCTAGAAGAGGGTCCACTCAGGCAGAATAGGGTACTGCCTCTGCTTTCTCTTCCTGAAACTGTGTGACATGATTAGATACACATAGTCTGTGTGTAGTGATGCAAGGAAACCATGTTTGGCAGCATCTGGGGCAATAGACACAGAGAGGGGAGCATCCAGCAGCCTCCTCCACCTCCCTTCCCTTTGGAGAGAGCCAGCAGGGGTTATGCTCTAGGACAGCCTTAGCAAACAACCCAGGGAGGAAATGAGTCCTCTGAAAACCAAAGCAGCTGACTCTGGAAGACCTCTCTTCCGTGACATTTAGGCTGTATTTGTGCGACTTCTCTTCTCATTCGCCCTGGGTAGGAGGAAGGAAAAGCAGACCTATGAAAAGCTTCCATGAGAAAAGGCTTTGTGGAAGGCTTTCCAAAGGAGACAAAGGAACCCAGCAAAGCACAACTATGCAGGACTTGAGAAAAAAGGAAGCTAGCAGTAAGGACAAGGGACTTGGGAGAGAGGTACAACGTGCTAGTTCGGGAACATTGGTTCTCAGGAAGTAAGAGGAGATGCAGAGTGTAGCTTGCAGCATGCATCAATGCCGTCCCAGAAGCCTCTGTGCAGGAACTCTATAAGACAAGAAGCCCAGGGGACTCTGGCCATTGCAGAACCTGCTGAGCTGATGGAGAGACCTCTAGATGAGTAGCTAACTACACAGACTTGCTGTCAGACAGGCCCCATTTGAGTGCTGACAGTTGACCTTTGTTCATTCTAGGCCTCAGCTTCGTTACTTTAAAAACACAGCTTACAAGAGAAAGCATACAATAATTTATGCACTACATCTAGTGACTTCTCTCGTAGGGCAACCTCGGTACCCTCTGTATGTGTTAGTATTAGGCTGGAGTCTAATACTATTTTCATATATTTTCAGCAACTGGGATGCACGTCTGTAAGAATTCATGACATCAGTAAGGATCAGAAAAGACGAATCTTCTTTCTAGACTACAATTAGGAAGGCGCAGTTTATTTAACAACAAATTCCCGATCATCTTCTCTACTGGGCATTGAGGAGAGGGAGACCACGATGTAACCCCGCCTTCAAAAAGCATAAGGTTTAGTAAGGGTGGCAACCACACATGCTACTAATGAGTACAAAGGAATGGTAAAGCTCTATATTTTGCGCTTTAGGTACTAAAACAGGAAGCAGGATACTTGAAATCAAATTTTAGCTCAATCGCTTGTGAGCTGTGTAGTCTTGGCAGAACATCTAAGCTTTCTGTGGCCACATACCCTCCATATGATGAGTGTTATGGTTGCAGGAGTTGCAGGAAAGCTTATATTCATGAATATGGTGACACCAGGTACCCAATGGATGCTAGTCATCACTACATTGTGCTAATGGGGCTGAGCAATCTGCCAGTTTTCTTCTCTCCTCTTACTCTTTCTGACTAAAAGTGGTAAGAAAGGGCTTGCTGAAGAAATTCAAAGAAAATGCATGGCTGGTTGCCAGTGACCAGGAAAGGAGAGAATCTTAGAAGCGTTTGGAGCCTGCAGAGTCTCGAGGAGAGGCTGAGCTGCAGTGAGTCACAGAGGGAGGAGAGCTGAGGGTACCCTGAGAAAGCCACCTGGAGGACTTTGTAACCTCCTCGGGAGTGTTGGCTTTTCTCCCAAAGCAATTCCCAAAAGGGTGCCCTGGAGGAGTGATTTAATCAGGTTATTAACCCCCCTTGAACCAGTTGCCAGGAAAAGAAAGTGGATAAGGGCATTGTGGAACTGAGGCTAAACCAGGGAGAAGGCTTGTTTTGGGGAAAGAACACTGGGAACAGGAACCAGGAAGGGACAGACGTTTGAGAAGGGCCAGGCAGCACCATGGCAGCTGCAAAGGGAGGATAGGATTTCAAGTAGGAAGGGTAAAGCAGAGGTACCCAGTGCTGTGCAGAGATCAAACAAAATAAGGACGGAGAGAAGTTTATTGGTTCTGGCAATTAGGAGGCATTTGGTGACCTTGGAGTACTAGGGAAGCCTTAGGGGCTGGAAGCTAGGTGGAAAAAAAGAAAAAAAAATCCCACAGATACCAAGGAGAAAGGACACTCTGGAAATAATGCCAGCAGCTTCCCTGACAGGACAGTAGAACAAAGATAGAAGCTAGAGGACTTGCAAGAGAGAACCAAGAGATGACATCCGAGAGGGAATGTCTGGGCTCAGGGGATGGAGAGAGTCCAGATGCCTGAGAACCCGAGAAGTGACGTGCAACCCTCAGACATGCAGCAGGGACAAGAGTGTGTTCATGCTGAGAAGAGAGAAAGCCAGAGACATTCTCGGGATGTCAGACGGAGAGGAGCTGTACAGAAATGGGAGATTTGCTGTTTGGGAAGGCTTTGAGTTAGCTGTTGTGGACAGACTCTGGCAATAGTTCAATGAAAAACGAATGCCACACTTGCTAAGCACCCTGTAGACTGAGCTGTGCCTCTTGCACAACAAATGAAAGGATTTCATCTTTCTGAACATCTTCTGTAATAGAATGTAATATCACCCACCTCATTCCTCATAAAATATCCATTTAATTTTAGTCCAGAAATTTGGGACGCTAACAAACTTTATAAAATAATTATTCATTCTTAAATATCTTTAATTAAACATAGTCAGCCCTCAACTTCAACATCAGAACTGCCCGGTAAGGAGTACTGTGACCAGACACCCTCTCCTGCCAAAACTAGCTACATCTGGAATCCCTCATTGCCTTGGACATTTCCTCTCTAGTACCAGACATCAGACAGTGAGTGCAGTGTCTGTAATCTGCAGTTGCTAGAATGGTACCTACCTGTCTTCTTGCCATCTAGTGCATTGCATGGGAACTAATTCATTGAAGGGCTAGTTGCTTTTGTAGATTTAATCTGAGACCGGCTCTTTGCATCCTATTCTTCTATGTTTCAGTTGATTCTCCTGTGAGTATGGGTGTTTGCCATAATTCCTCAAAGACACCATTAATATGTCATTGTGTCCAAATAGCAAGTGGGATGATGACTCACCAGTTGGCTCAGAATTTTTTTAAATCACCTGCTTGCATTTATATGTAAAATTTGGACCTCAGAATGGCCTTTGTTCAGTTCCGAGTCTTAAAAGTTCCCTCTGAGTGTCTTTGAGGCAGGCTGGGCACCTCTTGAGGATGAGGTCAATCTCACTTCAAACCAGGTCACCACTCTCCTACCAGGAGACTAGGTTTGGAGAACTGTCTCCATCTTGAAATGGTAACACACCAAAGTGGCGTATTCTGGGAAGTATCCTCTCCGGTTTTTCTATTCACAATACTGTATCCCTAAACTGCACAATTATCCCCAGTGGGGAGGCAAGCCAGAGCTGAAAGCTACAGAAAAATCAGTCTCTATATTTTGTCTGCCCCTCCTGATCACTTTTTATTCTGGAGTCACATTTTTTGCTGAAAGACAGAAAGCAAAAATGCATTTAAATTTCTGAGCCATAAGCTGTTAGAGAGAGGCAGAGAGTCCTTTTATGTTAGGATTACTGTGAGGGATGAATGGCAGTGGCCTTTCTTAGACATAAATAGCTCTTGTATAATACCTGCCAGGGACAAAGATGGCTTCAGGACAAAGTGCAATCACAGCTCCTCCCCATGTGTAGAAAACTAACATCTACAGATTAGCAAACTGCTTGCCACAAGAAAAAAGAAGCGAATGCTATTTCTGTGTCTTAGATAATTTTAAGTGAAGGAAAAGAACATCAAAGTTGATAAATTTGGTTTGTCCTGTTTCCAGTTCCATGATTTTTTTCCTCTTCTCAGTGTGGTTCACAGTTTCTGGCTGTTCAGACTTTTGGTTCAGTTTATGGTTGCAAATAGTTTAATTTTCATTGTAAAATCTACATTAAATTTCAGAGCTCAATGTCGGAGAAGGAAACTATTCAAACCCTTGTTCTCCTTTTCTTTTTTTCTTAGTGCATCACAATGTTTCTCAGAGGATATCAAATCCCAGAGTTAGGTTCATAGCAAGCATAAGAAAGCCTGTTGTTGGCCCTTGCCCACCTGCGCTTGCCTTATGTGTGACTGTAGCCATCTACAAGTGACTCCCAGATAAAGCAAACACGTTGTTAGCTACCAGCAGCCTTAACATGTCCTGCAGTTGCCACTTGGCTAGCCAACATTTGATGCTTGTCGTAGGTAGGATTTTTTAAGATCTAAAGAAGCAAGATCTTGATGGATGTGGAACAAACCAAATAAATACAGTATTTTATGTTCTTTTAATTTGGGGCCAAGTGGATTTGGATGAAGTGTTTATTTGGTTTGCTGGCTGTTTCAAGATGCTGTGCGGTATTGATTCCTTTTATTGCTAGCAGCCGTTTAACTTGACCCCTTCTAGATTCAGTATTTTAAAAGCCATAAATTTAAACTTTACTTATGAGCAACGGCTGAAACGTTGTGAAAGCCTTTTTATTAGTTGAACTCCGCCAGGCTCAACGCTCTTCTGTCACCACTGGCAACAATATTTCGGGCTTCTTAGATTACAGTGACTGCTGGGCTGCTGAAGAGGGGAGAAGGGATGGTTAAAGAGATGCCATGAGCAGTTTGGAACGTGTCGGCTTCCAGGATGGCATAGACAGATGGAGGACAGAAGTGACAAATCTGAAGAGAGAAAGCATCATGTTGGTTATAGCAAAGAAGCACTTACTGAGGCCTGTGTGATGGAAATGGGGATCAGAACACCATGGGAACCAAAGAACAAGGGGAACTGTGAGACCAACTCCAAGAACTGTTTGCACATTCCCTGACCTTCACTTCCCAAGGTCCCAGGTACACTGTTAACCTATGGAAGGATAATAAACACACAAATCTACTTCACCCCAAGTATGTATTATAGAAAATACATACTATAATAATACATTTTATAGAAAAATACATACAAATATAGAAAAACTGCATTGTAGGGGAGTGGTATAATAGCTGAGAAAGACTCTTTTTAGAATGCCTTGCTTAACTGGTGAAGATATCCTCACCAGTCCTCTGAGGACAGAACTATTTTGTCTTAACAAGCAAAGCAAAACATTTTTTTGAATAGCTCGGTAATGAACTTCCTGGCTACATCATATGTACTTAAAAGTACCTATTTTTCTATAAAATAAAGAAGGAAAGGAAAGGTTCATGAATGACTACCCTTGAAATAAATATGAGTATGTGAAAATGTCTTGCCATGGGGCAAGAGCAAAAAGAAATTAATTCTCCTTGTGGGGCTTCTGGCTCTAACCTACTTATGCCAGTAGCTTTGGTGCACTGTGGAGAGAATTCCCTATCCATTTTCTAATCTTCAAAGATGTTTGTTTAAACAAATTTTCTTTTCTTGACCCATAGACCTCTTTTTATTTGATCATGCAGCAAAGCTCTAATATGGAATTAGGGAAGTGATACAAGCAAAGAAATATCATTTGACCACCAGAGAAAAAACTGAGAGAGAAGTGAATAAACTCATACTTAAATAATTTATGTAAAAATATGTGTAGTAAAGAAATGACAAAATGGAAGATTCTCCTACTTCAACCTTTATTTTCTATTTCATTCAGAGGAAGATAACCAAACGTATATCCCGGGCTTTCTACTTTGCCTGGTAGACCTTCCTGTTTTCATTGCTAAGGGTAATTTTTAAACATAGCCCCATGACTTAGACAACAAACAATTTATTTGGATGTTAAACTATTTTCCCAACTGATGTTTCTTAAATGTCTAAGCAAGGAGAGTCTTTCTTTGGACATAGTGAAGGTTATATCAGAATCCTAGCATCTTTCTGTTAAAACCAGACTTTCATCAGTTGGAATAGCATCATCAAGAAACAAGCTAGAGCACGTGTTTGTGAGGACGTGAAGAATGGGGAAGAAGGAGTCCTCTTAGGAATCAGATCACCATGGAAATGACTATGTATGACAGTTTCTTAAAGGTTAAAGCTAGAACAGGCATGTGATGAGCTGCACTACTCTGGGGTGTGCTTCCCAAAGCATCCAGGTCATCTTGCAGGAGGTCTCGCATACACATGCTTTCCATGGTGCGCTTCACAGTGACCAAGCTACGGACCAGTGTCAGTGTCCAGCCGGGTGCCATGCAGAAGGAAGTGTGATATGTACCTACAGTAGCATTTTATCTGGCCATGAAGCAGAAGGAAGTGAAATGGTGTGAAGGAATGGATGAGCTGGAGAGCATTTTGTAAAGCAAAGTAACCCAGACCCATGGCAGCGGCTACCCTGTGTTTTCCTCAAATTTAAAAGAGGCAAGGGTGTGGGACTTAAGAAGGAGTGATAAATGAGGCGAAGGGATGGCAGAGGGTAATAGAGGGATGGCGATCAGTAAAATGTACACATATATAGAATGTCACAATGGAACCTGTTGCTTTGTCCAATTAATGTAATCTAACATTTTTAGAAGCCACGTGAACTCAGTTAGGTGTGGGTTCCACATTGCTTAAATCACTTTTTTCTTGCCTTACATTGCTATGGCCAGAGACTTGGGCCGAGCCTTTCACAAGCCAGGAATTCTTATTTAGTTCTTGTTAACTCACTAAATAGCAGTAAAGGGTCTACAGTGTTTTCTTTCCCACAGCCTGACTTGAATAAAAATGGACTTGATCATTTTCTTTACCCACATTGCTGGCTAATGGACATTCTATACCAGCCTTTTAAATAAGCATGTAGCCCACCTTAACATTTTTTAATTGTACTGAGTCATACATAACATCAGTTCCACCATTGTATTTTTAAGTGTACAGTTCGGAGGTGTCAAGTTCGTCTGTACTGTGGCACCTCCAGTGTTTAACTCGTCAGATGGACTGGTAAATCCTCGTCCTCCCAGCAGCCTTGCTGCCACCTCCCCATGCATGGCAGCTGCTCCCTTGATGATCTTTACAGAATGTTCCTTCTGCACCCACAAGAGGAAAAGCAGTCCTTACCTTGGGGAAGTTTCTCAGATTTCTAGAAAAACTTTCTGTAAGGTTGGCTGTCATGGTGTGAATTAAAAGGTTATGTCAGAGGTTAAACTATGCAATTAAATCAAGAAAGCAGATTATTCTAGTAGCTGACATTAACTTTTGAAAAGAGACAGGATTAGCAGTAGTTAGTCACATACAAACGAAACAAAGCGAACAAAGGGAAAATGATTTCACCAACTACCTCCCTGGAAAGAAAATCGTTCCATCCCAGACCTCTAATTTTTCAGCTTAATTCTGTTACTTCACTAGGCTCATTATCCTTTCCAGATATGAACTCAGCAACTGATGCATTGTGACGGGTTGTTTTTGTTTTTCTGCTTTAAAAAATATTCCCTCCCTCCCTAAATAATTATCTGCAAATTAACCTTTTCTCTTACCAGAATATTGTGGGAATAGACCATAGAACACAGAAATGCGTAAGCAAGACTCCCAGGCAGGAGATAAATTCTTTGAGGCCACAAGAGGATCATTTATTAAATGGCTGCAGCAGTCCACTAAATGTGCCCCCTTTGACCTGAAAGAGTTAATGCTCTATTGAAAGTGTCTGAATTGTCCCCAGTTTTACTCCCTTGGAAGGCTCTGACCCATTAATGGCAGTAATAATAATAATAGAAAACAATCCTCTTCTGCCTCCATTACTCTGCAACTGTTAATGGGCTCCTAATGTTTTCTATTCTTTAAGTGTAACTGAAAACTGACACTCGGCACAGCTAAAATTTCAATGTAGTATGATTTTTCATTATCATTTTTACACGCCATGCAGGATGCTGAGTAAGGAATAAGGCAGAGGCTTATAATTGGTCTTTTAAATCATCATAAACATTTGTTTCCCCCCATAGCTATTTCCAGTGCCAATAACTCAGCTACTGGATGATGGAGGGAACTATTTAATGATGCACCACAAGCCCCTTCTGAAGTTCTCATCCAGAGCAAGGCAGAGGCCACAAAAGCATGACCCATTGTTTGTACAGAAGCTGATTTTAAAATAAAAACAATAACTGCTTATTTTTGTGTGAGAGTGTCAGCCGTGAATAAAGTATCCCCTTTATTCACACACACACACACACACACACACACACACACATCACTTCAGTCAGTAATTACTGAGAGGAAACATGACTTTGTAAGTTTGAAAAGCAGAAGTGGGGTTCCAGTGTTAGAAAACTACATATATAAGAGGGGAGATGCCAGTGTTCTCTCTGAAAGGCTGTTGAGAGGGTCTAAATTCTCCAGAATTCTAAATAAAGATTAATCATTGTCATAGCTGAGGTGCCAAATCAAAGCCTCTATGCCAGTTTGGGGTCCTGGCGTAGTATGTGCTCAGTGTCAAGTGAATTGAAGCCCATCTGAAATAGTGTATGCCTGCAAAGCCTGTGGCGAGCTCATTGTCCTCAGGAAGAGACAAGTGTGTCTCCTTCACTGTGTTTATGACCAGAGTCATGAACGTTAATCTGTATTGCCAGTGGAATTCATCTGGCAGCTCCAGCCTCTTTCTTTCCCCTTCCTTTCCACCAACCGCATCTCTGCATCTCAACCCTAGATCTTCTTCCTCACTACCAAGAGTACCTTGCTGGCCCTGCGTGTGACAGGCTGCTGCTCGCAGTCTATTCTACCCCAAGTGTCTGCGATGCAGCTGTGTTTCAGAGTCCTTTTCAGCCTGGACTTATTTCCTACCCTGTACCCTCCATGTCTTGATGTATGTACTCGTTTGGATTCTGGATTTCTGACTTTCATGTGGATCACTGATTTCCCTGAAGCAGGTGTTCTCTTTGACCTATTAAGTCCAGTGCAGCTCATGCCTACCACAGAAAACAACTTCTTCCCCCCATTAACAGCAACATACAACATGTTAGAGAAAACCCACTTTACAGCATGTCTGCACACATGACACCTTACCTGATCATTGAAAAGTCTACAAGATTAGCTTTATTGTTATCTTAGCGACTTACTGAGTAGTTTAACCTGCCCGTACCTCAGTTTCATTAACTCTAAAATGATGATAATATTAGTGTAATTTTGTGGGGTTAATATATGCAAAAACACATAGAATAATCACAAGACGTAGACTCTACTATTTTTTTTGACCAAGATCATCATTTTTTTCATCATCCCACTACATAGACCAAGAAACTAAAACCCACAGAAGTTAGACTACTAGGGATTTCAACACAACACTTCCAATGCCAAGTCTGTTTTAAAGATTGTTCCTGTATCAGGCCCTTTGTTGGTAAGCACACTTCACTAATTTAGCCCACATTTCCTTCCAGTGAATTTATAGGCAAGCTCCTAACTCTGCGCTTCAGAAGTGTCCATGAGAGAAAGCATGCTGGTAAAGCATGAACACTCTCCAGACACTGAAAGGCCACTGAGTGGCACCTACGGAGACTAGGGGATGCTGTGAATTCTACCAAGTGAGCTGGGTTTCCATTCCCATCTCTGTAGTCCAGAGCATGCCTTCAATTTATGCAATCATAGGCGACAATAGCAAGAGTGACTCCATTTCTCTTTGTATTGCTAGTGTGTCTGCACACACTTTTCATTAACTAGAGATTTTCCTTTCTCTTCACAGAGGAGTCAAAGAGCAGACTGAACAAATCAGTTTTATAAAGCACTTAGTATTGGGAATTTTGTCTCTACCACAACCCACCAGAGACAGACTGAAGTCTAACTTCCGGTGCTCTCTTCCCTGGGGTCATTAGCTCTGCACTCAGGTACATCGGCAGCAATGTCCCCTGTTCCCCACGTACCTGGCAGACCTAAATAGATGCCTCAGTTATAATATGGAGAAGTGGAGAAGAAGGTGTTAAATCAAGACTCTCTAGGTTAGAATGGAAGGAAATCAGGTCAAAAGTAGCTTTTGCAAAGAAGATGATTTGGTGATTAATGCACCAGAACATCACAGAATCACCACTGTAGACATGCCTAGATATAGGACCTCAGTATCAATATCATCTCCTGTAATTCAGCTTCCTTCCTTTCTGCTTTATTATTATGGAAACTGAAGATTTCTCAGTAGAAGATAAGATGATTTTCCTGGTCACAGCACCAGAGCTGGCTCTGGCTATCACTAACCAGAACCAAGAGGAGGGTGGAAGCCACTGACTAGTCATGTGTGGGACACAGACGCGCTGAATGGAGATGCGGAGGTGAAGTGCCCCAAGAAAAGCCAAGATGCTTGTTCCAGGAAGAATAAGAGATGCCCGATAGGAAACACCAAAGGGAGCCAACACCAGAGGGGCATAAGTGGGGCAGTTGAGGCCGGCTGGAGAATCGTGTGACTCTTCCCTGGGATGAAGTGAAGCAGTGTTTCACAGACCCTGACCCTTCACTGTAATCCTGTAAGGTTTTCAGAGAAAGAAAGGCTGATTACGGGCTCAAGAGGAAAGTCATTAATAGAATGTCACCTTCCTGTAACCTCTCTTCCCACCGGCAAGGACTCCATGAGCTGAGTTATAGGGAAATTCCAGCGTGCTGTCAGATTTCACAACAACATAAGTGGAACTTCCTTTTCATATTTGCCACCTCATTTATTTTGTGTGTCCCCATGTTATTAGTTTTACTGCCCATTAATCATTATATATAACAAAATATAGTTAAAATATGCCTGAGAGGCAGCAGTAAATGGTCTGAGCATGACAGTCATAACTAAGCTATGTCAAAAGGAAAGCTAGGGATGGCAAGTATCTAATCTGTTAACTCAGGGACACACAAAGCACCCTTTGCCCCTTGGGTGGTCCAGGACACAGTAGCTGACTTCCCTTCTCGGTCAGAGAATGCACTGCACAAAACAGTTTCCTTCACTGGGAGGTTGGGGGAATAGCAACACTAAAAATGTTCTTGAAGAAATTACACAAAACTGAAGTTCAAACTGTAAAAAGACAGTTTAATAAGAACAAGTTCCAGGCTAGAAAGATGGGTCTGTGGTTAAGAGAACTGACTGCTTTTCCCGAGGACCCATGTTCAATTCCCAGCCAAACACATGACAGCTCACAACTGTCTGTAACTTCGGTCCAGGCTATCCAACACCTTCACACAGACATACATACAGGCAAAACAGCAATAAAATTAACATAAATAAATAAATAATTTTTTAAAAGTTCCATTCTGTGAAGCAATACTCTCTTTGATTTATCTTATGTTCTCCATCAAATTATTTGCTCAAAACACCAATGTGATCAGAGCACTTGATGGCTTCTGATGGCCTGATTACCAAGGTGTAGTCTTCATATCCGATTTGGAGCTTACTTAGTCCTCCTGAGTTCCTGTTCACAGCCCAACCCCCACATGCGCTTACACAGGAGGCTTATCTGCCCTTTCAGAGAACCTGGGCACCCCAAACGCTTTGTTTCTTATTTAGTTATATGTTCAATCCACCCTCAAAGCCAAGCCCAGTTCACCCCTGAAGCTTTATTGAGGAATGCAGATTGCTCAGCACTTTCCCTTTAGATGCAGGAGCCCAGACAACTTCAGCATTTAGCCCCCATGGGAATGTCTGCATTCTTAGCATATTGTCCACAGATATATCTGTTGTCCTGTGACCCCAAAAGTCCATGACCTTGTCCTGTTACTAATTTTATTGATTGTGTTATAAGTTGGTCTGAGGGGAAAAGTAATTTATTTGGTGAAAAAGCTAAGTAGATCTTTATGTATTCCCAGGCAGAAGCTTTTGACTTCTTTATAAAAACTATCTAGGCTCTTACTAGGAATGAAGAAGGTAGAAAATCGTTTGAAAAGTGCTAAGAAGCCTTAGATAGAAGACTAAAAGGTTTTGAATAAAGAGTGAGATTTTAAAGTTCTCAATAACCATGGCCCATATTATGTGGATAAGAAAACAGAAAACACCTTTAACATAATGTTGGTTTTATAGACGCCATCACATGAATGTAAATTTTTCTCATTAAAGAAGACACACTGGCGAGAGGTGACATTTGTTGCTTATTCCCTGTGCGCCACACATCATGTTCACAGATCCGTGTTAGGTAATCTTTCGAACCCTATATAGGCTGAGCTGTAACTCTGTCTATAACTGATAAGGGAACAGGGGCACCACGTTAGCACAACTAATTCATGAGGAGATCAGAGACGCGGATGCCAGAAGTGCGAGGTAATAGCTATTGCTTTAAAGTGTCAGTTGTTACTGGATGCCAAAGAGGCGATTAATTAGTGAAGATATAACATGGCTCTCATTGTTGCTATTAGTTTGGAGAAATCCAGGAAATTAATACAGCTTTGTTTCGTTTAAATTTGGGCTCTTCATTTCAAGCAAATGGAACTGAAAAGCAAGCTGGTATTGCTGTTCTAATGTCCAATGAAATAGACTTCAAACCAATTAGTAAGAGATTTTTAAAGATCACTTCACGTTGATTAAGAGAATAATCCATCAACAGGAAATACAAATTCTAAACATGTATACACCATGCACTGGTGCACCTAATTTAATAATACAACTCCTGACTGTGAAGAAACAGGCTAACCTGAACGCAAATGAGTGACTTCAATAGACCACTCTCACCAAAAGATAGCATAATCTGTCTAAACTACGATGAAAATCTAGTTGAAAAGTAAATTTAAGTGAGAGTATAGACAAACAGACCTAACAGATGTCAACTGAACATCCCATCCAAAAACTGCAGTGTGTGAAACTTCTCGGAGGTCCATACAATTTTTTTTTAAACAGATTTGTAAGGGAACATAAAACAGCTCTTAAGGATTATAGGAAAATTGAAATGATTTCCTGCACTCTATCTGATCATAGTGGAATAAAATAAACTAACAAGAAGAGAAAGTACAAAACATTCAAACCCATGGAGTTAGAAAAACTCACTATTGAATGATAAATGGACCTTTAGAGAAATCCAGGTGGTAATGTTTTAAAAATGCCTGGAACTTAATAAAAATTAAAATACAATATACCAAAACCTTTGGAATGCAATGAAAGAATCCTAGTAAAGAAGTTTATAAGTTTCTACATTTTAAAAAAATCAGAGAAATCTCAAATAAACAATTAATGATGTACCTTATAGTCTTGGAAAAATAATACCATGCTAAATTTAAAATCAATGAATGGAAGGGAAAAATAGAGATCAAGTAGACATTAAGGAAGTGGAAACAAAGCAATTTATACAAAGAATAAATGAAGCAAAGAATAGGTTATTTGAAAAAGAGGAACAAATGTAAGCAAAAATATTTAGCCAAACTAAAAGGAAGAAAGACACAAATAAATAAAATTACAGGTGAAAATGAAGATATTACAATAAATCTCAATGAAATTCAGAAACTAGTTCAGACATACCTTAAAACATTATATTTCAATATATTTCAACATTCTTCACAGAAATAGAAAGCAATAATTCTAAAAATCAAATGGAAGCCCCTAGGACTATTGATATCACAAGCAAATAAAAACGAACAAAAAGAAAAATACTGGATTTGTCACCATACCTGCATTCAAATTATACTGAAGATCCATAATAATAAAAAAGCATAGCATTCACACAAAACAATCATACAGATGAATAATAGAAGCCATCTGATCATTGACAAAGATGTCAAAACTATACATTGGAAAATGTTGTTTGAAAAATTGGACATCTGCATGTAGAGGAATAAAATTAATACTGCCTTTCACCCTGTACAAAAATCTATTCCAAATGGGAAAAGACCTTAGTGCAAAACCTAAAACTCTGAAATAGTGAAATTTCTTGGAGACACAGACCTAGGCAAGGACTTTCTGAAAAACGACTTCAAGAGCTCAGGAAATAATGCCAACAACTGACAAATGCCCTTCCCCAGCAAAGGAAGCATCTAGTGAAGGGGCGATATCTAGAAGGAAAGGGAATCTCCAAGAACTACCTGTCTAACTGTGGAACCACATATAAACATACAAGGAAGTCGGATAACTGAATGCTAAGGAATCATGCAACTCACCCAATAAGCTAAAAAAGAGCAGATAGTCTCCAAAAAATGAGGCTCACGAAGCTAAGAAGGTGTGAAGCATCACTAAGTCCCCACAGAAATGCAAATTAAAACTACCAGGAGAGTCCATCTCTCCCTCAGTAAGGATGACAATCAATAGAAGCTAGCAATAAATGCTGGCGAGGATTCAAGAGAAATGAACCCTTCTGCATCACTGGTGGGAAAATATGGCAGTGGGTCCACAGGGAGATCAATGCAGAGCTCTCTTAGAGGACGAAAAATAGACCTGTCTGTCTGATGACCTAACTATGCCACTGCTAGGTACGCACTTGAAGGTCTCCAAAGCCAGTTTAAGTCAGTATAGCAGAGGTACCTTCACATCAATGTTTATTGCAGTGGTATTCACAATAGTCAGGTATGGAACCAACCTAGATGTCTATTAACAGAATAACAAAGAAAATAGAGCATATGTACAAAATCAGATTTTGTTCCAGCACAAAGAAGAACAAAATTATATCAGTATAGGAATGTATATGCATGTATGATAGTTATATTAAGTTGAGGTTCTCAACCTGTGAATGCCACCCCTTTGGGGGTCAAATGACCCCTCTCACAGAAAACACAAATATTTACAATACAATTCATAACAGTAGCAAAATTATAGTTACAAAGTAGCAATGGAAATAATTTTATGGTTTGGGATCACCACAATGTAAGGAACTGTATTAAGGGGTCACAGCATTAGGAAGGTTGAGAAAAACTGTATTAATTGAATTAAATCAAAGTCAGAAAGACAGTCATTCATTTTGGCTCATTTATGATCCCTAGATTTTACTTACATACATATATGAAATCATATGTATATGTAATATATGACATGATAATAAAAACAAAACTGTCCAGGGTAGCAAAAGGGACTACTTGAAGGTTTGAGGGAAGAGAAAAAGAAAAGTACAGGAGTTTGGGGCTTATAGTCAAAGTATATTACATACTCATATAGAATAATCCTTATAAACTCAGTACTATATATAGGAAGTATATATCCAGACATTGGAGAGTGTCCTTTGCTCTCAGACAACTCCTCCAGGAATTCTATGCTGTCTGTTGGCATATATTTGGTTTTCTGTGTACCTGGAATTGGCCATGTATGTTTTATAAAGCATCACAGAACATGGGAAGAATGTTAGCTTCAGGGGAATCCAGGTCAGTCCTGCCTCAAGTAGATTGGTGGGTATAGGGGTTCACAAATCTGCACTCTCAAAGGACTTGAGAAATTGGAAGGGAGCCAAGTGGTGGTTCTGACATTTATGAACCGTAATACAAGTACAGCCCAAACACCATGGGAAATTCCCTACATTTATCATAGTTTAGATTTCAGTTCTCGCTGGTTCAAGCAGACAAAAGTTTCTTTAATCAAAACCCAGATATAAGGTGTCTTGTGTTTAAGACTGGTGACATCCTACCTGTCATAAGTGTGTTGTGCCAGGAACGTAGGCAAGCGTGTTTACTTTTTCCACAACTTCACACGATACAGCAATTTCAGGGTAGCTATTTTTGTAATATTTCCATTTTCCTTGGTAATTATGGCCAAAGGAAACCCAGGTTCTTTTATTCCAATGTTAATTACTAATATTCACTGCCCAATTACATGTTGCCCTTGTGTGTGTGAGTGTGTGTGTAGATTACTAAGTGACTCCAAAGAGTTAAGAGTCAAAGGGTTTGAAAGAGGCTAAAAAGCCACAGTTGGGAAGCCCATAGGGCTATATGTGTATCTGTATTGGTGAGACTGTGGACTCCAGCAGAGCAGCTGTTAGGAACCTGGCCCCGTGGGTCACCTTGTTTGAGGGAGACACAGTTACCGGCAGAGGTGCACGAGCAGAACCAGGTCTGGCTGAAAGAATAGGCAAGTAGGTCCAGCCAGGTGCACAGGAAGACAGGCACTTCCATCATGTGAGGGTGTGGTAGGAGGACACACTCTCACTGAGAGCAGTGCATCCTTTGCCCAGAGCTCCAGTGCTCCCCGGAGGACACGCTCTCACCGAGAGCAGTGCATCCTTTG
>JAQHUG010000215.1:1235722-1276969 GCA_028555095.1 Dicrostonyx torquatus | reverse complement strand
CCCAGAGCTCCAGTGCTCCCCGGAGGACACGCTCTCACCGAGAGCAGTGCATCCTTTGCCCAGTGCTCCCCGGAGGACACACTCTCACCGAGAGCAGTGCATCCTTTGCCCAGAGCTCCAGTGCTCCCTGGAGGACACGCTCTCACTGAGAGCAGTGCATCCTTTGCTCAGTGCTCCCCAGAGGACACGCTCTCACCGAGAGTTACCTTTCCTTCCTCCCTCCTTCTTTCTGCTTCTTTATCCTCAAGCAGTTGGATTTGGGCCTGATGTGGTCTTTGTATGAGAACGTGGCAGTCTACAGCACAACGGGCAGTGTTAGTTACTACTGTGCTTATTTTACCTCCATCTTCGGAGCCCACACATTCCTGAGCCGCAGAATACTGAGTAAATATTGCTGGCTGACTTCATTTTGACTTTACATTTTGCATTAAATTGAAATATCACTGAAAGTATGCTTATAGAGAACTCTTGATTCATGCTAGCCCAAAAGTAAAAGTTCTTATTTTCTACCACTTCTATAAAGAACAGTAAGCAAGATTCTGATGAGATTATTTTATACTTATATTCAATTAAGTATAAAAAGCAGAGAAATATTATTAAGTATAAGAATAATGTTTAGCCTTTAAAAATACAGATACTCCTAAATGGGTCACGTATACTACATTACTGCATGCCCCCTCCCGGGGTCAGGGGTCCTGTGGAAGGGGAGGTGAGAGGGTTCTAAGAGAAGAGCCAGATGTAGAAGGCCCAGGGAAACAGAGGCTTCCAGACACAGCAGAGCGGTTGCTTGCGTGGGTTTGCTGTGGTTATAACAGCATTGCAAGACCTGTTCAGGCTCCAGCCAGACTAAACTGCACTGTAGGGGAGGTGGGAATGATGCTGGGAACTACTGGGAGAAAGAGAATACATTTTCTTGAACAGCACTTCAGTAGTAGGCCACATATCCAGGAATATCCAGGCAGCACCCATAGGTTTGGTACGCACACAGTGGGGCAGATAGGGAATGGATGGGTCTGGGGGGGAGTTGGGGACACACATGATCCAAAAGCCACTTTATGTAATTCTGAAAGAACTAATAAAACCTTAAACACACACACGCACACAAACATACTTGTATGTCTTTTCTGAGAATACCTTTTACAAATCAGTTACATGTGCTAAGGCTTTAGAACTGTATTAGAATTCTTTATAGTGTGCTTTCGCAGTGCTGTGGTACACAGCCCACATAAAGACATAACACACTCAATAATCAAAAGCAGAAGAGAGATGTTCAGCAGACACACAGAAGAGCAGCAGCCTGGGGTCCGAGTGGAAAGCCCACCGATAAGGTATACAAGAGGGCTGGAGGACAGAGCTGTTCTCCTGCTGGTGATAAAAATGCAGCGCTGAGTAGAGATGGGAGAAACGGTTACTGTTACAAAGACAGAAGGAAGGGAAGGGATGACTAGTGCTAACAGAAAGGCAAATACAGAGATGAGTGAGTAATTACCGGTGGAGTGGGAGATATTAAATCGTTGAAAGTGACAGGAAAGAGCTGTCGGGGGTGGGGAGGTTGTGTTAACAAAGAACAGATGCTGTATGAGGGCTTGGAGGAAATGAAGCACTAGAGGGGGCTTCTCCTGCTAGAAAATCTCCCTGCACTGAAGGACATCAGAAAGTCTTAGCCCACTCCCCTGTACCTGTGGGTTCCCGTTCTAACATTCATCCTTGATGGAGTGCGTATCTCAGCTGGGGATCCACCACCAGCCAGCCAGGCTGAGTTCCAGCTTCATACAGAGGAAATACCAGATTGTTTGGCCTTGAAATGAGCTCATTTTATTACCTCTACTTTCATAATAAAGAAATATTTTCCTTAAAACAGCAACATTACCCTTCTCAGAGATCAATACTGGTTCCTTGATTTTGGAATAGGTTATTATTTTACAGGCCAATGTATGTATGTTTAAAGTTCAGGAGAGCTTACAGGAAGAAAAGGAAAACATGAAAACAATCCGGTATATTGAAGAAGTTGTATTCTTCAGTTGTTTTGTCAGTTTTAGACAGGCAGATGGTAGAATGATAGATAAGTATATAGGTAGGGATAGATAGATGGATAGATAGATAGATACATACATACATACACACAGATAGATAGATAGATAAATAGATAGATACATAGATACATAGATACACAGATACATAGAGAGAGATGGATGGACACATAGATATATACATATAGATAGATAGATAGATAGATAGATAGATAGATAGATAGATAGATAGATAGATAGATAGATAGATGGCAGATAGAAGGTAGATGGATAGAAGATAGATAGGTAGGTAGATAGATAGATAGATTAATACATACATACATACATATTTAATAAGTTGGCTCCTTTGGATTGGATCATGAATTACATTTCTTATCTGTAACAGAGAAATTAAAAATATGGCATTTTTGTATGTATAATAAATTAGCTAGTCATTATATTTGTTGACTATAATTTGAGTCCTAAAAAAAAACCAACAAAACACGTCATCATAGCCCAAGATCTTGACTGTTGAAAAGGGAACTTGAGGGAAAGATGTTTCAAGTATATAGCAAACATTAAAAGACACTTAAAGAGCCATGTCCATCCTCATAATCAAAGGAGTATTTGTTCACAAAATCGTCCCATATTTTCTCTGAATATTTTTACTTTAAAATAGACAGTGTTTAGAGACAGGGTAGAAGAGATTATGCAAATGAATTAATCATAATGAGAAGTTCATTAGTGAACATTTGGACATGAGTTTCAGGAAATGATAAAAGATTCCGAGATTTGTGAGACTAAGAAAAGCAACCTCTGCTCTTGCAGAACTTGGAAATTGCCAGTAAGAGAACTGAGGTCCAAATGACAGCAGATAATGTAAATCCAGATTGCATTATGCCTCAAGGTAATGAATAGGGAGCAGGACATTGTGATAAGCTTGGATTGATGATCAATAGTTGGAATACCAAGATAGGAAAGAAGGTAATTAGACCCATTATGGACACAGTTAGCACAGATAACATAATTTGGGAAATTATACATTTGGAGATTATGGAGAATTTTTTCAAGGCTAATGGGTCTTCAATGATATCTATTAAAGCACAGAAGATGTTTTGCCTCTAGGGAATCCACTAAAAAATCAAATACACAAAAATTTCAGTAAATGTAGTCTAAAATGGAAGATAAAGTAGAATATATGGGAGAGGAAAGTGCTATTGTGACTTCCTACTTAGAATTTATAATAATTTTTCATTTGTAGAGCTTTAAGGCTATTAATTTCACATCACAGCTCCCCATGAAACCAAGAAAGTGTTTGTCGATGTTTGCCTAACTTCATTGCTCATAATAATGCAAGGCCAAATTGGTAATGAGAGCAAGCCATCTTGACCAATTTTTGGCTTTCTCCAGTTTCAAGCTGAGACTCTGGAAAAGGTGTAATTTTAACCCTATCTCTAATCACTATGGTGGGACTCTCACTTTATCTTCAGGAAGTTCTTTGAGCTGTAACATGAGGGCTGGCTCGTTGGGGTTTCTGTCCCACCCAGTACCCCATAGCCGGCAAGCCCCAAAGAAAATCACACACAGAGTCTACATTAGGTTATACACTGATTGGCCCATTAGCTCAGTCTTCCTACCAGCTCCCATAACTTATATTAACCCATTGTTCCCATCCATGCAATCCACATGGCCAGTACCTTTTCTTGGCGAGCAGCTTACATCCTGCTTCGTAGATGGACTGCACAGGAATCCCAGGGAAGCTTCCTGCTTCCCAGACGTTCTCCTTGCTCAGCCTCTACTTCCTGTCTGGTTAACCTGCCTATACTTCCTACCTGGCCAATCAGCATTTATTTAAAACATGATTGACAGAATACAGACACATCTCCCACACCATTGAGGGTTGCCAATATTGGAATCTTCATATTGTAGACCCTCTCAGCCTTCTCTTCTATCCCATCCCATTCTTTGTGTCATCGTTGACACCTAGAAAGACTGTCTACCTGTGGCTGCCAGGCTGGGACCAGGAAGGCGAGTCTCCATAGTCTTCCTATTCTCCACTGTGGTCTCTCCCTTCTCACCCTATCCCTGCAGCAGCCTGCTTGCAGGTACCCCTCCTCCCACCTCAGCCCTGATCACTGGAGACTCAGCTCCATCAGCCCTCTCCTCTCTGGCTCTCCAGATTCTTGTAGTACCACAGCCCACTTGCAGGAGCCCATTCTCCCACCACACCTCCAACTCCAGAAGCCCCTGCCTCCGGTGTGGGCAGGATCCATCCTTCCCCACAGCCCTTCTGAATTTTCTCCTAGCACCTCTCTACTCCTCTCTGCCACACACCAACCTTCAGAAAAACATTTTACTAGGGAATCCATAATCACCACACTTTCCTAAGATCCAGAGAGGGCGGAACACCATTCCGACAAAGACAAGATGATACATCAAATCAGCACATTATTTGTTGTTTTTATTATACATTTATGTGTGTGATCAATAGATATAGAAGTCATAGATAATATATTTCATACATATAAATATATAAACATTAATATAATGTTAATTATAACATTTACACCAAGGAGCAAAAAAAAACTTACCATGTATCTAAAAGTGAATACCTTCTCAAATAATTTCTTATTTTTAATAAAAATGCATTAAAGAAGTTTCATCAATAATGGAAGACCCAATTACTGCTCTTCTGGATTAGGCATTCTTTTATTGTGTGATTTTAATGCTTGAGTTGGAAATTTAAACATTGCCAATGAAATCTGAGACTAATTAAATGATTATAGCCTAAAGGGTAGGCACCAAGTCTCCACTATTAATCTTCCTAACTATATCCACTCTATGAGATGTACAAATGAATATATAGACCTATTTCAAAAGAAAAATATAAGGAGTCGCTTATTAAAAGGTAAGTTCTGAGCTGTGCACATGACTCAGTAGGTAAGAATATACTCAGTAGGTAATATACGGAGTATAGGTGTGAACACTTGCACACTCACGGGCTTACACCACACACATACAATACACCATATACATAAAATGTCACTTTTACTTGTGATTTTTAAAAATAAAGATAGAAATTCCTTATGAAGTCTTTTTTTTTTCATCTTGTGGAAGACATGCTCACATTTAAGAATTCACTGGTAGTGTGAACTTACTTGCACTAGGGCAAGATTAATTTGAGATGTAGAGAGATAGCACCGGGGTAACAATGGCATAATTAACCTGAATACTCAATGAGGACTCACCATGTACCAAGATTGTCCTGAGCTTGCCTTATCCTCATCTGACAGATGAGGAAACCGAGGCACAGAGTTTCAGGGTCTCATAGTCAGCCACTTGAGTTGCCTCTGGCTTTCCTGTGAGTGCTCACTGCAGACCACATCTCCTGGACAATTCTATTCTCTGTTGTCTAAATCACCAGCCGTTCGGAAGCCAGTAGCCATTCTGAGTCAGAAACTAGTCCCTGTCAGGGGTGCTGGGGCTCACACTGTGTGGACTGACATGGGGCTCTCTCCCTAGAAAGCTAGAGTAAAAAATTCTCCAAGTTTGAAGCATCTGTTTTGGAATGTTGCTTCTCTGCCTGGGCAGTAAAACACTGAATCCAGGGAGGGCATCCATGTGTCTGCCCACCCCCTCCACGTGTTCCTCTAGCTCAGAATACACCTTCAGCAAGGCCGAGAAAGGTTAGGTGGAATTCAGGGATCTAATTTTCTAGATAGGAAAGTTTGCCACTTATATTAGGTTATTTGGCCTCCAAATGAGTCCTTTAATCCGTGCACCCACACACTTTAGTAATAAAGAAAGGCCAAATGCCTTTGTGTCCGGGATGTTCCACCTGCTCTGTAGCTGAGACCAGCTGTTTTCCTGTGAGCAGCTGGTCAGGCAGTTCTTCACTGAGCTGCGGCACTTCTTTATGAGAAAAAAGAAGGAGCTGCTCCTTCAAATATGTTCCCTTTTTATTTTACTACATATATATATTATTGGTTAGTTGAGTTATTTCAATATTTTGTCCATGTAGAGAATGGATTCTGATTGCTCTCCTGTTGTAAATAGGGGAGAGAGGAGAGGTGTGTGGGTTGTATGTTCCCAGCACCCAGGCTCCCAGCCGCTGGCCCGCTCAGCGGCTGGCTGCACCCGAAATAACCATGTGACAAACTGGATTCATTTAAACTCTGCCTGGCTTATTATCATTAGCCTTTTCTAGGCTAGCTCTCATAATTAAACTAACCCATTATAAAAGTCTGTAAGTCACCACGTGGTGACTTACCGGAAAGGTCTAACCTGCATCCATCTGCGATGGTGGCTCGGGGCTTCTGCTCTATTCCTTCTTCTCCTCTCAGAACTTCCGTTCTGTCTACTCCGCCCACCTAAGGGTTGACCTAACTATAAGCCAGGCAGGTCTTTATTTAACCAATCAAAGCACAGAAATACAGGTGGACCCTCCCACACTCTCCCACACTCTCTTCTATGTTCCCCTATCCCTACCAACTTCTGACCCTTACCAGTTTCCTTCCCCACCTCCCGACTCTCGGTTGTTTGTGACCCGTTTAGTTTAACCAAGGCCATCTGTGTGACCACTGTGCCAGAACTATCCACTAGAAGCTAGTGCGCACAAAACTGAAGGCTAGAGACTCCCCTTTTCCTGAGCCTATGAGTCACCAATAGCTCAGCAGTGAGAGGGAAAGCCCCTGGTCCATCCTTACACATACCAAGTGCAAATACCCATAGCTCCTGTGAGCTCGTGAGTACAGTGGCCATGTTTTGCTCAGATAACGGTTCACAGCCATTTCTCATAACTTGTGGCTGTTACACTACCCCCACCTGGCCATTCCCTGGGCCTTAGATGCTGTAATGTAACTGTCTTGTGTAGACATAAACAGCCATCCATCTTGATGACTCTATCTGGTTTTAGTTTGAGGTTATTTTGATTCCGTGTTTTTTTTCTGGAAGAATGTGAGTGAATGTGTTCAGAATATTTTATTATAACTTCCCAGGAATTATTTTTTATTAACTAAACACTTTCTTTTAATATTCCTCATAAATCTCTTATTTCCTTCATGATGTCCATGTGTGTCACGTTCATGTTTGTGAAGGAACAGAAAGTTCATTAAAACCTTAAGACCGTGGCCACCTGATAGAGAAGTCTGAAGAATGAAAACTTTGCTGTGAAGATTGGCATTTGCAGCTCGCCCAAGATGGCCAGGAAATCATCAGACACTCCCTGCAAATTTCTTCTGTGAATACTCAAAATGGGGCAGCAGGGGTTCAAATCTGGACAAGGTCCATTCCGTGACTAGTAACACCTGGTATCCATAGATCACTTGCCCAGACAATTGCTTATAATCAGCCACAGCCTCCATCACTTCAGCCACGAAGGGAAACGTGAAGAGTCATCACATTTGGGGGTGAATTCAATGGGTTTGAATAGCTGAGGTTTTGATTTTGATAAATTGCTCATTTTATATATTCCTTCAAGGAGACCTCTACTTTTCGAGGGAGCCTGGGAAAAAGAATTTCATCTGTGTGTGTGTGTAAATGGTGAGGCCTGAAATAGAGTGGGAACCAGCTCATCCTGAAAGCTGTAAAATTTTCTGTACATTGTCAATCTAAACCCACATTGATGAGGGTAGGGCTGGGGAAGAGGGACTTTGATCCCTTCTGCTCCACAAAGCTCTCCTCCTCGTAGGGCACTTCCCTCCAAGAGATTTGGTTGGGTCTTAGTGCTGACACTCACCAGCTGAGTAACTCTGACCTAGTGCAAAGGATACACAGGGATCTCATGATATGGCAAGGTCCCCCAGCTCCAGAAGATCCAACCTGGGTCAGAGCACCTGCGGCTCCTTAAAGGGGCCTTTCTGGTTTGAGGGCTCAAAAAGCTAAGATCAGTGTCTTCCATTTCTTCCTTCTGATTACTCCTAGGAATGAATAGAATTATTTTTTTCCAAGAGGAGAACCCAGGTCTCTCTCAAATTAAAGGTCCAGAACTGAGCCTTACCTTTTGATTTGAGTTCTCCTATGTGTCTTAGGGTCTAACGGTGCCCAGCGTCCCTTGCAGTTTCCCGTCGGGAAACGCATGCATGCACGCACACAGGCACACACACATGCACGCACACATGCACGCACACAGGCACGCACACATGCACGCACACAGGCACGCACACATGCACGCACACATGCACGCACACAGACACACACACATGCACGCACACATGCACGCACACAGGCACATGCTCATCGATTGTCAACTCTGTCAATCTTACAAAATCCTTGTCTCCTTTCCCCCAGTCCTCTTAGAATCAGTGACTGCACATTTGTTCCTGCTCAGAACTTCTTCCTGAGATGTAGGCAGGCTCTTTTTAGATAACATGCCTCATATCTCCCATGATTTATTCGCTTTCAAGTTCCCTGGAATTTATTGCTAAAAGTTGATGTGAATGCTTACAGTTTGGGCTCTAATGTGATCTCCCGAGTGGCAATTAATAAATAAAAGATGGCTGCTGCTGTTGACAGAAAAGCTAGGCTTTCTCGGTTAGTTCTTTTGTTCATATTTTCACCAAGTTTTATGCCAGACATCCCTAGGGATTGATGTTAAAAAAATATTTTCTGTAAATTCTAAAGCTCTTACTGTTTTCAGTATTCCCAGACCTCTATTTTATCTCCTGTTTTCCATGTCAGAAATGGTCTTACTTGATTCTGTTTCCCCCCAGCTATCCTTCCTTGCTGTGAGTTGGGGGAAAGTGCCTTTTTCTGGATTTAACAGAAGTGTGGCCTTGGTATTTATGCTGCAAATACCACCTGCAATTTCTTCCTAAATTTTCTTGTATTTTCTCAGTCTCTTCTCAGTTCCTTTTATTAAATATGCGCTGTCATCTCTAAAATGCGGTGTTTATTGTCGTGTGTATTGTTCACAGTGTGAGGCTGCTTCTTGTAAGTTAATGGTGAAGCCATAGGTGATGTGCAGTTGTCACAGTTTGCTGGGTCTACTAGGTGGGCTCCAGGGCTCGTCTAGACTAAAAATCCTGTTTCAGAGGTGAGGAAAATGTGGGTCGGCTTAAGCACCCTGACCATAATCAAGTAGATGGCAGCTACAGAACACATCTTGAGGTTGTAAAGTGGGTGGTACAGGGCTGCAATTGGACTGTCTCTGCTCAGTGCCCAATGGGGAGCTGAAGGGTGGCACTTTAACCTGTTATATCTGTCTTCTTTAAATGCCTTAGGGCGTGGCGTGCATTGAAGTTGATACATACACAATGCTCATGCCCCATGCATGGAAAATCTGCAGAGTCCATCATTTCCAGGGGTGCCACTCTTGATGAAAAGTCTTCCTGGTTACTGGAGGGAAGCAGTGAGGCCATGTGGAACAGCTTGACTGCCAAGACAAAAGCTTTAATGGAATCCTTTCTATCTTTTAAGTAGCCATTTTGCTACTAATATTTCTGTCACTTAATCTTGTCATTGATGACAAGGAGACTAGCTGAAGCAAGAGTGGAGATCAAGGAGTACAGTAGAGTAGGGCAGGCCGAGGGTAAGGCAAACTGTCCAAGAAGATGGCGTGCGGCAAAAGCTAGGCCCTAAAAGCTTCTTAGGCTCTGCTTCTCTGCTCTGCACTTATTAATTTGTGATGCTACAAACCATAATGTGTCTCTGAATGTGACCTTCTGAATTTCAGTTGTAGTTCTCGGTTTTCTTTGTACACGATTGGCTCTTTGATAGGCTGTTTTGTTTTACTAAAAGAGTAGAGCCACCAACTTCTGATTTTCTATACTTTACAAAGAAGCTGAAGTCAACACTTGCTGTATTAAGCCTCTGAGTATTTTAACAACAAAATTATATTAAAAGTTCAGACCCACAAAAAATAAAAATTAAAAAAGAGGCACTTTCCTGAGGTCCATCTGCAGCAGCAGCATGGAGAGAATCTCTTTCCTTGCTTGCTTTGCTTTATTTGCAGACGAAATAAATTTCATTCACCATTCATCTTTAGGATAATGTAAAGAATTTAATTATGAAAATCCTTACCACTAATGGTAAACAACTCTAGCAGTAATTCCAGGTACAGCGGCTGAGACGGCAAGGCTGAGCACACGGAGGGAACACTTACTGTGTTAGGTTCAGGATGAGCTTGTGTGCCTCTGGCTGGGAGGGATGGCGAATACCCGTATCCTCGCCACTCCAGAAGCAGAGGCAGAAGCAGGCAAATCTCTGTGAGGAAGGCCATTGTGATCTACATAGAGTTTGTTTGCCTCTCTGTCCATGTGTGCGCACATGGTTGTATATACTGTCCAACATGTAATCTATAGATAGGAACTTTTCAAATTCATATGTATGTATACCTATGTTTATATATATATATATATGCATGCATATAAAATTTCATGTGTTAAACAGATTTGAATAATCTCATCTAAAAGCTTACCACAGCTGTACAAAAAGAAACTGAGGTTCAGAGATGTCAATCCATTCTCTTCCCCCAAGATGGCCAAAACTAATGGCTAAGCTGGAGTTTCAAATCTTCCCGGGAAGAAAAATTCTTAGGAGAACATGTATCTCCACCATAGTGCACTGCTCCAGCATGGGGAGGGCTGACCTTTCACCCTTTTTCTTCCAGACTCTCCAAGCAAAGATTTTGGCCCAACTCTGGGTTTGAAAAAGTCCAGTTCCTTGGAGAGCCTGCAGACTGCGGTGGCTGAAGTCAGGAAGAGTGATCTGCCCTTCCACAGGCCCAGACCACACATGGTGCGAGGCCGGGGCTGCAACGAAAGCTTCAGAGCAGCCATTGACAAATCTTACGATGGGCCAGAGGAAGCAGAAGCTGGTAGGGCCATATGCCCCCTTAAGTGGGTCTTCCCTCTCATTAGCATCAGCAAGTCATAAGTGAGAATTGCACTAACTACTGAAAAAAATGATTTAAAGATCACAATTATATTTTTGATATTAAAAGTAATTCATTTTCCTGATATGTTTTGCCCTTTGGCTTAACAAACATGGGATTGGAGAATGCAATGTGCAATTTATTTCACACTGCAAACTGAAAAAAAAAAAAGTTCTCTTTCACGTCCCTAAAAGGACCAACTGTCACTTACCCTTAGGGCAGGAGCACTAAGCATGCATCTCTTGGCATCCTTATTTGAATCATTAAAAGCAACATCAACCAGAGGACTGTCTGCATTAATTGCATAGAAGTGGTGGGCTATATTTATACTCAAAAAAAAAAAAAGACCTCTCTTGGAAGAAAACTCACCCTGTTTGTTTCCCAGCATGTGGGCTTTTGGAGCTGATGGAGGTTAACCAGCCAGCTTCCAGGGAGATCAGTGCTTCAGCCCATTTCAAGCCTTTTGCGCTACCAGCTAGCACCCAGTGTGCCCCACTCCTAACCTCAAAGATTGATTGGCCTGCCCAGGACTGGGAAGTCCTACTTCTGAGGGGACTAGTAGCCATGTGTCCAGGTAGAACACTGAGCACTTCTATTCATCCCTCTGCAGCTTCCATTTGTGATATGTATACCCTGACCATAAGTACCCTGACCACTGAGAGTGGTTTCTCTCTCTACAGACGGGCTCTCTGACAGGAGCTCTCACTCTGGCCACGGAGCTCTGAACTGTGAGTCTGCCCCTCAGGGAAACCCCGAACTAGACAATACGGAAAATAAAGGCAGGAAAGTCAAAAAACCAAAGGAGAAGGAGAAGAAAAAGGGAAAGGGCAAGCTGAAAATCAAGGAAAAAAAGCAGAAAGAAGAGAGTGAAGACCCAGAGAGGAAAATGAAGAGGAAGGGATTCGGCGTCATGCTGAGGTAAGGGCCGGCTCTGGAAGTCCTTGGCTTTGCTTCCCCCAGCTGAATCGCTCCTTTGTGTATGCTCTGAAAAAGGTTCCCGGGTTCTCTCATCTTCAGTTATAGTCATAAAATCAAGGGTATGACTCTGGTTTTTATTTTTTGCAAAGAAAGCACAAAAAGCCTTTGGGTGTCCCCTGAACATTGTGATGATGATAGGCACTGGTCATGAGCTTGTTGTTAAGAGGCCAGTGCCAAGTAGGGCATAGGAAGTGTTCCCTGTGTGTCCCTGCACACGGTGAAAGCAAAAGGCTAGTTTATATCTCATCCTGTGACTCCTGATGCTCAGGTGGCCAACACAGTAGCTGTCCCCTGCAAAGGCACTGTGGTGCACTAGAGATGTCCCTGCAATGAGGGCTGTATGATCTCAATCCATAACCTTCCACATCGTCTTCCTTTTACTTCCTTCAGACTGAGGCTGGCATCATTCCTTCCAGTGGGCCTGGAAGATGAGATGCCATGCGTGGTAGATTCGGCAGCCAAGAGCACTAAGCAGTGCAGTCAGACTGCATCCTGTTTCTTCTTTACAGATGACTGTAAAACACTCTGTAGAAGCAAGCTATCTCTCCACATCTCGTTTCCCAGGGAGCTGACTGATTTCTGGTCATTTGGTCAGAGACTTGCACAGCTGGTTCAGTGCAACTAGAATATGCCTTGTCCCCGGGCATAACGTCCCTGTCTGTGGAACCGTGTGCACGGGAAGGGCAGTGTTAACCTGGAGGAGGTTTTAGCTGGCTTAGGTGGTACAAACTGACTAGCAGGGCTTCTTCATGAACACCTTTGTGGATGGTTTGGGAGGAAGCCCTTCAGTATAACAGTTGCTGTTGTAAAAGGCGGGGCGGCTGTGTTCCCAGCACCTCAGAGGAACGCAGGCCCTTTTGTTCCCAGCACCTGGCTCCCAGCTGTGGCTGCTAGTTTATGCCCGAAATAACCACACAAAAATTGTTTTAATTAAATTACTGCCTGGCTCATTATCATTAGCCTTTTCTTGGCTAACTCTCATATCTAAAACTAACCCATTTTTGATAATATGTATCACCACTTACTGTGGCTTACCGGCATGAGTCTAACCATGCCCATCTCGGGCTGGAGCAGCATGGCGTCTGGCACACTTCCTTTCTTCCCAGAACTTCTGTTCTGTCTACTCCACCCACCTAAGTCCTGACCTATCTTACAGGCCAGGCAGAGTCTTTATTTAACCAATGAGAGTAACCCAAAATACAGAAGAACACCAAGTTGCTGCTGGTGGAAATCATTTCCATGGCTGACTTCCTGAGGATCCCTTACCTTGGATAGTGTGCATAGAGTCCCTGTACCCAAGCTTTTTAGATGGTGAGAGAAGGCAGTGACCTGAGCATCAGAGGTGGCAGTGGCATCATCATCATCATCATCATCATCATCATCATCATCATCATCATCAATCTAGACTTCTTAGATGGAGCCAGAGAAAGCTTAACTCTGTGGTCGCTACAGCAGCACCCACCCAGCCTTCTACATCACCTATCCTTACCCCTCCAACATCTCAAGTGCAATTGTTCCCATTTCTTCCCTTCCCTGTCACCTACCACATAGATGTCTTGCCAGCCTAGGGCACCAGTTTGCCTTCCTACCTAGGACGTGCCAGACTCCCTCAAGCATGCTGTCATGCTGAGGTCATGCTGAGGTCAAGGGAGAAGATCAGAAAATGTTTGCTGCTCACAAAGCAGAAGAGTTTACAAAGTCACTTCCGAATTCTAGGATTTTCTTGTACCCTTTCTTTTTTTTTGAGGGGGGGAGGAGCAGGGAGGAGAAGTGTGGTGGGGTAGGAAGTAAGGTAGAGGTCCCCATTCCATGACTTTATTTCTATAATTTCCTTTCAAAACGACCAGTCTCTATTTTTCTTTGCTATGGATGACAAATAACATATTTAAGCATATTGTATAAAACCCTTAGAACATCTGTCCCTTAAACACCCTGGGGACACCAGTTTTCTCAGTGTGAAATCTTCAACTAATAAATTTAGGTAGAAAAGACAATTCAATTATCTTATTTCTCTTATTCCTTCTTTCCTTCCCTCCCTTCCTGTTTCCTTCCTTTTTCCGTGTGTGTGTGTGTGTGTGTGTGTGTGTGTGTGAGAGAGAGAGAGAGAGAGAGAGAGAGAGAGAGACAGAGAGACAGAGAGACAGAGAGACAGAGAGACACAGAGAGAGAGAGAGCCTTAGAACAACAAAATAACATTTAAAGGACAAAAATAGTAGGGCCAGCTCTGAGGCTGTGAGCCAGTGTTCCAACAATGCTGCTTCCCGTATGTGCCTTAAAGTCCCAGTAGCAACTTTGCCCCTGGGCACATTGTAATAAGACCTGCTGTGCAGCCTTGCTGAGGTTACCTCTATTAGTTACTTTTCCATTGCTGTGATAAAACACCGGCACCAAGACAACTTATAAAAGAAAGTGTTTAATTAGACTTCAAAGGGTTAGAGTCCATGACGGTGGAACAAAGGCATGGTGGCGGGAAGAACTGAGAGCTCACATATTAAAACTACAATCAAGAAGTAGAGAGAGCACTAAGAATGGCAGGCTTCTTTTGAAACCTCAAAGGCCAACCCCAGTTACACATCCCCTCTAACAGGGCCACACGTGCTAATCCTTTAATAACTACCAACTAGAAACAAAACATTCAACCCTGTGAGTCTGTGGGAGCCATTCTCGTTACCCTAGCAGGTCCAATACCCTAGAAATCATTGGGTGATCAAAAGAAAAAGATTTCAAATTTAAAGATCAAATCTTTTGTTATTGATTTGTGACTCTCACATACAGAAGAAAGACACTTGGACAAGCTAAGCAGAAGGGGTGGGCTCCATAAACAGGAAGAGAACGCAGAAAGAAAAAGCAGGGGTCGCAAAGTGGATTGGCTACTGCGAGCGGCTTTCTTCCAGAGTAACTGGAGAAGGGACTTCTTCCCCACTGTGTGTCTGGGTGACAGGGCCTCTTCTGATTGCTTACTGTGAACCTCCTGATATTTTAGAAACTTATCCATTTTGATCTTGTAATATGTAGCCAAGTGACCACATTCTGGTTTTAGCGTACTTCAGGGACTCAGTCTAAGGCAGTGCTTTTCTGCTCAGCGTGCCTCTAGACTAGAGTCGAGTCGAGTGACTCAGAGAGATGTGGCTTTCGTTAAATGTTGTTTGACTCTCCCCTCTAGGCCATCCTAGACACTGCCCTTCCTTTGTCACCTTAAATTTTGGAGAGCAGGTATCATTATTATGCTCATCAGATGCTGTAAGTGGTTGATGCTGGGGAGGTAGCTATGGTTTGTATGCCAATATGAAGGCCAGCATTCAAATCTTCAGAATACACACAAACCCTAGGCAGGTATGTACCAGACTTTCTTGAACTGCCCACCAGCTCCCAAATCAAGACACAGAGACTTACTATCAACTATGAATGTTCAGACTCATACCTGCTTCTAGCTAACTTTTTCTTTAACATGAATTAACCCATTTCTGTTCATCTCTGTGCTGCCCTGAGGCCTGTTTACCTCACCTCCACTCTGTCCATTCCGCTTGCCTGCTTCCCATTCCTCTGTGAATTCCTCTCTGCCCACAAACCCCATCTATATCTCCATGGCCTACCCATTGGTCTTTTTATTAGACCAACCAGGTACCTTACACAGGCAAGATGAAACAGCAACACATCTTTACATAGTTAAACACTTCTTCTCCAGCACAAACAAATGTAACACACCTTTGCTTGGGTAAACAAATACTCTACAATATAAACAATATAAACAAATATAAACAATAATACAATATAAACAAACAGGGCAGCCCTCCTGTGATCCCTGGGGGCGACAGGATCTTCAGTGTAAACTGGCTAGTTAGAAGATTCAAATTAGCACATTCTGGGTTCAGCTGAGAGACCTTGTCTCTATGTGTAAGGTGAAGACCAATCAAGGAAGAATTCAGCTTCAACCTTTGGGCTTTCACATATGTGTGCACACATTTACACACTCACTCTCACATACGTACGCACACATGCATGAGTGAATACACATACACTCATGAATGGAAACCATCTATGTGTGTATGTATACACAAAGGTAAATAAATACATAAAATATTTCTAGTAAAGGAAGTTGTAGTCTATAATGTAAGCATGTTGGCAACAATTATAAATCACATGAAAATTTTGTCTGTGAAGTTATGGAGTTGAATGGTTGCAGGTTCGGGCTCTGCATGAGGACTTCCGATTTAGATCTCAGCCCCTGCACGCTCCTGCACGCTCCAGCTAGGGAACATTAAGCAAACTGCTCTCTTCACTTTGGTTTCTTCTTCTGAAAACTGAGAATATTAATTGGCTCTACTACCACGGTAGAAAATATATTTTATTAATTATATAATCTACTTAGAACTATGTTTTACAGGTACTATATATTAAGTAATGAACAAAATGTCCCTAAATGTTCCCCAGCACCTGTAGATGTGTTATTTGACAAGGGAGAATGAAGGTTGCAGAAGGCAGGAGGACGGCGGCTCTGCTGGCCTGGAGATAAGGCCGCGGTCCTGAGTTTCCTCAGTGAGCACAGTGGAGTCACAGGGCCTTATAAGCATAAGTGGGAGACAAGGAAACATGGCACAAAGAAATGCAGCACGCGTGCTGTGACAGTGGAAGAGGGGAAAATGAGCCCACGACTATGAGCAGCCTGCGCACGCTGGAAAGAACAAGGGAATGGCTTCCCCTGGCTGGCCCCTCATTTTCATCCCTATGTGTTATTCAAGCCACTAAGATTGTACTAATTGCTTCCAGGATCAACGGAACCAGCACAGTCATTATCATAAGTATTATTCCTGCTTTTCCAATGCCATGATAATTTACAAGGACAGATTTCCTCTTTGGGATATTAAAGAAAAAACTATAAACATGATTTAACTGTAGTAACGTGTAAATATGAAAACTCTGAGAGACCCGCATGGCCTGTTTCTGAGACTGTCGTCAAGTTAAGTCCTGACTGTACTTTTGTTCCATGGCTCCAGGTGTTTCTTGTCCACAGTACAGGGCTAGCTCTTCCCTTTCCCACATAGCAGGAGCCACAGGCCCTGATTCTCCAGGCACACAGCACTTGGCTCTTGCTCCCTTTCACTGCTCTAGCAAAATTCAGAGCTGAGAGGTGGGGTTAGATTTTATCTTTGGGATAAAAATAGCAACTGTTTTCCATAGCCTTTGCATCCGAGCTGGTGAGCATATTGGAGTTACTGCTCTATGCGCGCTTTCAGCAACAAAGAACACAAAAGCTGTTACCATTAGCCAACAGATTTTGCTTTAATTCTCATCTGTTGTTCAGATGCTATTGACTTAGTTTCTTTCTTATTTAAAAGCGATTGATTGCTCTAAGGTTCTCGCAGAGTTAGATGTGACTTAAATATGCATTATTTTCCCATTGTCTGCACTGCTCTAATACATTCCTAAACATGTGCTCGGGTGTAGCTTCTACAGTTAGTCCATGGACAGTGATACCTGGCCAAGGAGGTTAGAGGGGTTCCTTAAATCCTGCTCCCTCCCTCATCCTCAAAATGTAATGTGTTCGCTGTGGCCTTGCTCTTGCTTCTAAAGAGCCAAGTATTTTGGCTGTGCTGATTGTTAGTTGTTCCACTCATGTTGGTGACACAGAGTGGGAGTGTTTATTCATTAATTCATTATTTCACCCTCCCTGTTCCTACTGGAAAGTTATAAGAAATCGATTCCATTCATCTTTCCACCCATTGTCTAGTTTGTATATTGTTATGATTTGCTGATTTTAAATTACCTCCTTGCATGAGTCAAGTCTGGTTCTTCCAAGGGTCATGAGTTATTGTGGGAAAAGGCTCAATTCCAGAACCTTCCAACTTTGGCTACTACTTCATAAACTCTGCTTGCTTGCTGCTGAGAGAGACCTTCCATGGGTTTGCTATCAATCTTTTGCTCAGTTTGATATAGAAGTCAGAAAAAGGCCAAGTACAGCTCCTTTCATGTCACGTTCTTTTAGTGTTATCTGCTCATCCAAGGGCTCTTCTGATTGAGTAGAAATCACTAGGAGGATTCCATCTGAGCAAGGCTTTTCTGAGATTTGTGTTGGGCACAGGGACATGGCATGCAGAATAGCCAGGATCAAAGCTTAGAAGGAAAGGAAGACTCGCGCAAGCACACGGAAGGCTGCTGAGAAAGAGTGCAGGGTTTTACACATGCCTTCTCAGTGCTCTGCTCTTGGTGCAGGAGTGATCTACACATGCACATGGGAATCACCTGCTCTCTGCTCATAAGACATGGCAGGTGTGCTCACTGCCATCAGCGCAGGAAGGCAGTATGTCTGTTAAGTTCCAGCCTGCATTTGCAAAGCTGGGAGGGACACTTAGGATGGAGTTAGCAGCTCCTGAATCTGGTCATCAGTGGAAACTGTTTTACTAAAAGCAGCTTGCATTCAGAGGAAAACCTTGGTGTGGGACTTGGGATCCCCATTGATCTGTCAAGGTGCTTCCTTATTTTTGCTTTATAAACTTGACTTCCATGGGTATCATGTCCTTCAAGACACTTCTACAGAAAGGCCATTCAAGACTCCAGTGATCAAAGAGCAGAGCTTAAACCTTCAGTAGACAAGTTCCAGACTGTCAGTCCCAAATATCTTTTGGCCATAGTAATATCACCTAGCCTGGAAACGCCAGAGATTACCACCTAATTTCTTGGTTGCTTAATAATCTTTTATTCTTGAAACAGGGTCTGTCATTGAACATGGAGCTCACTGACTGAGCTACACTTGGACACCTTACAGGTCACAGGAATCCTCAGCTCTTCCACCCCAGTGCTAGGATTATAGGTGTGTGCTTCTCTTTTCATGTGTGTGCTGAGGATCTGAAGTCAGTTCCTTGTGCTTGTGTAGCCAACACTACTAACTAAGCCATCTCCCCAGCCCATTAAGTTCATTTCTCTATAACATTTCTAGGCTTTTGTGCTAAAGGAATTGTGTCTAGTTAGCTGCTCCTGATAGATTAATAAAGTGTATATCATGCTGTTAGGAAGGTGTTTAAATTTTGTTTACTTTAAATTTTGTCCACCCATATTAATTCAATTAATAACATTTATTGACTTCTTCACCTTTGCCAAAAAACATTCATAATCATTCTTTTGTTTACTCAAAAATATTTATTACAGCCATATTTTTTACATCAGATGTTATCCTAGGAATAGATAGTAGTTAGTCTCGGCTATTATGGGACTTTCCTGTCATGATAAAGAAAGGAAAAGTCAAATGTGAGTTTCTTTTGGTGTGTTTAATACAAAACAAGGAAAATGTCACATTGACATACAAAATGTTTTTAACTATAAAGTCCTCAGGGAACAAAGCAACATTCTCCTAGACAGCTCGGGTATCGAGCAGTGCCTTCTGGACAAACACGATGTGAAAGGAGAAGCCAGGCCTATGGGATTTCCATCCTAGTGAAGGGGAGAGAGCAGAGACTATATGCTCAACCGAGAGCAGTTGGACAGTAGGTGCCAGGGGGAAATGGCAGAGGCACTGGCATTCTCTCACCCTGTATCTGCCTGTGACCTACGAGTCTGCATCTGCCCAAGCTTCCTGGAATTTTCAGAAGATGTGTCATCTGAAAGGAGCACACCGACACAGACCAGTTCACTTTATGCCTTCTTTCTTTTTCTTTCCTTTTTTTTTTTAAAGCATAGGGATCTATGAAGATTTTTGTAAATCAGTTTTACGTACAACTATAACACAAAGCAACCTGTAGAGTACACAAAGGGTGTGTGCAGTCCACAAAGTCCTGTTGCAGCTGAGTTAGACATCCTGAGAGCAGTGGTCTGCAAACCTCAGTGGTGGCATTGATTCTTTGTATCAGCTCTACTTTTCCTACCCAGTAGATGGATGTTCTGCGTCATTTCTTCTTCACTCAGCTTCAGACATTGCTTAGATTTCTTTTTCTTTAATCCTAACTTACAAACCATAAAGAAAATTTTAAACCCTAGAAGCATCAACTTTTCGTTTCTAAGTTTTGCCTACACTAAGGGACACACTTGGTTCATTTCTTTCTAAACTAGGGGAATTCCATAAAGAGGAGTCACGATTTGCATGTCTTAGAACTGATGCACATATAACCATCCCTGCTATTTACACCACAGAAGTTGGTCCTATCACAGAAGTAATGCTGAACCTAACTAAAGCCTGCCCCCTCCAGGGTCTATGGCCTTCACCGATCCCCTCACATCTCGTCTATGATGTTGCGATGTTTCAGTGATTTATATAAACAAGCTATCTGTAGACTGCATGGCTTGACAAATACAAATTCTTATTGTGTATTTAAGTCCACAAACTTATTACATATATTTATTATATACAGCATGTTTTGATAGGTGGAAGCATTGTGAGGTAGTGATACACACTAACACATGTATAACGTGACATCCTTATCATTTCTGTGTATAAATATGCTTGTGGTTCTCTGAATGTCACAGGGAGTAACACCCTTCGGAGGTGTGTCTTTGTTGGAGTAGGTGTGGCCTTGTTGAAGGAAGTGTGTCACTGCAGAGGCAGGCTTTGAGGTCTAATATATGACCGAGCTTGCCCAGTATCTTAAACCACTTTCAGTTACCTGTAGATCAAGATGTATTAACTCTCAGCTCCTTCTCTAGCACCATGTCTGCGTGCACACCATTATGTCCCACCACGATGGACTGATCCTCAGAAAATGCAAGCCATCCCCAATTCAACGTTTTCCTTTATAAGCGTTGCTGCAGCCGTGATGTCTCTTCACAGCCATAGAAATCCTAGCTCCAAGAGCACTTCTCTCCAAGTTGCTAGTCTCACCTTCTTGAAATTGGGTGTCCTTCAAGCAACATCTCAACCTTCACACCCCTGGCCTCTGGTAACAGCCATTCTCTCTGTCTCTGTGAATTACAGTTTTTTATACTGCACTTATCCTTCTGTCTCCCAGGCTTCTTCATGTTGCCTCTGGCAGGACACAGAACAGACACAGCTCTTCATGTCCAAAGAAACAGAGTTTATTCGAGAGCCAACTCTGAGTGACCTGGACCCAGAAAACACTGAGCTAGGTTACTTCAGGTTTCACATTCCCCTGTGGAACCACTTTTATAAGTCATAAATCAAAGCCATTTCAAAATAATTTGGTGGGTGCGTTAGAGTGGCGGTTACAGCAAGATGAGGAGTCGTCCCATAGGCCTGAGATGCTACAGGATGGCATGGTCAGCTTAGAGTTAGTGGGATCTACTGCTCGGGTAAGTTAACAAACTCCAAAAGCATTTCATCTATCAGTCACGAAATGTCAGTTCTGACACAGAAATGGGCAAGGATGACTATTTGGAAGCCTAAAGCTAGCCCAAGGTAAATTATAATTAATCTCTAGCCCTGCAACAATCCAACTTCTCCACATCACTGCAGTTCCAATCAGTCTCTCCCGAATTCCTGCTCACATGCAAATGGCAGGAGTGTCTTTCTGTTTTAATGTTAAATAGTAGTGCGTGTGTGTGTGTGCGCGTGTGTGTGAGTGTGTGTATGTGTGCACGCGCATGCGCTTGGCAATTATGAATAAGTGATGCAATAACTAGGAGGAGTAGGTGTATCTTTGATGTACTCTTTTCATTTCTATTAAACTTATTTCCAGAAGTGGAATTTCAGCCTGAATATCATTATAGCTTCAAAGCTGTGGTAAATCTTCATAATGTTTTCGGTAATAGCCACACCGATCCACATTCCCACCAACCGTGTGCAAGGTCTCACGCTTCTGCACGGTGTTTCCAGTAATGGTCTCTGTTGGGTTTTGTGTTGTTTCACTTGGGATAAGGGCTCGCTCTTTGTGAGCCTCTCCTTTCTCAGCCTCCCAAGTGTTAGGTGGCGAGTGTGTCTCACCACTGCTTGCCACTATCTTCTCATAACCCTACTCTGAGTTTGCGGTGATGTCTCCCTGTGGTTTGGATTATCATTTCCCACTTTGTTCATGCACCCAATGCCCATTTGAGCATTTTCCTTTATGAAATTAGCAGCATCTCTCCTTGTTTCCCAGCTTGGGATTTACTCCTGACAGACCCTCTGTCACAAGATAGACATACTTGGGGTCCACAAACTTTCCCTTCCCCTGTTTCATTTTTTCCAAATTCCTCTTTTGTAATTCAGATGGGCGCGATGCTTTTCCTCTAACCTGAACAGTTTGCATAATAAAGTAAGGAAGCAATGGCATTGCTCAAATCATTCGCTCATTCATATTTCATAAGCTCTGGGTCACCCCTTTCCAAACGTAACTGTGAACTGTTCTCAAGCTTTACGTAACCACTGGGTGGAAGACCAGACTTTCTGTGCTGAATACAAATCGGAAGTAGACTCGCCCAGCTGCTTGTTATTTTGTTTTCTTTCCTTCCTTTTTATGTACAGTCTCCGTGCAGAGTGTGCGGACGGTTCTGACCCAGATACTTCTTAGCATATGTTTGCCCTGATGTTGTTCATGAAGATACATTTGGACTTGATTTTGAAGTTGGGTTAGATAGAGACTGAGTACTCAAGTCACCAGGGCATGCATGGCATGTGTGGTGCATTTGTCCTCTCTGTCTTGATCCCATATTGGCTGTTACAGGTCTCGTGTACAATGAATGCAGTGTGGCCGCAGCCTGTCGTCATCACTTTCCAGATAGTGGCTGTAAACATCTGGGTAGCCCTTCAGCTTTATGAGCATGAAGGGCAGCACTACTGACACAACCAGTCCAATGAAAGGGGCAGCCATAGGCTAGAGTCCAGGTGCTTTGCTTCGTGAGGCTCATGCCATTTTAAACATGAAATCTCAAATGAAAAATGAAGGCCAACATTTTTTTTTTTTTTTTTTTTTGGTTTTTCGAGACAGGGTTTCTTTGCAGCTTTGGAGCCTGTCCTGGAACTAGCTCTTGTCGACCAGGCTGGCTTCTGCCTCCCGAGTGCTGGGATTAACGGCATGCACCACCACTTGGCTTCAGGTTAGATATAGGGCTACACTGAGAGAAGCTGACGGCTCAGGGTCAAGTTGCTGCATATACTGAACCTGTAAGAAGAATGACTATAGAAGAAAATGCTGTGCTGTGAGCACTGCCTAGCACTGTGAGTATAGCTAGCATTGTTCTCATGACTGTCCCTGACTGCAAGGGAACTAAGCAGATGTTAAATCCTGTCAGCATGGACGACGGGCCAGTTTTTCTCTTTGTAACTGGATTTTCTCTAAGTTCATCTTTAATTATTCACTTTAGGCGGCCGTGGAGATGGCTCAGTTGTTTGAAGTCTTTGCTGTTCTTGCGAGGACTCAAGTCCAGTTCCCAGAACCCAAGGCCTTTAGTTCACAATCACCCTAACTCTTACTGCTGGGAATCTCATACTCAACCCTGAGCTTTGTGAGCACGCGCACACACACACACACACACACACACACACACACACACACACACGCATATAACTAAGTCTAAAAGTAAGTCTTTAGAAAATTATTTACTTCATTTTTCACAAAATGAATCATAAAAATTTTATTTCTTAATTTTGTTAATTTGCCAATTTTTCTTCCAAGCTAATAATTTCTTTAATTTTTAAATTCAAGTTGAAAATCTGTGTCCCTCGCTTCTTTTCTTTCCAGTATGACTCTCGCAGGCCTCAGCTGGAAATGAGCAGTAGTGTTGAAGCCTGTAATGGAATTGCAATAGAGGCTGAGATATTTGGCTTCCATTTAACTCAGCGGTGTGATAGCTGATAATATCTATACATTTGCATGTTATACATCTGAGTTTTTTATTAGTCTGTAACTGAGCACAAGAGGGGAACATTAGCACCATGATGCGAATAGACTGTGGACATGAGAGTGTAAAAGGATGTGTGAATGGGACAAGTGATAAAAGTGACGGATATCTACATGGATAGTCATTAAAATGTTACATGAAGATTGATTTTGAATCAAACCCAATCATGGCAGTTTGTCTAGTGTTTATTACTCAACTAAAAGAAGAACCTGGGACAGAAGGGCTACTCATCAGATGGGCCAAGTACAGACAAGCGAGATGCTGGGGTTCCCAGCATGCTGGATTGTTTGCACTGTGACTTTAATAATAAGTTTTTTCACCTCTCAAGCTTGTCTACAAGTGTTTGTTTATCCCTCTGTTTTCCGAGTATGTGTTCATGGAAGGATGAGGGGTCTGTACAGAGTTAATTAATTTGAAAATGGATGGCTACATTCTTCTCAAAGTCTGACTGCTGCTCATTGCCTTCCCTTCCTGCTCTGGGTGATCCTGATTATTCTGGAGCTCCTGTTTTCCACTGCCCAATGCAGTAGGGTAATTTGATTTTCTCCTAGTTATCACAATAAAGAATGATCACATAGGGTGTCAACTAAAAGGCTTATTTTGTTTAATTAGGGTCCCTTCTGCTCTTAATATGCCAGCACAACCCCCATTGCGTTGATGCAAATGACACAACAGCACTGAAGAAGAATAGACCACTTTATCCCATTCTGGGATAATGAGGTTTAGATTTGTTAGCAGATCAGGATGAAAGTCCAGTGGTTTAACTTTTAAAGCAATTGATATGCTAAAAAGAACTTTCACGGGCACTAAAATGGAAGGTACACAATCATAAATAAATGTCATTAGCATTTAAGATGAAATATAATCATTTAAGATGCTAGATTAATAAAATGCAGACACTTTCCTGATGGACCTATTTGCATCCTCATGTTAAGTCACTAATAAACCATACTAACAACAGTTTTAGCTGTGTATACAAACACTTGTAAGTTCCAAGTGGGAATGTATTTGCCTAATATGCCTTACCCCATGGCACGGACAGCACAATGTCATGTCCTTGTGAGATGTTTGCTTAATACTATTAGGAAATGACATGTTTGTCTGGGATAGTGTGGAGTCAGATCTTTGGTTTGTACTTTTTATCTGAAAACTTCAATATAATTTACTAATGTCCATCTTCAACATTCTTGGGACACGAATGACAGGTAAAATTGCAGCATGAAGCAGTCTGCCTAACACCAGAGCTCAGACTGATGCTGATGCCCAGATTCCTCCTTCATCACTAATGTCGTGTTAGCCTCCAAAATGTCCTAGACCCTGGCCACCTAGACCCTGGGAATACAAATACCCTATAGAACCATATTTATTTTAGTTATCTATTGGATTTTCCTGTCCTAAGGTGACATCAAAATAGTAATTTCATAACATGATCCAGTTCACAATTAAGTAAAAAGATTCCAATCTCAAGCACAATAACTGTGACTGTTCTTTTCACAGAACAAGAAAAGACTCAGAACAATTAAAAACAGCTAGGAGATATGTTACCCGAAACAGAAATAGATAGTGGGGGTGTGAGCACTATTGGACAGTAGTGGCCACCATGGCTTTAGAGACAACTCAGTTTGTTTCTCCAACTGTTTTCTGCTTTCAGCTTCAGCTTCAGCACATTTAAAATCTGATTTGGAATCTACCTATTGAAGTCCCCGGTTTATATTGACTTTTCTAATTATGTTTGAGGCAATAGCGGGAATCCCGTGACATCTGGGAATCCCGTGACATCTGGGATACATCCTGCCTCCACAGCCTCACCCACCTACCAGTTAGTCAAAAGTACTGCCTTTCACATCTGGACCAGCTGTTCCATTGCCACACCCATCACTGTAATTTGATTGATTGTTTACAACGACATTGTTTGAAAAACTTCCTGACCAGTTTGCCTGCTTCCCTCCTTTCTCCATTTCAGTTCATCCTAGCACAGTTATCGTCATCATATATTTAATAGATGCCTCCATAGTAAAATGTAATTTAACAGGGCTGCAAAGGGCAGATCTTTTAAAATTCCACTTGCACAAATCTCAATGCTGCTTGTTTCTAGCCATACGCCCTTGAGTCTGAATCTTAAATGTCCTCTCATAGGCTAATAGCTTCCAAGCTTTGGTCCCCAGTCCGTGGTGATGGGTTGAAGGCTGCGAAGCTTTGGCTGGTGGAAGTAGGTATCCAGGGAGACCTTTGCATGGAATCCTTCCTCCTGCTGCAGGCCTGCCATGATCGAGGTACCTCTTGCACACACTCCCACAACAGTGCCTTTCCCACCATGATGGACTGAGTGAGATCTTTCTGAAGCCATGAGACAATGTAAATCTTTTCTCCTTTAAATTGCTTTAATTGCATATTTTTCATAACAAAAGCGTACCTAATATGATCTGGCAACCACGACCTGTGCGTCACTAGCCTCTTTTAGAAGTAATAATAGCATTCACCTACCAGATCTGCTGTGGAATAATTGAGATGATACGCGAAGAGAGAGCTCACACTAACAAGTTCTCAAAATAGAGCGCATTAGTGATAGTTTGCTGTAGACACTGCTGTCTTAACGTCTGGCAGCATCCCAAAATTGCCTATTAAACCTATTGAAATGCTACTTTCCTAATTTCATCATTAGAAATTTGAATTTATTGCACTTCATACAGTGGTCTGAGATCTCTGGTGATTCTGGTGCAGTCAGAACCCATGATCTTCATTTGGTAATGGATGACTCATATAATCCCCAATCTTTACTGACATTCAGTGCCCTCTGGGTTCTTGGCAAAATTTATGTATCATCACTTTTTGCTTTTCCTTTCTGTAAACACTCCACTCTAACCAGATTAGTTCATTTCACAGATGGCACCTTCTCTTAAAATGATCTTCTTCTTAGCCCAATTCTGCCAGGCTTCAGAAGCTCCCCTCAAGCCCCGTTTATGAATCTGCGTTTCTTGAGCCTGCATTTCTCTCCCATCGAGATTCCTTCTCAATGCCAGACTCTTCTTCAGTTATTCCCATGAATTGGCTGGATTTTCCATTTCAATGTCTGCCTCGTGTTCTCGATGGTGATGGATTCCTTTAAGCAAAAGAAGGCCCTCACAGTGCTTTTTTTTTTTTATTGTGTTGTCCTTTAATTGGCTTTTCTTCATTGACTTACTAGCTTGTATGTTGTGCTAATTGGAGTGGGCTTATTTGGATATCGCTGTGTTGTGCCCTTTAGTCATCCTGGATAATAGAATTGAAATTAATGAAAACAGTGGCTCCAAAATGACAGAGCAAGCGAGCAGCACTGGGAATATCTTTATTTATTTATTTATCTATTTACTTTTAATTTCTCTTTGAAGAAAAGGTTGAAAGATGAACTGGCAATAGCAATGAGCTGTTCCCTATTTCCACTGAGGACAGTTGTAGAGAAAATGAGACAAAATTGCTTTGGGTGAAAAATGAGGTTGATACAGAAAGGAAGATGGCTGTTAAGCACTGGAAGGTGGTCTGTGAACAAGTTGTAGGGCTGATGCCTCCTCCCGCCACCGCCAGGTCTGCAAAGGAAATAAGGAAAAACAGTCATCTAAAATGATGTGAGAAAAAGTGCCTATTAGTTCATTACTGAAATATCTACTAAATGCTACTCAGGGGAAACCCAGAAAAAATAAACAACATGATGCCCATGCTTAAACTCTCCATCTAATTTAGATGACCTATAAATAGGAAATTATTAGTGATCAAACAGGATTTAGAATTCAGAGCTAATTTTGAGGTTACAACCATAGTCAGGTCAGATTTATCAACTTCCTCTTCAGTATCCCCTCATGAAAGAGAGGATCAGTCCCCAGGCTCTTCTGAAATGACTTACCCAATGTTACTGAGAGGGCCTTTGCTAAGGACACAGTGGAAACATCGTGGTGAGTTTCAAACCAACCTTTTATTGTGTAAAGACCAATCCGGAGCTTGGTTGGAAAGTAAGTCAGGCGTGCCACTGTTCTCTTCAAAGCCCCAAGACTACAGTCTGTCTTCAAAGTGTGAAGGGCATGGAGAGTTGGTCATGACAGAGCTATGTACCTGCTGAGCCAAGACCCCGAATCTGGGAAATCGCGAGACCACTTGCAGCATACCTGGTGAACATACGAAACAGGTGTGTGACCTCAGTTATCCTGCATCGCCAGAGAGATGCATACCTCTATCCACCTGCATCAGTGCACCAAGTGTCCTGATGGCCATCTGTGTCCTCGCCATTAGCCAAACTGGTTATAAAAGTGATAGGTCTGTGGGGCCGCAGAGAGAAGAGTTAGCTGGATAAAAAGCTGACTTTATGATAATGAACTGAGAAAAGTTACCCTCTACCTCTATGAATGTTTGAAGAGCCAGACTTAGGGGCAATGGTTCTCAGTGTGTCCTTTGGTCTAAATAACAGTGTACAGCTCACCTTGGTTTGAGGCTAAAAATTCCTTCTCTAAGATTTTCTCCTAAAGCAAGGCAGGAAAGTAGATCTCTTTCATCTTTATTGGCAATTCCATATGTTCTTCTCTTGCCTCTGTTTTTCCAGTTTGAGCTTATATGCTACTCTAATACCATAACAATTTCTCAAAAAATGAAAGAGTAAGACCTGAGCCTCATGTTAAATATTCTGTTTATAATTTTAAATTATGAATTGCAACCAAAAATATTAGTCTAGAAAAGTACATCGTCTAAAAGCAAACCTGACTGAATCCTTTTGTCTCTTCTGTTAATTTTTATTTGTTTCTTTAACCTTGGCCATTATCCAGTCTCCTAAGATTTTCCTCGCATTCAAAACATCCTCATAGTTCTGGAAATCAAAGTTGAAATAACTCCACAGAGAATAAGTCAAAGCAGCACCCCAGGCCAACAGAAGAATCCTCACAAAGGAACTGCATACAGTTTAGGACCGGGAGGGAGAGAGCTGGAGGCGGTGTGGAGCAGACAATGGTAGCGGCTTTGATTGCAGGCAGAGTCACCAAGGAACAGTAAAAACCCCGATTCTGGAGCTTTTACTGTTAGTTCCTCCCACTGATAGGTTTCTTCTCCCCTAGGGACTATAATTTTCCACTTTAAATTTGAACTCTAGTCAATGGATAGCAAAAAAATCAATATGACAGATTTGTCCTGCTTTCCTTTCGCCTCCTGGAATTTTCAGAGTGTGGGGAGAAATAGCTTTATGATAAAAGCAGACCGTAAGGTGGGAAAGGTGGCTTTGACCAGTGTTCTGGGACTTGACCTGCCCTGTCTAGACCAGACATTAATGTCATGTCCTCACCTCTTCTCTGAGTGTCTTCATTCCCTCTGTTTTGGGAAGGGTTAAATGTGCGGTGCTGTGATTGCCCTCTACAAAGCACAAGTTAATTCCTTGTTACTAAAACATTTTCCCCTATGCATCCTGTTTTCTCCTTAATTTTGATTTGTTTTTAATTATAGATTATTTCTATATAGTTTAACATAGGGTGGCAGTAGGGGGAAGTCGACAAGGAATCCACAAAAACAAAACTAAAGAGTAATGTTTTCAAAAAGCTTTATGGGAGAGATGCTTCTTAGACTGTGACAAATATGTAAACACACAGAAAAAATTATTCCAAGAAATTCCAAGATGGTCACACAGTAAGCTTTTGTCGTTTAGAGGATGATTGTACCACCTTCCCCAGGCGGTCAGCCCTTGGGTCACTTGGCACCTTGCCAGGGCCAACAGGCTTCATAGCGGAGCCTTGGGCTGGACCCGATGATCACCTTACACTTGAGTTGGATGCAGTCTCAAACCTCTTTTTTCCAATTGTTTTTAAGTTGCTAATGATACAGGCAATTTTTCATGCTCTCAGTCCCTCTGCCTCTTCCATGTTTCCCCTCTACCTTCTCAGTACCTTATCGTGGGTCTGAACTCAGCATGAAAATTGATCCCAGTGGTCTTTCCCTAATCATGCTTGATTGAAGCTCATTTTATATCTTGTGTCAGTCATGCTAAGAAGGTGAGCTGAACAACCTTGACTCTTAAGCCATCCCCTCTCTACTGTGTTTATCCTGGGACCCACCCTGGAATACCGCATAGGACACTGTCTCCTGTGGAGGACACACTTTGAATCATGTCTTCTTACACCAGAGCACTAGAATGGGAGAGCTTGATTATTACCGACCAGTTGCCTCAGAACCCCGTGTGTCACAATTTGGTGTGTCCTATCTGATATTCAGATGCTGATCTGTTCTTTGCACTCCTCCCTACCATAGTCTGTTTGTAGCTGACAGAATAATCCTGCATAGTGAGGTTCTGATTGCCTGACTGACATTTCAAATTGAGCCTCTCTGCCATTATTTTAATCCCCTCCACGATGATCGTATGTAGTCTGAGCCATGTCCAGCACTAAATAAGCTACTGCCTCATTGCCCTCTGCGTACGGTAGAGGGTTCCCAGGACATCGATGGAATTACTCAGTTGTGAGAAGTTCTATAACTATCAGTTTCTACTTATAGAAGATTCCATTGGTTGATATGACATATAAATGACAATAGTTTTTGCCCTAAAGCTTTTGAAAACTCAAGTATTAGTGCCACAAGAAATAAATCAGCCCTGTATACTTGTGACAGTAGGATCTCTCTTAATTTTGGAAATATGGGTTAAAATGTGTTAATAAAACTCTGCTCTTCAGCTTTGCATTTCAAGTGTTAAGTTTACATCTAGCTGTCAGTCATGTATTATTCCATAAGAGATGTATCAACATAGAGAGAGATAGTGGTAGGTTATGCTATGTGATGGAAATTCTAATAGGCTGTTTAACGATAATATGGCAGGCAGATTCCTTTTGAATCAGCATTGTCATTAATGACTATCAACAGTGATGATAAGATGTTCTTGTCTTTGCGAATTATGATTTATGACTGGCACGGCAGTCACTCTGAAGTATATTTATTTTACAATATAGACACTGATTAAATGCACATAGCATCTCACATACAGGTGACATTTGAAGTCAAAATTATTACAGAGACACAAACCACTCATTTAAGCTGTTGCTTTGAAAATGTGTCTCTGCTGATGGTTAATGGAACAAAGTCTGTCTGGGCCAATGTCCCCAGTAAGTTGTTTCTGTGACAGTCAGACCATGGTACTCTCTTGTGGAAAGCTCTAAAAGGAGAACATTCCCTTAAATACGCAAATGCTCTAGGTCTCTGAAAATACATCTTTTCCTAGGGTAAATCTTTTTTATTGCTTTGGTTCTCGGCCACAGTTCTTCCTACTTTCTCCGAAAATCTCACATCCTAGCCTAACAGTCTGCTCAGCAAGTAGATCTTACATAATAGATGACAGCTGGAGCTGATGGCTGAGTGTAGTTTACGGTGATGGTTTTGTAATGTGTATTGCTGCTTGTTGCCAACAGTGACTTTACACAAGTGTTTGAGTGTTGGTGGTTCCCTGACAAGAGTGAAGCCAGTGGTAATTGTGTCTGGGAATATTCTTCTACTCTGCATCCATGGCTTATTTCATCTACCCTCTCATTTACTTTGCTTTAATTGCAGAGCTGAAATATTTAAAACATTTTATTGTGAAACAAACTTTAGACTTGGAGAAAAAGTTACACACATGGCACAAAGGTTTTTTTTAAGATGCCTGTTTGTTTTCTAATGAGAGAGAAAGAAGGGGGATTTTAGTGGGTGAGAAAGTGGGGATGATCTGGGAAGATTTGGGAAGAGGGGAAACTGTAATCAGAATATGTTATATAAAAGTAAATCTATTTTCAATAAGAAATAATAATGGTACAAGGAACTACCTCATCTCCTTCACGCAGACTGTTACTGTTTAGATAGTAAACAGTAGATCATCCCCTCTGCTGGAGTGTTCCTTCCCTTCCTCCCTTTCCCTTTCATTTCCTCTCTTCCCTGCTTGCTCATTCCTTCCTCTCCCCTACCCTTCCAGTTGCTTCCCCTCCTCTTCTCTCTCCACTATTCTCTCTCCCTTTCCTTCCTTCTTTCTCCTTCTCTCCCACTAATCTGCCTCTCTTTTCCTCTATGTGTAGATCCATGTGTGTGTGTGTGTGTGTGTGTGTGTGTGTGTGTGTGTTCCTACATGCCTTATTTCTTCATTATTTCAGGGAAGTTGCAAATGTAGCTCCTCTTTATTACACACTGTTCCTGGAGCCTGCATCTGAAAGTAACATCACTATGTAAGTTTATCCCATGCATTTCAGGTAAAGAGCTGAACTAAATTCTTCCTAAAGTTAGCAAAATTAAAAACTGCAAAAGAAGAAAGGTGTTGACTTGAGGTATGATTCCATAACGGGGAAAGTAGAATGTGTTATTCTCTTATTTTTGTATAATATTTTCTATATTATCACCATTTAATCTAAAGGCTAAATGAAGTCAGCGCTGACTTCTGACAAAGGAGAGTATGTTTCCAAGAATGGGGTGTTTTTCTCAGACAGAGAAATATTGAGCCTTCAAAAGCAAGACCTCTGCAAATAGATGCAAACATCTCATCCATGTGATATGGCCTCATTAACCATTGAATTTAGTGTAATGTGCTCGAGTGTGATGGTGAATAGGAAAATGTCCTGCTTATTACTATCATTATTATTAAAATTATACTGTAGAAAGCTCCTTGGAAATCTAATATCTTTCACTCAGACATTCTTCGTTCCAAATGATTTATTGATAAGCCTGAAGAGAGGGCTGGGCAGCCATATGGGTCTTTTATTACCTGGGGCCTTTTCCTCTCAGTTCCTGTTCCTTTGAAAGCAAAAATGTGAAAGATAAATTCACTGAGCTGGTTACTGTGGAATTAGTTCATCCAAGACATTTGTAATTTGCCTGATCAAGAGAAGCGCTCTAGGAAAATAGTCTTTGTTTACATCTGTCAGGTATTCAATGCATGTTATGTTAAAGGGGAACACTTCAGGTTACCTTATGTTAGAGGAGAGTACCGCAGGGTAGCTTACATTAGAATGGGAGCATGTCATATCATGCTATGTGGTTTTAAAAAAAGATGAAGTGGAATGGTGTAGCATGGATATAGCCAGTTGATGGTGTGGGGACAGAAATTTGTTGTGGCTCAGCACTTAAATAAATCTCTAATTAAAGAAAATGGGGAAAGGGTTATCATAGGGAAGAGTTATAGCCCTGTCTGTAAGTTATGTGAAGACAAATGACCACAGGTTGTTGAATTTTTCCATATGACTTACTAAAGATAGTTAAATTCTTGATCAGACAAAATTCATGAAATAATGTCAACAATCTGAATCCCTCTGTTCTCTCTGCTTGTCAAAGTTTAATTAGTTATAGCTAGGAAATCTGCTCTGCTCTGGGAAGTCAAAGATGTCTTTGAATGTCTAAGCCTCAAATACCCTACAAATTAAGGGTAGTGCAACTTTATGAAGCATGTTAAAACCTTTATCTAAAAGGAGGTGTGTGTGTGTGTGTGTGTGTGTGTGTGTGTGTGTGTGTATGCGCGGGCACATGCCCATGTATGTGTGTGTGTGTTTTTGAAGACACATTCTGGCACTCTGGCCTGCACATACACATACACACACACACACACACACACACATACACATGCACATATGTATGTATATATGTGTGTATGTTTATGCATGCATCCATGCATACACATATTTTAAAAGCAATTTAGTATGTCTTGATAAGGTGTGTAGCTAAAGAGTTTAGAACAATTGTCTGCTTGAATCCAGCTTGTATGGGGACAGTGGCATCCTCTACCTGACGTAGAGACTGCATATTTGGACTCTCTTACTGCTTTCACTAATACCATGAAGCTCTGGGAAAGGTCACCTCTGTAGTGAGGAAGAGAGTGTAGTCAGCTACAGAAGGAACAGTGAGACAATTCATCTCAACGTCCCCATACCTCATCGGCCTCCTCAGGTCAATCGCCCCTATGCCTATAGGTACAGCCATGAAGTCACATTACAGGGTATTTATTAAGGGTTTTATTTTTTTAAATTTGTAAACTTTCTACATTCTTGATAAACTCACCAAATGAAAGTCAAATGTTTAGATTTCTTTTTCCACCTGAGATTCTCTGAATATCTTCAGTTTTTCTCTTTCCGCCTTCAACTATTACAATATAGGCCAACAGAGTTTCCTTTTCCCTTGGGTAATTCCTTGAGTTTTATTCCCTAGGACCCCACTGCATACTTCTTTTGCCACAGTCCTTGTACTAGATCTAGACTGTGATATCAAATCTGGACATTAGGTATTGCTATATTGTATTTTATGTTACTGAAGAAAAAACTATTTTGTCTGAGACCTATTGTGTCTATACAATAAACTGTTCTATAAATGTATCATTTCTACACATTTTAAAATCTTTAACATGAGAGTACCTAAAATAAAAAGTGACACCAATGCTCAGTGTGGTAGGACCTACCTATAATCCCAACACTCAGAAGATGGATGCAGTGTGAAGTATGAGTTTGAAGCCAGCCTGAACTACTCAGCAAGTTTCAGTGTAGCCTGAGCTACATGGAAAGAACCTGTTGCAATAAACGGAGTGTTAGACACATATCTCAGGAAAGGTCACTTGCTTATCAATGTAAGACTGGTTATGATACACACCCCAACCACCAAAGGAGTGGATATATAAAACATGTAGGATTCGCAGCTATAACTTTGTGCTATAGACAAATAATTTAGGCTTGACCTCTTAAAGCACTTGTTTTTCTTTTTAATTTTATTGTTTACAAGCACAAGAGTGTCCTACTTGATAGCAACTAATATTAAGAAAGTACTAGCAATTTCCTGTTTTTGAAAAGTTGAGCAGTTAGAAGTTTAAAGGCAGTTGTAATTTAAAATAACAAGTTTTCCTTTAAAATTAATAATATTTACCAGGCAGTGGTTTACTGTGGGACAATGATGGTAACCTGTAAAAATATGTCACTTGTATTGGTTTTAAAAAACACAGTTTGGTCAGTAGCCAGACAGGAAGTATAGACTGGGTGGCCAGACAGGAGAATTCTGGGAAGAGGAAATGCTCAGTCTGCAATTCTCACCTAGTCACAGAGGAAGCAAGATGAGAATGCCTCACTGATAAAGGTACCAAGCCACGTGGCTAACACAGACAAGAATTATGAGTTAATGTAAGTTGTAAGAGTTAGGTAATAAGAAACCTTAGCTAATAGGCCAACCAGTTTATAATTAATATAGACCTCTTTGTGTTTCTTTGGGACTGAACAGCTGCGGGAGTGGGTGGGACAGAAACCCCTGTCAACAGTGGTTGTACACACCTTTATTACCAATACTAGGGAGCAGATGCAGACAAATCTCTATGAGTCCAAGGCCAGTTTTGATTATAGAGAAAGTTTCAGGAAATATGGCTACATAGAGAAATCATATCTTGACAAACCAAAGAATAAGGGGAAAAATAATAATATTCAATACAAATTGCTTCATTTTCACCTTTGCCACAAACGGATTCATTTTCCCCTTTACTGTTTGCTCTCAAATTATTTACCTCTACTTTCTGGCTGTTGCTTCTGGTCTTTTATCCAGTTATTCCCTGGACCTCTTCCTGGACTCATCTTCTTCACTGATAGTTCTCTTCCCCTGGAAAAGTCGACTGTAAGCCAGAGTCCTCATGTAATTTTCAGCCCTTGCTCATGACCTCGGTGTTATAGTAGTAATCAGTAGTCTGCTGTGTGCCCTTCTTCCTCGCCACTAGAAGCCAGTTGGCACTGAGATCCATGAATTATTTGTTTCTAAGAGTAAAAGTTAGGCTTTGCCATCTTCACTGAACTTCCTTAGTTTGGGTTTTCCTAATTCATCCCCAGATGAAAGCAGTGGCTTCCAAGCAGCTGATTTTTCTCCTCTGCCAATAATGCTGCTATTTGATTTTCCCAAACATTAATCTCATTTTCTGCCAATTTTCTTTTTCAAAGTTTTATAGTGTCTTTGCAAGTTTATATTTTGGAGATGTCATTCCGTGTCCCATGTTTACTCTGTCATGTAACCATAGATAGGAATGTACCATGTAAGCACTGAGTCAGTCAGAGTTCATTGGATTTTTTTTCTATTACTTATAAGTCAAATACACTTTCCCAGCCTTCCACCTTTTCTGTTTCCCTAGCCACTCAGGAATGCTTAAATGCTGGACACACGGATCCCCTATTGGGAAAGCCTTGCTGATAACTCTGTCTTCAGATTTAATGTTGGCAAGTTAGGCAACTGATATAATTCCATGATATTGAATAGTTACACATCCTGTATTGGGACAAAAGCTTGTGTGGTCCCACCTTGAAGCCATCTGGCTAGAGAGAGGGTTGTTGAATTTCATAGTCTGTTATTTAATTTGCTTACTATTTGAAGGGACAATAAACAAAAACACATGATATCATCTTAGATTCCATTGCCTGTGCACGTAACGTGAGAAATCACATTCCCTTTTATGAAGCTCTAAATCTGAGGAGTAGGACCTGTGAAAGCTGCCTGATTTGTTGATTTGCATGTGAAGTATGTCATTCCCAGTGGGTGATGAAACTGATTTGGCATGTCACTTCTTAGCTCTGGGGGATAACCATTGTTAGTTCCTGCTGCTGTAACAAAATGGATTTAGCCTTTATTATAGCTCCTATTTGAAAATTACTATTAAAAACTGTATGCTGGAGAGATGAGTATGTGCAAAGATAGATGCATTTCATGTAGAAAAGCAGAACGCAATGACACTAAGTCTTAGTGACATTTTATGTTCTACCAGTGTACTTAGCCACAACTTCCTCAACCGCCTAAGCTAAAGTAAACAAGAATTGTATTCCATTAGAGACACAATTTGACAATTAAATTTGAGGGGTGAACTTTTGGTATCCATTGAAAGGATTGGCTCCAACCTCAGAGACAGGGTTAATCTTCTTAGGGCATCATTGTGTGGGAAGGAAACAGAAAAGATGAGTGAGAACAGGCGACAGGCGTGGACACTGCTCCTAGGAGCAGCAGGGATGGCGCTACCCAGAAGTGATCCTTCCAGGGCCACTTTTTATTCAGTTGTGAAGAAACAAAGGATCTTATCTTGCTAAAGCAAATTGAAAAGAAATTACAAACAATCTTAGCAGGCTGGGACTTGGCATAATTAAATCATGTTGCATTCAGTCTTGTATTTTAATAATTCCCTGAAGTCTTTGGCCAAATCTTTGCAGAGGAATATTAAATACTCTAATGTTGAGAATATTTACTGTAACAACCACCTGGTTTTGAAATGGGCTCTTCATTAGGGGAAATAATTAGTACATTCTTGTGCAGTAGTAAATACTTAGTCAGATAACTATCATGTAGGAAGACACAATAAAAATCAATATTAATCAGAGCTGACAAATGCTTCCAGTAAATGCTGAAAACCCTCATGCCCTAGGTGTTCTCTTTAGTGCCATTTTAATTTTTTTTGAGTAAAACATTTCTTATTTCTGATACCAAACAATGCTCTATTTTAAGATTTTTCTACTTTGATATCTGCCTCTCAGCATCAGAAACCCGCCCCTGTCTCTGTCATCCTGAGGAGAATGTGTCTGTTTTTCTGAAGATTTCCATTCAGCATATACATCACTGCTAATTTCTTCCCTTGACAACCCACAATGAACTGATGGAAACATTTGCCAATTCTCTAATCCTGCCCACATTGCTCCAGAAACTCAAGCTTCCAGCCCCAAGCATGCGTCTATGCACTCTGTTATTCCATGACTATGAGCTACAAACAGTGCCATTGCCCAGCAAGGGAGGAAGTGTCCGCTCCGGCTCCTGGAGGGCAGTGGTGACAGTTAATGCCTTCATTTTATAATCTTCACTGCCATATAGGTTCTGAATTCTTTATATAAGCTCATTTATATAACATTTACAACCCTATGAAGTAGACATTCTTATTATGCCATTTATTAATTTTGAAACTAAAACAGAAAAGTTGGCATGTCTGTAAGCAGAAATTATGCTCCAACAGTCTGACTTTATCCTCCTCCTTAGACCTCTCTGTACATATCTTGGCTTTGCCAGCCAGGCAGGAAAGGTTAAACACTAAAAGCTTCTCAACCCCTTCATTTCTTAGCTTAGGAAGAGAGGGGAGAAGAGAAAAATAAGCCCTACATCACCAGGTGGCGCAGAGAACTGTATACCGTATTTACAGAGTTGATCTGACTGATTAGTAATATCGGTTATGTTGCCTAATCATTTTCAGCTAGTTCCGTGTGATCAGTGCAAGTTACACAAAGGAATAACAATAATAAATAAATTAGTAATGAAGTAATAAGGAGCATCCTCAGAGCCAGAAAGCCTGTCCAGGCCCCTGATTTTCTGTGGATCTGTACATTTAGAAGGAATGAATTCTAGTGCGGCCTTTTTCTTGAAAACACTTGGATGGGGATCATCCACACTTATGATTCCCTAGAGGGTGAGAGAAAGAGCAATTATAATAAGAATCGATCAAATGCATATTGTAGCAATTATACTGCTAAATTAGAAAATTCAAAAATATATAGGATGATCCATAGAATATTATAAGTTGTCAAAACCTCCAACATTTCCAAATCATGTACTGCAGGGAACAAAGATTAAAAAAAAAAACCCACCCATTTAATCCTTCCCAGCGCTTCTGCCTGGCTTTCCCCTTTATTACATTATGAGATTGACTCTGTATCATTATCTCCTATTGTCGCCTTAGTCTCCTAAGCCTTGGCTGCTGCTAATGTGATGGCAAGAACTGCTACAATTGGCACTTTTCAGCTGTATTAGGCCTCGATTCTCTTTTCCTAACAATGCTCTATATCCACCACTGATTTTTCTTGTAGATAATAAGCAACTTAATGGATATTATGAATGAGTAATGCATTGATGTGAGCTTATCAGAGCAGAGACATCAACATAAAAAGAGTCTTATAGAAACAACAGCATAAACAGCGATGCTAAAGTATCTTAGATACTAAAAACCAAATGTGTTTTGCCATTTTGAAACTAGTATTGGAAATTTTGCAATATAAATTCTGTTAGTTCCAAGTACTTTTTAAGCTTTACTGTATTTTAATTTCTCTGTTTTAAAATAGAAAAACATATAATAGAAATGCTAATTGCCTGATTTGGCATTATGCATTGTATATATACCTTGGAATAGCACACTACACCACTAATAAGTACAATTATAATGTATAAATTAAAAACAAAAGAGCAAATATATGAATATAAGATGGATCACATCTCGGATCGCTGCTCCTTTCCCTGGAATTGGAAGCTGTCGCAGCAGATTCTTGAAGGTCATGATTCACACATCCAAAAGGTTGAAGGTCATGATTCACACATCCAAAAGGTTGGGGCTTTGTTTTCTTTGATCAAATGGACCCTAGAGATCCATTCCATGTTAGGAATGTGAAGTGTCACAAAAGGTCATGGTATCAGACATCTTTCCTTGAACCTCTTCAATGTGTTTCCACTACCGACCAAACTCATACTGTCCTATGTCATCTAGGTCTTTAATATTAACCACAGAACCCTACAGAGCCATGTTGTGTCTCTCCTTTCCTTTGCCCCTTCCCTGGCATATCATTCATCCACATGATAAATATTTATTGAGTGCCAACTATGTACAGGCCCTGGGCATCATGATGAATGGGATGCCGTGCTGCCCTCAGAGAACTTGAAATATAGTCATTTGTCACAGGCTGCCTTATCTCATTAGTTATTTCCTTCCTGGGTTTGTCTTACACAGAGTAAAGGTTACAAATTAAAATTAGTTTACTTCCTATATGTATTTCATCTAACAGGAAGTTGGGGCATCTTTGGTTGATAAGTACAGTGGTTCACCATCAGGGAAGAACAATGTTGGGTAGTCTTAAGTATCCCGAAGAAAAAAGTCACACCTATGGGACATGTATGAGACATTACATCATTCCAGTAGGGTAGTTTCTAAGCATGGCTTTGGAAGAGATACAATAGATCATTGCATTGCATTCCACATAGAACCCTTGGAAGGAAATTCCAGCCATGGTCTGTCTTCATCCGTATGGATTATGACCCCATGAGAGTAAGATAATGCAGGATCAAACAGACTTTCAAATAAATGGTAGGAAGTGACATACAATGAGCTCGAGTTTAGAGGCAGAACTAAGTTCACTCATCAGTGGCGTACACCCTTCAAATTAAAAGAAACAAGTATGAGAAATAATTGTTGGAATGTAAATATTTGTGATTAAAGTAGGATTCAAAGTATCATAATATTGCTAGCCTGGAATTTCTTAATCCAAGCTTCTTACTCAGAGGAGAGCAGGACTCAGGCTGAAATATCGCAGTCCATGAGGTGTTAGCATCACTTGCTAGCACCAAGGAGAGTCCCAGGAAGTATTTCTTTGGAAATACCTTATGGTTCTTTACTTTTCCTTAAAAGACTATGGTTCCAACCTATAACAGGCAACCATCCCAGATCTTTGTTTTAAAATAAGTCTATATGAGCCACAGGAAACTGGGATCAGAAGTCGGGCAGTCCTGAAAACTGAATTTACCAGTTTTTGAGCTGTGCTCTCAAGATAACCTCAAACATAAACGTGAGAGGAAACAGAATTTGGATGCTAATTTGTAAACTGTGATTCGGTTGTTTAGCTGTTTACAATCAACATAGTTTTACAAAACTAGGAACATACATGAACAAAACTAGACCGAAGAAGAGAGTTCCTTTGAATGGCGGTCTCTAAAAGGGGGAGGGAGGATTAGAATGGGAACAGATAGCATTGACCTCCATTCCACATAGACATATACAAACACACATGCTTACTATATACGTAAGAAAATATACATAGTGACCTATATGTGCACATGTGAACAGTGTGCACATATAATAGCACATGTGTGAATACATATACTTAACACACACACGCTCACACACCATGACTGACAGATGAGAGCTCCATGCTCCTGACCTCATAAGCCAGTGAGCAGCAGTAATTCTCCTCTTTTTGGGAAGTTGGAAGGAAAAAAAAGAAAATGTTGGTGCTCAAAAGTCCCCGAGTCTCTCTCATTTAATATTTAATCTTTTCACAGCCCATGACCTCAGGAACTTCAGAGAGTGAGCACTGAGAACTATCGGATGAGGACTGAAGGCCTGCCTGGCCTAGAGCAGGTGCAGAGCCAGCCCAAGCAACTTAGCAGACTTTATCTTAAATTAACAGAAGGAAAGAATCAGAAGGGAGAGAAGGGGAGGAAAGAAAAACGACTGAAAGGAAAGAGGGAGGGAAAGAGGAAGCCAGGTAGAGGAAGGAAGCTGGTAGTTAGCTCAGTGGTGGCTCACTCACCTAGAACGCAGGAGGCCATGGGTTTATCCGCTGGATTGTGAGGTTGAAAAATAGAAAGAAATCCTGGGCCTTTGGGCTGGAGCTTGAAGGTCAGAAGAAGCCTGAAAGTAAAGCATGAAAATGATTTAAAATATGACCATTGCTCTGATTTGGTGTTGCAATTATAATATTTTAAATATGGTAACAAAGTACACTTTAAAAGCCATGTTGGCTCATATCTTCACTTATGTGGCTGCCTCAGTTTTCCAGTTCTCCCTCTGACTCCACTGTTGCAGGCAAAGGCACTAAGGCTTGGGAAATGGGGGCGATTTGTTTCCTACCTGTTAAGAAGAGCAGTGTTCTCTTTTTTTTT
>JAQHUG010000215.1:1140112-1235597 GCA_028555095.1 Dicrostonyx torquatus | reverse complement strand
TACATGCAGAAGAGATAGGTCCCTGTGCCATTATCATTGGCTTATCAGTCAGTCCCCATTGGCAGCCACATTCAGAGAGTCCAGTTTGGTCATATGCTCATTCATTCCTGGTCCAGCTGGATTTGAAGAGCTCCCAATAGATCAAGTGCACTGTCTCAGTTGGTGGGCCAGTCCCTCACGGTCCTGACGTCCTTGCTCATCTTCTCCCTCCTTCTGCTTTTCCACTGGACCTTGGTAGCACAATCCCTTGCTTTGATGTGAGCAAGTGTTCTCTTTTAATTTTTATTTAGAAATCTTTATATAAGTAATAGTAACTAGGCCATTAGTAAAAAGTAACAAAGAACTAAAAAAAAAATATGGATTAAATTTGCAAAACCAAACAGAAATTTATATTTTTCAGAGGACTTTTGCAGAAGTACATGCAATGGAAAAGGAGGCGGGGAAGGGAAAGGAAAGAAAAGGAGGGGTGAAGGGAAGGAGGAAGGGGTGAAAGGAAGGAGGAAGGGGTAAAGCGAAGGAGGAAGGAAGGTGGGATGGGGCGGGGAGAAGAGTGGGCAGAAGGGGAAAGACTAGAGCAGGTGACAGAAAACCAGAAAAAGGCACATGGGGTTCTCAATGATAGCTTTAGGACATGTGACTCCTGAGCCCTTCAGATCCTGTAGTTAACAAAACACGGAAAGTATAAGCCACACACTGGAGCTGGAAAGTTTAGCTTGAAACCAGGATGTAAAACATGACCATTTTCCTGATTTTATGTTGCAATTATAGTATTTTAAATACCAAAAAAACCCCATGTTTTAAAGCTTATTTCTTTGTTTTCTTTGTAAGGTAGAATTTAAATCAGTGTATAATTCACTACAGGTTTTCAACCTAGGCTCCTGGTCTTAGATCCTCTGCTCCCAGGGAACCAGAGGCAGAGCCACAGTTGGCTCTATCAGAAAAACTGCCCCCTGCCCTTTGATCATATCAGACTCCTTAATCTGCAACTAAAATGTTTTACAACTCTGTTCTCCAAGTAGTCACCATCTACTCTGAATATGCAGAGAGCATTCTGTCTGTCCACTGTCACTAAACACCATGCCCTGACAAGAGAAGGTGACCATACGGCAGTGTCATTCTGGTATGTGGGGAGTTCATTAAAGGTTTATTTGGAGGTGAAATTTTACCCCTTTCCTGAAGTTGCAGATACATATTGCAAGAGAGAATATCTTTTAAGTGTTCCTAATTGATAGCATGGAGGCAGAGTTACAGATGGTCCTTATTAGGAATTCTTTTTCTTCTAGAAAATGCAGACCTCTTCCCCCCACCCCCTTAGCAACAGTGATCTAAGGATGATTGAACGGTCTCTTGTGGAAAAATGTATTTACCTATGTGAAGATCGGTTTCAACTCAGCACATTCTTCTTATACCGGTGAACTAACCTGTAACCTCTCAGGGTGTTGACATCTCTTCAGCTCTTAACTCGTGTTTGTGTGTGTGTGTGTGTGTGTGTGTGTGTGAGAGAGAGAGAGAGAGAGAGAGAGAGAGAGAGAGAGAGAGAGCACATGCACTCATGATTACATGTATTTTTTATGAACTCAGAATCCAGAAGCTAACTTAGATAGAACTTTATAAGCTTCTCTTTTTACTTTTATTCCTTAAAAAATATAACTCTACTTGCATTATCCCACACATACATGCACACATGCACACATGCACACACACATTTTATATGATAATGTACCTGTGTACAAGAGAAATTCAGCTCAAAGGTGATAGAATTGTTCGGAGGGAAGAAGAAACAGGAGGATGTTATGAAGATGCCATTGATTTCCTTGCCAGTAATTACAACCCCAAATAACAATAACTACAAGTGGTATATGTGTGTGTTGTCAGAGCGTGGATGCAGGGACCCTAGATAGAGCACAGGTTCCTAGTTAGAAAATTGTCTCTGATTTTTGAAGTCTTGCAATTTTTCTTCGTCTGTGACCTTTCCATCTTGTCTTACAAAGGAGGGTTAAAAAAAAAAAAGAAAGAAAGAAAGAAAGAAAGAAAGCCTGTTGATCTTTCCCTAATGATGAGTGTGCATGCTCTGTTGCTCTGTGGGAAAGGGGTGTTTTGCTGGGCTGAAATTTGCTTATCATTAGCTCAGTCCTGTTTGCAGCCTGTGAAATGTTAACCCATAGAACACACCAAAGTGATGGATGCACCGTACGTGAGAACAAACTAGATCAAGTAATTTTTTCCTCATGTGTCTCTTACCTCTGGCAGACGTGCGTACTTGCTGATATAACATAATTGACAACATTCCTCCCTGAAATACGGGTCTTATTCACTTCTCTGTGATCAAAAAGGAAACAATTGTATCTCGAAGTTACAGATGAAACATTGATTTTACTATCTTTTTAAAGACGAGGATCAGACATTTCAGAGAAGGAGCAGCCTACATCTTAAGTCTGTCTCTTCCTGCTTTCTCTGTCTTCATTCCTTTCTTCCTTCATTTCTTCTTCCTTCCTTCTGTACTTCAGTTCCTCCTTCCACAAACACAAATAGTATCAGATGCTCGGGCTTCAGCAGATGAAAATATGCGGCTTGCCTCCTATCTGAATAAGACATTACCGCCCATGCTGCTAAATAACTCAATCCAAGTCTCATACTCGCCTCACCACTGGGACGTGGTGGGAAGTGTCAGGTATGGACAGCAAGTTTCTGACACAGTCACAGGCTTTCCATGGTGGTGTCTCTAAGTCCCTGCTCCCTGGACTGATGGTGTTTAATGCAGCATTCTCGCCATGTTACTGGTCTTTTAAATTAGGGTGAATTCCATGTAGAACAGACTCTTAAATCCTATGTAGCCTGTGGATCTTGGAGCTCTTGCATCCCACCCAGGCACAGAAAGCAGTCTCGGAGGAGCAGTGGTTCCGGGGCTGCCAAATGCCATGACAAGTTCAGTTTCTCTACCATGCCATGTCTCCCTGCCTGAGTCACATCGCTTCTGGGGATAGTGGGGCCACATTTGTAACTAGATTATCATAGTTCTTCCAAAATTAACTCATCTGGTTTATCAAACACAGCGAGCAAGGACTTCTCTAGCAGAATATATACCAGGATGTGACCCTCAAAATTCCATCCTCCTTCTAAGATGAGGTTCTTAGACCTCTTCAGTTAGACCTAGTTCTTAAGAACCAGTGTGCAGTCTTGGACAGTTTCACATGTGTGAGCATCCATGTGAAATCCAGAATGTGGCCCTCAGAGCACTTGGCCGTTTCCCTTTCATCTGCACAGCCATGTCCGAGAACAGCTCCGTCCAAAAGGAGCAGGGCCACTGCTGATTCTTTCCTTGGACCCGAGCTCTCTGATCTTGTTTCCCAAAAATATTTACTCGGTGCCCAACCATTGGCATATGATACACTCCTTAGATTAGATTTTTGTCCTCCATACCTATATCTAACTTCCTCCTAAAGCAATCATCTGTTGCAAGACTACTCTTCTTTAACTCCCATGCAGGGTACGGTTGGGTGTAGTTGCATACTTCTTAACCTGGTGAATTTGGCACACATTCATTCACTAAACATTTCCTAAATGCCTACTATTCACCAGAAATATTTGCTGGAAAATGTAAATTAGTAAACCAAACTCCGTGCTCCTAATGCAGCAGGGAAAAGAACTCCTAAACAGGTGATTACGCTGTAGTGTGCATGGCCATTAGAAAGGGAAGAATGAACCTGTGAGGATCCCAAACCACTTAAGGAAACAGGATTGTCCTGAATGCAAACTTGGGTCAAGTTCATCTCGCTCTTTACCATGGCGCTGCATCTCTGAGGAATATTTTTATACCTAGCTCCTTCCTTAGTGGAACATTTTTCTTTTACTGTCTGTTATTAAAAGTTTTTAAACTATCCTAACATTTTCTAATTTAACCTAATAAATGATATGTGTGTGTGCGTGCGTGTGTGTGTGTGTGAGAGAGAGAGAGGGAGAGAGAGAGAGAGAGAGGGAGGTAGAGGGAGAGAGAGAAGTACATGCAAATGTGTGTATATTTGCTTGATTTCTGGCACATGCCCGTGATACTTGGGCACATGGAGGCCAAAGATTCACAATGGTTGTCTTGTTCAGTCACTCGCCACCGTATTTATTTCTGAGGCGTTTTCGTTTGTTTGTGTGTTTTTTGTATTTACCTCTATTTTCATTTATTCCAACATAGCATTTTACTCACTACTTGAGAAGCTGATGCATGTATAGCATTATTTTGATCATCTCCACATCCACATCCCCCTCTGACTCCTCACAGACCCCCCCACATTTACAGCTCACATCTTCATCCAATGTCTTTTCCTTTTTAAAATATATATACATACATACACAGACACACACGCACATATATCCCACTGATTCCAATTGGTGCTGCCTATGAATGGATGGGTATAGGGTCATCTGCTGGGGTGTGTGAGGCCTACCAGGGGCCACATCTCTGAAGAAAACTAACTGTCCCTTTTCAGGTTGCCACCAGCTGACAACATAGCTGCTTTGAGTTCATGGATGCACTAGCATGTCATTTCTAGAAGACACTGTTTCTCATCAATCTTCCTTGTACAATCCTCTACCCTTATTTCACAATGTTCCTGAGCGCTGGAGGAGGCTATGTTTTAGGGCTGAGCTCTTAGTTGTCTCTTACTCTCTGCATTTTGACCATTCGTGAGTCTCCCAGTTAACCACCATCCAGCGCAGAAAGAAGCCCCCCTTCCAATGGCTGATGGCTGCAGTAACCTGTGGATATGAGCATCAGTCTGTAGAAGGCAGCTTCGATATTAGTGCATTGTCCCCTAGGGTCCATGCTCTCTCTGACCACGGGTTCTTTCTCCCCGTGAAGCAGGCTTTAAATCCAACAGATTCTGTCAGTTAACCCAATAGCAAGCATGCCACTTTCACACCAACCAACACATCTCACCAGGCTGCCCATTATTGCAGCTTCCTGGACTCCAGCAGGGTGAGACTCTTGTTTACTGACGGTTCTCCTCAGCTTGACGTGTGTGGTGTCTTCCGTAGTACAGTCTCATACCAGGGTCTAGCTACCTTATTCCTTTAGACATCTTCTTCCATTGAATCTGGAGACCGTTGCTAAGACTAGGCTGGCTGGCCAATGAGCGCTAGAGCTCCATTTGTCTCCATCTCTTCAGCATTAAGGTTTTACTGGCTGCACCAGGCTTTCTGAGGAATTGGGATCCAAACCCAAGTCCTTATCTTGTATGACAAGCATCTTACCAACAAAGCCATGTGTCTAGCTCCCCAATGTCCCTTCTCCCAAGTCTTGTTTAGTTTCCCTGTGATTGCATCCATCTTGGCCCAGACTATTCAGTATAAAGGAAATCTAACCACAGATGTGATTCACAGCCCAGACACCCACAGCCTTTCAGCAATATGACTTCATGAAGCCATGTCTGATCTTTGAGGCTGGAGGTTCTTTAGGTGATACCAAAAATGATCTGCAGTGTTGGTTTGCTCTACCTTCTGGATGCATCTATGTGTCTAAGTTCCTGAGTGAGTGGAGGTGTTTTCTCATTTCCAACATGAGATATTTATATTGGTTTGAAAGCCTATGCACTTAGAAATATGTGTTGGCATCAGTTAATTATTTCATTGACTAGAAATCTTTTATCAGGTAGAATGTGGTTAAAATTGAAATGCCAGAGTTTATCTAGTTTATCTACTCGTGTTCTTGATTGTTTTTTAGTTGTAGATTTTAAAGAAAAGATGTTACTTTGATAATACAACCTAAAGGTTTGGGGGGACCTCTATAGTCAATGTTTCATTCGGTGTCTTAGTTTTTATCATATGATCGCTTGAAAATGTCCTGCTATTGCTTTCAATTTAAATGTAGTTCTTTTTGTTGGTGCTTAAGTAATATACAATTTTTAAAAAGGATTCTATTTGTATATGAGTTTAGTGTCTGTGTTAGGAAAAACAAACAAACAAAAGCTCAGGTTATGACATTCTAGTTTGTGTGTTTGAGATATAATTATCCAAAAAGTGCTCTCCCTTCCCCCAAATAACAAAAAGCTTTGTGAGGGAGATGTTGGCACATTCTGCACAGTGAGGTGATAGGAGAGCTCACTGCACACATTCTAGCATCCATCTACGGTACTGTAAAGAGGTTCCATCATAAAGACAGTCTGAAATCCTAACTCTCCTCTCAGTATGTGCTTGTTGATGATGTAAGTTACTTTTTGGGTTTGTTTCCAGTTTTCATCTGTTCCCATTCTTGAATATTATTTTTCATTTCCAATTAAATTGTTAAACTCCAGTTACATGGAAAATGTTACCATGGGAAAACTTAAATTTATTTACACCACATCTAGTTCTGGCAATAACAGTGATATATAATGTGGTGTCTCAAGGCTTCTCATGTCATAACTTAAACAGCCTTGACACTCACTGGCATTAAGCAAACTACTCCGAATAATCCATTTTACAGTTTTGCATTTTCCTACTATCATAGAGCTAATCAGGTCATAGTAATTACTCCTGCTTAATTCACAAGAGCTCTCAAAGGTTGTATCATATAATATTCTACCATGGAATGTGTCTCTGATAAGGACCAGCCATGAGGAAACCTATTCAAGCGGGACTAGAATCTTACAGCCCCACTTCTCAGCAACCAATCTTTGTTAAATTGTAGTCGTTTCCAGAAGCTTTGTCCCCGAGGACAGGAGGTAAAGCTGTGCAGCTGAACCAGCCATGGGCCTTTCCTTTGTTTTGGTTATTGTACAAGGAAGCGGCCGGAACAAATTGAACAGGTGTTCCTGGAAAAATAATTCTGGAAAGTATCCAGGGATTGAGGGGATGGGGCTACAATTTAATTAATGGTCCCGTGACATGCATGCTACTCCAAACAGCGTGTCTCTGCTAGCTTCTACCATACTGTAAAATTTGTGAGATTTGCTTGAATTTCATTGAATGTCATTTTGTTCTAAATGATGTAGTAAAATAATTCAATCTGAAGATTTTCTTTAAAAAAAAATTTCTATAAGACAGCTTGAGTTTGAATGTCGTTTCAGTCTCTAAGAGGCCCATTAAAGCAAGGGTTCATCCCTTTTACACTTGTGTGTGGTAGAGGAGACACCAACTCAGAATTCGGTAGGATAGACCTTATGTCGTAGTTTTGAAACAAGATCTAAAATTATGAAGCTGTGAGTTCCTTAATTTTATTAGCATTGTATAAGAACACAAAGGTTAATTTATGGGTTTTAGGTAGGATCTGAGGTGTTTGGGCCTTCGAGTTGTGGTCCTTTGCCGCAGGACTTGTAGTCTGAGGAAGTAGGTAGAAATCACCTCAGATTCACTTAATAAACATTTCCTACCTGGTCTCTGACAGTTCCCCAAATGGTTCACATGCAATTTAAAGCAGAGAGGTGTTGGCTTGGCTCGTTGTGAAGTTAATTTTAGTTAGTGGGGTGGTATGGCTGCCAAGAGAGAGTGAGTGAGTTACTAGTGGCACAGGGTCCTGAGGGAGGTGACAGTCATGCTTTCACTCAGCTCTGAAACAGGGGACACGGTTAACTAAACGTGAATCATCCACATCCCAGCCACTGCAGGGCGATTTGTGCGGCGGCTCCCTCTGATTTCATAGAGAGATAGCTGAAGATGGCACCGTCTGCCCCGGAGAAGACACAAGCATACCCTGCTAACTGAGTCCAGAAGGCTGTTCCTTGGAGGAGTGCCGAGGAAGACAGCAGGAAAGCTAGGACTGGGAGGCAAATGGACTCAGAAGCAAATACATGTGTGCTGAAATGAGCTTTCCTTTGGTCCAAGTTGACAGCCATGTCCTTGGAGGTCTTCAAGTCGAAATCAAGCAACTCTTGACCACCAAAGCCCCTGCTGAGTGCTCCCCAAACACCTATGGTATTGGCGAAACATCACCATCTTATTATTTCCTCAAATTTAAAACGTTTTCTTTGTTCCATCTGGAAAAGAGGCTGTGTCTGCTATACTCAGTGCTTGTCCCAACCCAGCACAGTATCACCAAAAACGTTTTTTATATGAATAAAGGAAGGGGAGACTAAGAAGTGGAATGGAAACCATGTATTTATTAGTCTGCTCAGATGGATTTTTACCAACTGTCTTAGGCAATCTTGTAGGCATTAGTAAGGTGTGGGTGAATAAAATGGATTACTGTTCCAGCTTTGAGCCTAAGAAGTTCCAAGAACTGCTAAGCAGGTCAGACAGAAAAAGAATGAAGACCTGGCTGGCTGTCTCTTGGAGAACTTAGCATCTTTAAAATCTCCCCAAGACCAGTCAGACCAAGGTGAAGATTTAGAGGTCGAAAGGAAATAAAGACCTCGCTACTTTCTCTTAAAATTACCTCGGGTCTGAAGTTAGATCACTTTAGGTGTGATAAAGCTGGTGGAGAGCTTTGACAAATTACTAAAACTCTGCAGACTACATGATCTCTAATAGGAACAGTATGACATGGGGCAAAATATCCAGCTGTTTTCCCGGACTTGTCAGTATTTTATTTTGTGATTACTTTGGATTATAGCAAGATTTTACTACTAAAATTTCTGCATTCAGTATCAGAACTATTTTTTGATCTAGAAATAAAATTTTACCCGAAATATATCGTTTTACCCAAGTCACCACGTTCTCTGACCTCGTTCCATCCAGGCTCCAGCCTTTCTTTCTCATTGTCATGCATGTTTATTTTATAATACAGCTCAGTGAGAAAAAAAGATTCATTTTATAGAAAATTGCTTTTCCCAATCTTTTCTGGAATCTCTTTTGTCTGTTACCCAGGCAATATCTAAATTACTACTTCTCCCTCCAAAGCTTTTACCAATTTGCCAACATAAGATGACTAAATCTCTTTTCCATTATCTGGTTTTTCATTAGGAGGGAACTCCCCAAATTTATTTCTCTCAGCCTTTTTCTTACTACTAATCACCATGTGTCTCAAGTGTATTTATAATAAATATCTTCATTATGAGTAAGGACATTCAGTTTTCTGTATTGCCTCAATTTCTAATGAAAGGTATGCCAAATGACCAAGCGCCCGCTCCCCACGGGAAAGCCTTCCTGTGGGATGTGGAATATCTTCTAATTGCCCTCAATGAATCAGCTTCATGCTTGGTCTTATCTCTGGCACCTTCCCCGGGCTTTCTGCTGATAGCCGCTAACGTGCAGGCCACGCATGAAGGGATAAAGACGGTGTGACTCAAAAAGCCAGCCAGAGAGTGAAGCTTGAGAGCTGTTTCCATCCTTTGCTTTCATGGCTCTGACATGATTTATCTCAACCAATTTGCCCTCAGACATGGTTTGCTATGTTTACTTCAAACGTATGACTCTGGATCCTACAGGGACACTTGTACTCCTTGGATTGTTTCCTCTGTCTTACACCAGGTCCTGTGTCAGAACATCTTGTACTAATCAGCCGTCGGTGGTAACTTTAGGCAGGCAACATGAGCACTTTCTCTGACCATCTGTAAAATGAAGTAGGAACTACAAAGCAACTGACACATCCCTTATAAAAGCATGGGCAGCCACCCTGGCCTGGCTCACAGCTGTGGCGAACAGCATCCTTGTGTCTGTCTCCTGACAGATGTTTTCTTTTCTGTCCTTTTGCCCCCACATTCTCTGCCACCTCCAATGTCTTCCCTGTCTCCCCTTTAACGGTCCCTTCACCCGCACCCTCAGGCCTGACCCTGCCCTGCACACCTGCTCCAGCCCCATAGACGCAGTGTGCTCTAATACACCATCTACATGGGAGAAAATGGAAACTGGAATTGCCAACTGTGAACTCATTCTTTGCAGTTGGGGGAGGAAGTTGAGCCCACAGCAAGGAGGATATTTTCTTTGTGAAAGCAGAAGAATGGTTGGGGGTTAGGGAAATAACATTTAAGAAACAAGAATTTCTAGCAGACATATGTTTGATATTTGAGTGGTGTTGCTGCTGGGCCTTTTACATTTTTAACATGAGATATTAAGAAATCCAAACACTGGTAGTGGGAAATATTAGTTGGTTCCATTTTACTTTTAATTACCTTATATTTATTTACTGTGTGTGGGTAGGGAGAGTTGCTCGTGGCCTTGGCATATGTACCATGGCATGCATGAGGAGGCCAGTGAAGTGACTTCTCTACTTCTACCTGTAGGTCCTCTGGATCCTGGAGGTAGAGCTCAGGTGCTCCAGCTTAGCAGCGGGAACCTTCCTAGCTGAGCCAACTTGCCAGCCCTGGTTTTGTTTTACGTTGCACACAAAGGAGGCCACAGAGACCAAAAGTTATGGAAAAAAGAAATAAACATAAGAGATTATTGGTCAGGGGAGGAATGAGAGACACAAACTCATGTTCAACAAGACCTACTACTGGCACTCTGGAGAGAAGACACAAGTAGACAGGACACCTAAGAGAATGACAATGAGTTAGTAGATAGTAGAACAACTTAGCCCTGTCTTGTACTAACCCACTGAAATCATACATTTACTTAATGTAAATTTTACGTAACTCGATAACTTTCAGCAATGAAGACTCTAATAAGGAATGATATGCATTTTATGCTGTTTGATCAAAGGGGATAGTCATAGGGAAGAATGGTTGGGCCAACGGCATTTTAATTGATGGTAATAGATTACCATCTATTTCCTGTGTAGATTCTCCTGTGTCCCTGTGTTATCAGAGATGAATGTATCCCTTTCTTTTAAGGACACAGTGGACATCTCTTATGTCCTACCACAGTAGGAAAGGCATAATTTCCTTTGTCTTATTTCAGGGTTCAGAGGTCAGAGAGACCTTTCTGCTTCTGCCATTTTCTCAGGTTCCAAGTTGTCATATTTGGGAGTATCTCAGATTCTATCAATTGAATATTTACGTACGTAGTTAGAACCCTACTTACTTCTGTGTACCAAATGTTACGTCCCACTCTTCCTTCCTCCTCCTCCCTCCCTCCTTTCCTTCCTCTCTTCTTGGGAGCTTCGAGAACTTGAATCAGGAAAGCCCCTGAGCACAACAAAAAATGGGGCTGACCTGAAAGCAGGGGGATCAGTGAAGTTATGGGATCCCTAGTCCCAGCATACTGCCTCCTGAAGAGAAATTCTTCTCTGGAGAAGATGAGCAATCAAAGAGATGTGAACAACACTCACTAACAGTGGGAGCTGACCCCATAGTGTACATGGTTCCCACCCAGTTAGGTTACAGTGAAGCTCATTAGTCAACATGACCCACCCATGTGCAGAACGTGTCTAATAAGCCTTGTAGTGACTCGTTTATATATATAAGAGTAATTATAGAGAAATAGATATTTGAGGAAATCTCACATGAAAGAGAAGAAAATGAAAAACAAATACATTAATTAAGAAAAGGAAATCTAGGGATGTAGCTCAGTTACAGTGTGCCTGTTTAGCTCTGGGTTCAATGCCTAGTACTGTATAATAGTAATAATTATAGTGTTATCAGAAAGAAATTATATTTATGTTTCAAAGTGTTATCTTTGAAACAAGAACTATATTCTATTACAAAAAAATTGTAGATCAATAAAAAGAATTTGATAGGATTAAAAATCGAGTTTTGAAAACAAGAGGAAAGGGAAAAATAAGAAGAATGGTAATAAAATGTCAAGGTCATTAGGAGATATTCCCAAGGCATCCAACCTCTGTAGGTGATTGGTTTCAAAGAAAACAGAAAAGGGAATAAATAGAGTGCCCAGCACAATAGCATCAAGAGTAAAGGAAAGATTTCTGAAACTTCTTTAACAGAAAAAAAACAAAAACAAAAACAAAATATGGGTCACACATTAAAAGACTCAAGAATAAACATACATAGTGTTAGATTTCTCAAGTAGTATGGGGAACTAGAAGTCAGCAGTGAAGTGGCTTCCAACTCTGTGAAAACCGTTTTTACCATTTTTACGGTATTGAGACCAAATACCAATGACATGGGAAGGTTGTCTAGACACAATTGAGAATATTCTCACACATATAGGAGCAGGAAGGAATGAGAGTAGAAAATGCCAGAACCAGCAGTGTCCACTCAAGGGCATGCAAAGTGAGTGCCTCACTGTGTCCACCCCATTGGAGGAAGCAGAGTCCCTAGGAACATCACACCCAGGGACAGAACACTGGGCGGGAAAGTGCAAGGACAATGTGGGACCGACAGTCATTTCGATGGAGCGGTAATGGCTGAAAGTGACCAGAAAGAATGAGGTTCTACCGATATAAAAGAATGCAAACGTTATGTCTTAGTTAGGGTTTTCATAGCTGTGATGACACAGCATGACCAAAGGCAACTTGGGGAAGGGCTTATTACACTTAAGGTTGTAGTCTGCCATCCAGGGAAGTCAGGGCAGGAACCCAGAGCAGAAACTGATTGATACAGAGCCAAGAGAGCCAAGGAGAAGCACTACTTAATGGCTTATCCCCAATAGTTTTATCAGCCTGCCTTTTTATAGCACCCAGGACCACCACTCCCAAGGAGTTGGCCCTCCCACATAATCATCAATCAAGAAAATATCTTACAGGCTTGCCCACAGATAATTCTGGTGGGGCATTTTCTCAATTGAGTTTGCCTATTCCCAAATGACTCTAGCTTATGTCAGGTTGATATAAAACCTAGCCAGTGCACTTTAGGAAGAGCCAACTATTCATTCCAGGGCAGAAAAATGCACAGAACAGATGACAAGCACTAACCCACATCTAGGCTGTGCAGTGAGCAGTGTTCACCAGGTGAGACAATGCATTATATTTAATAGCAACTTAAGAAAAACTGTTGAAGAGCTGCCAGGCTAGACAGTAGACAAGGGTAGGGCAACTCCCTCCCTCCCTTTCTCCCTCCCTCTCTGTTGTGGTCAGACACTAATGCTTAAAATGTATTACCAAATGTTATGATTACAAGGTTCATTCTGTGGAGTGGTAGGTATTCCCTCAGGGAGCAAGCCTTAGAGAATAGGATGGAGACAAACCACCTTTAGGACTTTGTAACTTTTAAATTATGAGTTAATTGTAAATATTGTTTTACATCTTATATTAAAAACTTAAATACAGATCATGGGTTTTTATAGGAAAGTAGATGCCTAACCTCTTCCGAGATACGGCCCATCTGATGATATGCCTAGTCCCAGTTAGCCAAGGTGTGTTCCCTCGGCCTTCCAGTCTCTACTGTGCCTCCTCACCTCCCTGCAAAAGGCATTGTGAACAATCAGTCCTTTTACTTGTTAAGAGAAGATAAGCCTTTGTTCCTCCCTTTCTCAAGAGCAGAACAAATAAAAGAACACAATGACTTTGCCCCCTGCTCCTCTAAACTACCTTGTTATCTGCTGGGATGTTTGCATTCCCTCCTGACCTCCTGAGAATACACTGCAAGCTTGCAGTCTCTGTTTGGAATGCAAGTCAGCCTTCCTGTGATGCGTTTCTGTAGGAGATTTCTAAGTGGCCATGCTGCAGCTACTTCTCAGGTGACTGTCCCTAAGCATGTCCCCATATTCTCATGGTCTTCCCCACATTTTCTGCCTTTCTGTACCATGAGGACGGTCTGCCGAGTAATTCGCCTTCACCCACGTCAGCTCATACACCCTGGCCTGCTTCCGTGTAAATAAACCATTACCCTGTGGCTAATGCCCTGCCAGTGGCCTGCTGTGACTCCTGTGTATTTTTCTACTGTGGTCGAACACAGTGAATACATTTCCATCTTGTATTAGTGTGGGGGGCTTTCTTCCTTAAACGCATTTTCTTCTGCTCATTTCCATTAAATTTCATAATCCTTATTCAGAAACACTTCCCCCAATGGGTCAAAGTAGGTTTTAACTTTTCTGTTTCTGGCAAGGGTGATGGTTACCTGTCGGGTCTATTATAATTATCACACTTTACAATGATGCTATTCTGTGCTTCAAAATATTGGCTGGAATAAGAAATTCTATAGACTGCAGGATGACTCTCCAGTAAGTGTCATAAGATTAACAGTGAGCATTGAAAATGACAGTTTAAAACACACACAAGCCTCAAGTAAAATAACTATTTAAAGGTAAGTAGTTGATGGCATGAATTAAGTATAATATGTAAATTATTAACTAAACAAGTTTGAACCAACCTGTATAAGAGCAGGCCAGGGGAACGGCTGCTGCTTGGTACAGTGCAACGTCCAAGCCCCCATCGTCTGAGAGAAGACAATATAATTTTGAGGGGACCAGAGACAAGAAGGAAAGTGGATCGGGGATAACCCTGAGCTGCTTTCCTAGGACCCCTTCACACAAACAGCGTGGCAGCAGTACCTTGATTGAGACAGCTTTATCAGATGCACAGTAATCTAAGAAACAATCTGAAAGTTTTCTATTTCCCTTACTATCCTGACAAACATACTACTGTTTATTTGCTGCTGCCTTCTTCTATAAAATGATACCAGCTATCCAGCCTGGTCCCCAGTGCTTGGGTGATTTTCTTTCTTTCTTTTTAAAATAAAGGTAGGCTCCAAAGGTGTTAATGGGAGATGGAATGTCAGGATTTGCAAGTTGCCTCCCTCCCTCCCCCCAGAAGCAGAAACTGAGACAAAGTAGAAAAGTGAGAGGTCTGCTGGGGGTTGAGGCCCCTGAAGGAACCAGGATAGGCCTGGGAGAGACTTCTAATCTAAGGCAAATCTACAAAGTCTTGCCTGACACAAGAGAAGCTCCAGCACAAAGACTGTAGGCTAACGGAGTCTATGCAGAGCAGAAATACCACCACCAGACACAGAGCAGAGGAGTCTATGTGGAGCAGAAATACCACCACCGGACACTGAGCAGAGGAGTCTATGCTGAGCAGAAATACCACCACCGGACACTGAGCAGAGGAGTCTATGCGGAGCAGAAATACCACCACCGGACACTGAGCAGAGGAGTCTATGCGGAGCAGAAATACCACCACCAGACACAGAGCAGAGGCTCCCTCTGAAGGGAGCAACCTGTTGTCAACAGCTGGAGAGGATAATAATAATAATAATAATAACAGGAATTGGTCATGTCTGAACTCTTCAAGATTGAATTGCAAACCATTCCATGCAGGAAAAATCCTGACCAAGGAGTAGAGATGGTTTAGCCCCCTGCTCTTCCTATCTGCATGGAAACAGTCATCCTAGTGTGGCAGTCGTGACCGTGAAGTGCTCAATATATCAGACAGCTCCCAAGTATAGAAGGAAGGAGACCACGATGTGGAAGACAGGGAGAGGTGGACTAGAAGTGGTGACCCTGCTAACTATAAAAGAACACAAGAGACTGGAGATTAATGAGCCACATGGACCAGGGTTATCTAAAATATGCTTTTCTCATTCATGTAAAATGATATTTTCCTGATTTAAAATGGTTAACTCCCAGCCCTTTGAAAACAGTGGAAGAATAGATTGTGAGCTTCAATCCTCCAGAATAATCTTTGGTTTTGAGAAACATGTAAACGGAGACAGCACTTTCATTTCCCAGCTGACCAGACCTGAATAATCATACAAAACTATATTAATTACAACATTGTTTGGCTGATGACTCAAGCCTATTTCTAAGTAGCTCTTACATCTTAAATTAACCCATTTCTATTAATCTGTGTATTGCCACGAGGCTGTGGCTTACCTGAAAGGTTCCAGGTCCTTCTCCTTCAGCAGCCGCATGACATCTGTTGGACTCAGCCTACTCTCTCTCTATTTCACTTTACTTTGCCAAGCCATTGGACAAAGCAGCTTCCTTATTAAACATATTCATAGCATACAGAGAGGAATCCTACATCAAACATGCATGCTGATGTTTAGTTCCTCACACCTTAACTATTGTCGGTGAACTGACAGACTACTAATCAGGAAGGTTCTCATTTTTAGAGAGAGTAGATGCAAGATAGTCAAAAGCAAATGATGGCACTAATAAACATTCTTAGATAATGATACCAAAGGACATAATGAATTCTGGGAAACTGAAACAGATTGAAAACAGAAATCCAGGTAAAATAAGAAGAAGAATCCATATAGAGATGGAGGGTGATCTTAAGCATAGATAATGAATATATATTGGCCCATTACCCACTGCATTGAAGATCAGAATGTGTTTGGGACATTCACCAAATGATAGCTATTCCTGAATGGTGTCTGCATTCTTTGTTAATAATGGTGCCTGTAGTTTGGGGCAAAAACATAGAATAAAATATCTAGAAAAAAATCTGCTGAAAATAAGAGACTAAGCTAATCCCTTTAGCTTGGTTCCTTCTTTTATACTGTTACACTGGCTCTTTGTTTAGAGAATGTGAAAAACATCGTTTGTGCCACAACTAAATCCTGCACGGAGAACACAGAAAATGTGGGGAGAGATGTTGGTCCTGACTGGAGCTGCGTCCCATGCTCTACTTGTCTACAAGCAACAGATAGGCCTTTCATAGTCGATGACAAATAGCATTCAATTTGTTTCTTGTTGTCAATATTTTTTTTTGCAGATCATATAGTGTAAAGAAATCCACTTCCCTGCATGACCCAACTATCACTATAAGATAGGATTCTTAAAACCAAAACTTGAAAGCTCTTTTTTAAAATGTGAATATTAATTATTCATTTGTATTTAAGAATTTCCTCATTAGCATTTTTCAGAGATAAGAATTGAAGGTATAATTAACCTTTGAAATGAAAACTGAGGTTTAATTAAGGCTAGGTAGCACCTCGATGCCTGACATTCTCCCGATCGTGGAATAAAATATTATGAAAGAAAGGTTTTGGCCCCAGAGTAGGGAAATGGATTCTCTCTCTCTCTCTCTCTCTCTCTCTCTCTCTCTCTCTCTCTCTCTCTCTCTCTCTGCCTCCCTCCCTCCTTTCCTCCATCCCTTCCCCCCTTCCTTCCTTCCTTTCTTCCATTTTTTTAAAGGAAGATAAGAGAATAAGTGCCATTGTGTCCCATGGGATGTCATTTGATTGTGTCGCTTGATGGAGTGCAGACCTGTTTGAATTTAGTTTCTCAAACTATAAGCACAAAATGTACCCACGCCAAGAGTACCCAGGCCAACACCAAGCAGAAGTGGGTTCTGACTGATATAATGTCTCCATTCTGTTGGCTCCTTAACTCTATTCCCACAACTGGCAGTTTCTTTGGTTAGCTCGGTAGGCTTTGCATGCCACTGTTACATCAGAAGGACCTGGGGTTCTGGATTTGCTTATGCAGATTTGGATGTGGGTTAAAAGCACATCACAGGCAACATGTGCTGAGCATTATTCTCTAAGTGTTGACTCTGAAGGCCTCCCAGGTATATATAGAATTTGGTATGATGAGGAGATGAATTCAATTCAGGGTACTCAATCTTATTGCCAATCTTTTTCAATAAGAAACCATCTCCTTGGTTTGCACATCTGTGTTTGATAATGTGAGAGAATGTCTTTGATTAGACTTTCAGGGTAATCACTCAAAGGCAACGCTCTCCTCGGCTTTGCTGCATCTCATAAAGTTAGATTTTGCACATTAGTGATGCACTTGATTGCACTGAAATGATATTGGCTTTATGAGAGAGTATAATCTTGTTCAGAATATAACTCCCTCTTTCCAAACTGCTGCTATTTTTGTTCCAGGTTCCCCTCCACCACGATGCTTATGAGCATTTCCCAAAAATGCTATTTTCTTTGCATTTATTGTCTTTTTATAACCTTTAATCATGCTTTTTACAATGGCACCTTGATAGCTTAAGGTAAAATCACAAGTGGTCTTCTCTAAACCCCTTTTTGTTTTTTGTTTTTCATTCTTTCTTTTTTTGTAACCCTAACAGTATTGAAGAGAAAATGGTCTCACAATTTTTCCCTAAAATATTTGTTTAAGGAGCTGGAGAGATGGTTGAGCAGTCCAGAACACTGGCTGCTCCTCTAGGGGAGCCAACTTTATTTCCAGTACTCAGTGAAAGCTCACAACTGTCAGTAATGCCAATCCCAGGGGATTCAATGCCCTTATCTGCCCTCCACAGGCACCAGGCATGCACATGGCACATAGATATACATACAAGCAAAACACCTATATACATAGAATATTCTATTTAAAAGCTAAAATAAATACTTGTTAATTTTTTACAATTTATTTTTAGTATTTCTAAAAGTAAAATTCTCTGACCTTAGGTGAAAGGATACATACTATCCATCCATGTTTTATCTCTGTAATGATTCCTCTCTATCATTTAGAAAACATTACTTTTGGCCTTTCTCTACTTTACATTTTTTTATTGACACAGCTGTATATGCCAAAAGTTAAGCATTTTGCTCCATTGCCACTTAGTATTGTTTTTAAACTTTATGATTTCTAAATCAAATTCATGCTAAGAGCAACTTTCCCAGGCTTTGAAGACTTGATTCCATCTTCTGATTTTCTCTTCAAAGTGGAAGAAATGCTTGTGTTTTGTTTGTGTTGCAAATGGTGACTATATCCTGGGATTCTTCAAAATACAGTCTTGACATGGAGACTGCCAGTGAGAGAATGATTATTAACTCTTACTGTTCTCTCGCTTTGCTTTCCACCCCCATTTATGATATGAAAGTAATATATCTGTGGCAGCCATGGTTTGGATGCTTCCAATGCCTTGACTAATGATATTCGTTATTAGTCTTGTTTTCTTGTTCATCCGTGTGGATAATTTAAAATCAGACCTTGTCCTTTGGGGAGAAATGGGCATGCTCAGAAACCTGGGAAAGGGAAAGAATGTCTGAAACTAAGTGCTGGCAGCTTTACCATTTCTGCCTGGGGCTTAGTGCCTGTGAAGTTGGGACTTCAGGGAGACAGAAAGGAGAAAGCTACAACAAAAACTTTGGAAGTTGCAAGAAATGAGGACCCATATCTCCTTTCTGGAAATGACAGCAAAGAGGTAACTGAAAATACGATGTGGTTACAGAGAACTAGGAAGGCTCCAGTGTGGTGGGGGTGGAAATGGAAGAAACCGGGTTGGGCTTGACCGATGCATGCTGTATGCATGGATGGAAATAGCATATTGTACTCATTAATATGTACAATTAACATGCATTAACTTAAACAGTCCAAAGACAAACAAAGACTCAAGAACACAGCTGAGCAAATCTGAAGGCCCCCAGAAGGGAGTTCTGAGAATCTGTGAGCAGTAGCTACTGCGGACTACACTATAGGAACTCCAGCCCAGGAGCAAGCGGGAGATTCCACTTCCAGTGACACATTCTGCTTCTTTATTTGGTCTGGATTCTAATTTAGAACTTAGGGTTGCTCAATGAGGAAGCAGGTTTGCTGGCCTCGCCCAAGTTCACTAAATTACGTGAAATGTGGGTCAGAAACAAAACAGTCATTTCCAGAGGCCAGAGCTTTCCCTCTAAGGACATGGTGGCTTCCGCTGCTGTGTTTGTTTATGTAGCATCCCAAAGTCTTCCTGCCAAGCTGCTGCTCCCAGGTGCGCAGCTATTGCTGAGGTAACACAACCAAATCCAACTGTTTAAAGAACACCATTCTTTACAGAGTCGCAGGGCTCTTTCATAAGACTGAAATAGATGTAAGGGACAGAGATGCATGGTCCTGCAGCTGACGGCATCTGCCTGATTCACTCTCATTACATAGATATCCATGAGAGCCTGGGATCTCAAATGTATGTAAAGACGGCTGTGTAACTGAGCTTGATACTTTTGTAGGGTCGGCATATTATAGGTTTCCCGCATAACGATAACAGAATCTTACATCAAGTAGAAGAGTGTATATTTAAACCATGTGTGAAGGGAAAAAAATAAGAAATAGGAGACCTTCGCTTTGTGCTGCACAGTTATAGACTGTCTTTTGCGGATGGCTATTTATTTCAGATTTTTGTGGTTTTTCATGTCCTGGATTCTAGGGACGCTTGAAAATTGGTTTCATATGGTAGCTGGTAAACCTGAAGGACTCGGTTTTTAAGGTAATTAACTTCACAGTTCTACCAGAGATCCGTGCCAGCCACAGGATGAAGTAACTTTTTATTTAGTTATCTAGGTATGAGGGTTGGTGGGAACCTGTAGGTAAACAGAATGTCTGCTTTGGTTTGCCTCTGTTATGGTCCCGAGTGCATGCCAAGCTCTTGTGATGTAAAGTCTCCAGGAACACACAGCTCCAATTCTCTGTAGCCTTCCTTCTTCACACCTCCAGCTTGCTCCTAACTGTGGCCATGAGCTAGCTCCTTTCCTTTTCAGCCTCTGGCTAATTCCTGTGGCTGCTGATGTGTCTGTTTTCATTGCTCTCATGAAAACCACTGCACATTTTATCACAGAACTCAAAGGAACCCTGTGCTGGCAGAAAAGAGTAACCCTCACACACAAACACACCACGGGTTATAAAATACAGAGGAGGAAATCAGCTTTTCATCCTTCTATTTTTCAAAAGTCTCCCAAAACATATTGAGGCAAAAATCAGAACAGACCCTGCTAATCTCTTGAAGTGATGGGCTTTTCTCTAAATAATCTAATGGGATGTGGCTGGACCAGCATCCTCTGGGGACATCTTTCATTCCTTACCTTGTCCAGCCTGTGCCACCACTTGGCAGTGATGTGTTCCACAAATTGACTATAAGGGAGAGAAAGTAAAAGCACCAGAAGAAGAAATGCAAAGCAAGAAATATAAATGAGGTCCTGGAAAGCACAAGATTTGTTCCAGTTTCCTCAGAAAGCCTTCCTGGAAGATATCCCCAGCCCTGGCCCTACGCTGGGCACGTTGCCCACTGCTCTGTTCTCATAATCTGTGAGCAGTCTTGTGGACTAAGTTCCCCTAGCACACTGGCGTTTTCTTTCTACTTGGCATCCCCCACCTCCTGTTTTGAGCTTGGCGTGTAGAGATCAGGCCTCTTTCCACTTACAGGAAGCACGCATTATAAAATATTCCGCCTATCCAATAAATTTCTCAAAGAAATGGCCTTTGTAAGTCAAGAACACAAGGTTGGTATTTGATGCAGAGCAGAGACTCATTTTGTCAAAGATGTAAGCTGAATAAGATGAAATGATTTTCGAATTGAATAGAAGCGATATGATGGAAACCTTTGGCTTCATGGGTAAGACTAGGGCCTACCAGAGACGTGGTCATTTACCCATCAGTGCACAGCTGGAATTAGAACCAAATGATTGACTTATAGTTCAGTGTTCTCTTAACTCCAAATCAATAGCTTCTCATAGCTTGCTAGGATTTCAGAAACAGAAAGTACAGAAATAAAATCTTGTGTGCATAAAGACCTTTAGCATTTTCATAAACACTATCTTACTTTCAATGTTACCTCAACAAGGCTATGGTGGAAAATAGAGTTCTTGTTTAACAGACCATGAGGTTAAGGTTCCAAGAACATATGTGGTTCAGCCCACTAGTACTTATTAATGTTTTGTCTATCTATGTATTTATTGATTGATTGATTTTTGATTTTTCAGGACAGGGTTTCTCCGTGTAACAGCCTGGCTGTCCTGGAACTCACTTTATAAACCAGGTTGTCCTCGAACTCACAAAGTTATGCCTGCCTCTGCCTCTGGAGTGCTGAGATTAAAGGCATGCGCACCACTGCCCAGCTAGAACTTATTTCATGATGAAGTTTCTTTCTCTAGCAAAGAAACTTCTGGTGCTGTGAAAGGAAATGATGTCCAAAAAGAGACAACCAAGATTTCCCATCCCCCCCCCAAATATAATCACTGGGCAATGAATATGTGTTAGATGGAGTTTGTCCTGAAATGGCCTGGCTGTAACTTTGGAGAAGGGACACAAACCACTGGAGAGATGTGGAGAGAATCTTTGAATGGGAAAGAGAGAGGTGAGAGAGAGAGGGAGAGAGAGAGGGGTGCAGATGACAAGGATGTGGCTATGAAGAGAGAGGTCAAAGCTTGACCAGCGTCTGAGGAAGAAGAGCCATCCTGTAAGAATATGGCCCTTTCTGGAATGCCAGGGGAGATTCTCCCTTTTCTGCCTCATGTGTCTCAGCCATGCACCAGCCAGGAGTTTCCTACAGTTCTTAAAAGCAGGGCTGGTGTGTGACATGTCCCTGTACTCACGGGGCATACAGAAGAACTCTGCTCTTGGTTAATTTCTGCTTTTGCTACCTCTAAAATCTTATAATTTTGAACAACACACCCTATATTTCCATTTTTTTTATTGGCTCCACAAATGATGTCACCATTTCTGAGTTCTTCCCAGATTTTCTTTTCTAATTAATATGAACCTTTATGCTCTTTTTTCCCCAAGTAATGAACAAAAAAGTGTGGACTATGATGCATATCATATTGTCTGTGAAAGCAAGACTATAAAAGTGCAGGCCTAGTAACAAGTGGAAAGGAAGCAGGAAGCAGGCTGGCATGATTGCTCTAATTTATCAACAAGTAATCACGGATCAAAAGTTAAGATTTTTTGAGTGAGCCGTGGAAGGTGATGCTGCTTCAACAGCACGACAACTGCTCCCCAACAGCGTCACAGTGAGTGTGGCTGGGCGATCCTAAGCCAGCCTAGAGCTCAATGTGTGAGTTGTTTGCCTTCTCAGTCATTTATATACTTGCCATTAATTCGGGCTAGAATGTGATGTCCAGTGGGAGCCCTGGGCAAGCCATGAGTATCCAGTGTTGCCCAGTGACTACAAGTCACTTTTCTGTCTTGTCCCTTATAAATATTCTTTTTTAAAAAAATCAAACTTCACATTATACCCCATTTATATTTAAAGATAGCTTGACAAAAATAATAAAGTATAGAATTTCAATCTTACAGACATTTATGTTGTTTCATAAGACAATCATAGGGAAACATTTTTATTAGTTGACCTAGATTCCTCATTGAGAAGATCTGCTGAGTGTACACAAAAGGGCCTCCTTCCACTAAGAGTAAACAAGACATCTGAGGATGTAAGTTCTCTTCCCCAGCCTCAAACTCAAAAAACAAACAAAAAAAATATTGTTTCTTCTCTAAGTAATAGCTATAGGGCTGCTTTCCATCACTGATCCACTATGACCATTCTATTCCAGACTTGGAGAAATCTGAATTTGGACCAACAGATGGTTATTCACTCACTTATTAATAAAACAAGGGAAAGTATTGAGTACCCATGAAACACAAGGTTCTGGAAGGGAGGAGGAGTGAAGGCCACATTTTAGTACTTGAATCATGATGTGCAAGGAGCTCCCGAGGGCTCTCAGATGCATGTGTTCATGTTCGCTGGTGAGGGTGAGACACCCAAGGACAGGAGTGTATCTTACATGCTCTGGATTGGGTGCTGGGCACAGAAAAAACTGCATAGAAACTTCATGAGTTGAATTTATTTAGAAGATAAATTATAGCCTGGCTTATAAACATTAGGAAACAAAGAGATGACAAACATAATGACACATGCCTGTATGCACCACGGAAGTAGGGGAGGCGGGAGGATTGCCTGCATAGTGAAACCCTGTCTAGAAAAAGGAAGGGGGCAGAAGGATCTTTCAGTGGGTAAAAAAAACACTTTCCATGCCAGCTTTACCTTCTGAGTTCAAATCCCCAGAATTCACGTAAAAGTAAGATGTGGAAGCACATCTGTCTGCAGTCCCAGCATACACCTGTGTGAGCCTGGAAAGCAGAATCAGGAAACTCCCCAGGGCCTCTGGAGCCAGCTAGCCTGGCATGTTAAAATAAGAGAGACCTGTCTCACTAGAGAGTAGCGATGATACCCAAGGCTGTCTACTGACACGTGTGACATGTGTGCTCCTGTAGGCTCCTACATGTGAAAACACACACACACACACACACACCTGCACAAGATGTTTTAAAGGCAAGTAAAAGAAGAATAAGGAATAAAAGAAAAGAAAGAAAAAATGGAAGAAAAGCCAAAAGAAAAAAGAGAGAGGAGGGAGGGGTAAGAGTTAAGAAGATGAAGGGTTGACATGGGCCCAGGTGTGTGCAAGAAAGCAACTGAATTTGCCTAAGTGAAGCAAGCCCAAAGATTATTAACATAGTCTAAGATACCAGAGAAGAGAGAGTCTTGTCAGTAAACAGTAGAAAACAAAAGTGTATGAAGCGAAAATTCTAAAGTTTGCGAGGAATTCTTTAGCTGTGAAAATAAAAGAATACATAAGAGTTTCCTGAAAAAGTAAATGGCAGTTTAATAGTGCTAAAGGCTCTAATGTCACAAGGAAGGAGAACATGGCAGCTGTAGGAGCTGTTGGAAAGAAAGGTACAAGAGAGCCCTAAGTCCAGAAGGAAGCCACAGAAGCCTGGCTCTGGAGGAATCTGAGTAACTGCTTGTCTGTATGCCCTCTCATCACTAAATTACAGACCCACCAAGGGAACTTGAGAAAGATCTTTACATTCTGACCCAACATGGCTAGTCTTTCAAGTCTTCATCCTTCTCCATTCTTAGTGACTTTTCTATTCTTATTTACCCCCCTCCTAGTTTCTATAAACTACTCATTATTTGCCCATCAACTTGAATTCACTGTTCTGTTTCCAGTGTGCTTCTCTTCCTCTCCTCGCCTTGCTTCTTTTAAAGTGTGGCTTTGGTCTGGGTCCTATTTCCTGTCACCTCTCACACAGTGCATTTACCACAGCTCTGCACTTCCTTCAGTGAGATGGGCTAAGATTCATTTAGGTGCAGAGACATGAACTCATATAAAGCAGCTAGATGGTCCCTTTTCATGGTCTCACCTCTCTGGGGCTTTGGTTCCATCCTCATCTGTTGTTTGGTACTTACTTGGAAGATCATTCTCATGGATAGGAAAGATAGGCGCAAATGGGGTTGCTAATGGTTACCATTGTCTCTCCTGTCATCTGCTAAGACTGTCATATCTGCCCCACAGAGATGCGAATCACGCCTCCTGTTCACTATAAACAGACCTTAACAATGCCTTTTATTGCCTTCTGCATTTTTCTCAAGCCTGAGTTTACTCTCACAGTTAGCACCTCCTGAAACTTCTGCTTTTATCCAGGCCTTGTGCTGGGTTTGGATTATGCACTGGTCACCTTTCATACCATTCCTGCTTCATCAGCCCCATGCCATCCTTTACCTTCCCAGGGCACTGCCTAGCTCGTCTGTGTAACCCGCACGCCTACTGCCTATGTTTTACTCTTCAATGGCTTCTTTCTCCCGTTCTCTCTTACGTTTCTTTCTTTTCTATTATTTGCATAGACTCTTATCTTGGGGCCATATTATTCAGATTTCAGAAATTTGTCTCCCAAATCATGGAAAGTGTGGCCTGTAGACTTTAAAATCTCAGACACGCCTGTTCCTGTGAAGAACGGTGGCCAGAGTGGTGAAGAGATGATTAAGTCTGAGACACAGGCTTTCTGTTCCTGGAATGGGCTTTCTCGTCGTGCTGCCATCACTAACTTTGCTCTTTGGTTAAGAATCAATCGCTCCCTCTCATCAGTGCCTCCAGTTTATAAATGGTTAAATGGCCAAGGTTAGCAGTTCGCCTTTCTGCTTTTAGGAGAATACAGCTTTAGAAAGCAATCTATCTGTCTAAATACTAGTACATGTTATCTTCACATTATAGCATGTAGCATGTTAGAAAAATGGTGTGCATGCTCTCTGGGTGGCTGGATCCTCGGTGACACATATCCATTGTAATAGACCACCTGATTCACTTTCGTGTCTTGTCTTTGGACTGAGTATGGAAAATACTTTTTATTCACAGGTCTATTGTCATTTGTCTACAGAAAACCCTTCTGTTTAATGGCCTTTTGTAATCCACACTCCTACTTCTTTTCTGCTCCACATCTACTTAAAATATTTTAGATATATCCATAATTAAAGTTGTTTTATATAACATTTTTGTGGGACCAAGGAGCAAACTCAAGGCCTTGTATATTAACCAAGCACTCTTTCATTAAGCTCTGGACAGACATATTTAGTTCATAGAAATAGCATTGAATTATGCTGTTTCAAATTAGTGTCATCAGGATGACATCATTTCATTGTCTTGTGACTCAGCATTAATTTTAATGCCAATTCTACAAACTTCTATGACAATCTTATTTGTTCCATTAATTATAGTTTATAGTATGTATCTATTGTATTTTATCTCTATACCCCCAAATGAGGGGCACCTAATTAGGTTCTAAACTTCCTTACACAATGGCACTAAGAAACATCCTCCTGGATACCTTGTAAAGGACGTGAGGGGCTTTCCCTGGCTTAGAATCATGGGGGCTATAGAATAAATAAATTTTTACCTTATTTTATTTTAGAATATTTCGATACTGTCAGGTTATATGGAGAAGTACATGTCTAACATAAGCATTTCAGCCCCCGCGGTCTTCACCAATATGTGGTGTCACTCGCCTTGACTTTTGTATGAATTTCTCCCATTACCAGCGTTTTCTGTATTCCTGTCGGCTTATTATAACTCTTAGAAATTCTTGTTGGGTTTATTATTTGTTTGCTTTATACATTTCTTCTTGGACTTCTTATTCTTTGGGTTTCGTCCCTTTTCCTCATCAGTTTGCAGTTGCTTCCTTCTGCTGCAGTCAAGCCTTCCCCATATCATTTCTACTAGATGCGATCATGGCTTGTTTCCTAAGATGTTTCAGCATCTTAGGAAATATTTTCCTAACCTCTAACTGACAAAAGTATTGCCCTATATTTTCTTACCCTGTGTGTGTGCATGCATGCCTGCACACACATGCTCATGTGTGTGTACCAAGACAGTGTGCATACATGTGTGCATGCCCATGCTTGTATGTGTGTACAGGACATGTTATCAGAGAACAACGGGGCTTAGGTACGCAACTCAGATATTCACACTTGCTGCCCAAGTCCTTTGGCACACTGAGCCATCTCAGCACCCGACAACTTACCTCTCAGGTTTTGATCTTCAGTCTGTTTCCATTCTAGTTAGTTGAATGATGCAGAAGTCCAACTTTACTTCTTCTTACTATAATATACTACAGAATCTTTCTAACAGCAGCCGACAAGCATGCTCATTGGTCCGATGCTCTACAGTGCCCTGGCGGTGGCGGCGGGGGGGAGGGGTATACAGTACACTGGGCGAGACCAGGGATCTGGTTTCCCATCTGTACAGGTATTTATCCAGCTCTGCCACACACCAGATTGGTGACAACTAGAAGCTACTATTTCATATCTTCTCAAGCTCAACCATATATTTGGAGGAGAAAATGAGATAGTTTGGATTCTAGACATATCACTATCACTGAAAGGTTTTTTTTTTCTTTTTGTTTCCTTCAAATGGGGTCTCTTTGTGTAGCTTTGGCTAGTTTGGACCTGATTATATAGCTCGGGCCTCTGAATGCTGAAATTCCAGGCACGAGCCACCATGTCCGGTTTCAGCTGCTGTGATGTTTATTGGGCAGTTTTATTCATGGTTCCTGTGTACCCCACTTCTCTCTATATAGCATCATCTTTAGCTTTTTTCTTTTGGTGGTATTTGTTATAAATATGCCTTTTAAATATTTCTTATTTGTCTTCCATATTCTTTCTTTTTACAGAATTCATTTATTTTTGCTTATGTGTATGTGTGAGTGACAGCATGTATATATATGTATGTGTGTGTGTGTATGTATATATACAATATGTGTACTTGGAGCTCCTGAAGGTCAGAAGATGACATCAGGTCCTGAAACTAGACAATTCTAAGCTGCCAAGTGGATGCAGGGAATTGAACCTGGATCCTCTGCAGGAGAAAGAAGTGCTCCTAACCACTGAGCCATCTCACCAAGACCCCTCTCATTTTCTCTCTTGTTATTTCTCTTCCTTTCTCTCTTCACTTGTAAACCTGTGATCATCTCAGCTTCCACAGTGAGGGAGTTTATTTTGTCCATGTCTCCTGATTTGAGCATAACCTAGGGGAGGGTGCAGGGAGGAGAGAACGTCTCGGAGGAAATAGTGCACAATCTAGACTGTCATGTAATTTGTGTAAATAAATAGTTAACTTACAATAATTTAACTATTGTGTAAATACAATAGTTAATTGCTAAGCATAAACTGGGTCTTGAATTTTTTTACTGAATGCACATTTTTCTCTGTACGTTTTCTTCTTCTACAGTGTTTGGAAAGCCGTCTTAAAGTCATGGCTCAGACAGTGAGAGTGGGTGGTAGATGGCCAATCTGCTGTCATCCTCCATGGATTTAGGAACACCTCATAGTAGAGATATACTTACCTGCCATGTATAGAAAAAAAAAGGCTGTTGAGCCATCCAGATCACTCTCTGTCTGCACAGTGACAAAGACGCATATGCCCACTCCCTCCTCTATTCCCATCCTTAGATAAATTTTAACAGAATACCTCTGAAACATTCCCTGTTCTCATTTATCAATACCATTGATTAATTCTAAACCATCCGCTTACATTCAAGCCATGTCTTGATTCAATTTTGATTCATCTTGAGTTTCATCTTGATCCTTAAGATAGAATCTTCAAATGGGCTTGTTTTCAGCATCAGAGTTAATTTCCAAAGGTTCTTGTTAGAAAAATACTGACAGCAATGAGAAATAGTCACTGATGGTTCAGACATTTTATATCAATTGTTTTTCTGGCTTGACACTCAAAATTGAGTCCCAGCATTAAATATAGGTATTATTATATAATTAATGTCAGAAAAAATAATAGTCTGCTTTATTTTCATTTTTGTGTTTCCATTATAGTTATAGCTATTTATTTCTGTTGTCCAATCATAACTTACTTTGACTTCTTGTTCAATAGGTTCTGCAACAAATTTACAGTTAAATAGCATTGCATGTCTCCCCCAATCAGTCATGCTGCTCTAATTCAGAGAAACAGACAGTAATGGAGTGCACAGGGCGCAGACCGTGTATTCTGCTCTTCCTAGAGCATCTCAGGGCACGTGACACAACTGCAGGTGTCCAGCCCTTCTCCTTCTCTGTTTTGTTGCCCTTATATATTGTATTATTCTTTAAAAATGGACCACCTAGCCAGCCCGTGCTGGCACTGCATTTAATCGCAGCTGTCTGGAGACAGAGACAGGCAGATCGCTGTGAGTTTGAGGCCAGCCAGGGCTGTTACACAAAAAAGCCTTGTCTCAAAACAACAGCAAAAGGACCACCCACAGTGATTTAAAAGTATATACACAAGTTTAAAGATATATACACAAGTGTAGATTAGATTTCAAACTTTTTGAACGATGTGACTTACCTGTTTATCATTCACAGACTAAGAACTAAGCCCTCACTATTTACACTTTTTCTCTGGGGATCTTCAATCAGGAAGAGCTACCTTGAATTTACCATGGCACAGTAAATTATGGTTCTGATGAGGAATGACGTTGAACAACACACTCTCAGAGTTCATAGCTAGGCACACCATCCCTGAACCTAATCATGATCCTGTCGACTTTCACCCAAAAGAACAAGACAAGAGGAGTGTCAGGATCCACAGCAGCTTTCTGAATGTTTCACTGGGGGTGTCAAGATCTGTTTCCTACCTTCAGGTCCCTGACCCTGGGGGTCTCCCTCTTAAGGAAAATAATGCCAGGGAGGATTATATAATTTTCGGAAGGTTGGTACTAAGGCACATTTTGAATAAAAATACAAGTGTTTTCTGATACCATAAAAATTTGCATTAGTAGTGTAAAGTATTTCTCAGAAGGAATATTCATGGTCTGGGACGTTATTAAAGATTATTTAGCATACATGTATGTGTCTCACACACTTTCTGTTAGGGCTCATGGTCCAACAAATAATTTCTGTTTGCTCTCTACTTTGTGTTCAACATCTCAAATCCTTTGTTCCAGAGACCCAGGTCTGCGAATGAAACCCCTCTTCTTGGTTCTAAAGCAAGTGCTGTCTCTTCGCAGTCCGTGATGCTGGTGCACCTGCCTTAGGCGGAGACCTGCCCAGCCCCTTGATTGTCTCTATATGCTATCTTAATTTGCAAATGCATCCTCTCCTAGATAATCTAATAAACATAACAGACCTGTCTGTTCCTTTTAGTCACCTCAGTACTTGCTAGATACATTTTTGCTTTTAGCTCATCAAAGTGGCTACCTTCATTATTGGCTAATGTCACATGGCATGAATTCTGGAAATTGGTAAGAAGGGTTAGTGCAGTGTTTCAACACTGAGAAGTGGAGGGCATGAGGAATGAATGGCGATCTGGTCTTACAGAGTGCTGAAGAGAGAAGCCAGTTCTCTGAATTTGAACCTTCCCACTTTACCTCTGGACTGCATTCCTGATGATGGAGCTGTTCTCTCAGAAAATGTTGGTTCCCAAACCCTGCAGTCTTGGTGTTAGGGTGTCAGAGTGCAAGCACAGGAAGTCTGTGTATCGGATGAGGACACTGGTCATCTGTGCCCCTCCCTATAGCTGTGGCACCTCAGTTCCCCTAGGGATGGCCTCGTGCAGCAGAGCGCTTCAGTTACGAAGCTGCGTTCTCTGCCAGCTCAAACACAGGAAGCCAGCAGCAGCTAACAATGTAACATTCATTATGCTATGAGATTACCATAAATCCAGATGGGGCCTCAGAGACCGACAACCAGGGAAAAATTAACAGAAGTCAGAAAGCCACAAAACTGGGAGAGGTTGGGACTGTCCCCACATCAGCAGCTACAATGGGGAATCCAGGTAGGAAGATCAGGGCTGTGGGAGGTTATGCAGCAGAGAAAAGAGGGTCTTTTTCATACATTTCTTAAAACTGATCTCTATTACATAGGATCCACCAAATTAAAAAGATAAATAAATAAGAATCAACAAAGGAAGTGGTCTAAGCCCCATTTAGCATGGTGCCTAACACAGTAAATCTGCAGGAAATTTTAGCTAAAATATCTTTTTGCAAGAAGCAAGGCAGAGAGGTGCATTTAAATAAGACCGGACACTGAAATTTCCCCATGGAGAACATTCTAAAGTTGAGAAGAAAATGCCTCTTTCCTGGGGCCTCTTTTCCTCCTATCTCTTTCCTTAGTGTAAACACGGGGTAGACATTGGGGATCCTCAAGTAAACCAGCCATAGCACCATCATGGGGGACAAAGTGTTTTTGCCATTTGACCTTTTGCTACAGAGCAGGACTCCCAACACTGGGGACATCCCTACTAAATCAACTACACTTGAGTTCAAATGTCAAACCTCTCAAGTTCTCCGGTATAAACTTCCCAAAGAGTGCTCCATTCTCAGAATCTCTTCCTTACACCTTTTTTTTCTTTTTTCTTTCTTTTTTTTTTTCCTGGGCATGACGTAAATAAGAGACCTGGCATTCCCCAAGGTGTTGTTTTCTTTGTCCCCCACTGTTGGAGCTTAGAAATGACATCTGAGGCCTCCTCATTGCCAGTGACAAACAGCATTTGTTTTGCATTTTGATGCACTCAGGTTCGCAGGTGCCTGCCTGTCAAACAAGGCTGGAGTGGGCTGAAAAATCCGAGGTTAATCCTCCCCAGCTTCTATTTGTGTGCAAGCTCAAGGCATTAGTCCTCTCAAGATCACAAAGACACATTTTGCTCACAACTCTTGAATATCACATTACAAGGCAGAGTATGATTTTATTGTCAACTGGAGGATGCTTAACTGAAGAGTGTGGATGCCTCAAGAGGGGCCTCAAACTCCCTCAACACTTAACAGGGCTCTGGTAACAGACACTCTTGACAGTCGGTAAGAATGTCAAGTGCCTGTGGCTACAAGGACCACGGCTGCAATTAGTGTAATTACCATGCCTGCTCACACGGAATAATTTTACAAGGAGTATGAAGGTTGCTCAAGCCTGTGGTAGTTTGTCTTTTTCACCCGAGGTCTCCTGCAGAAAATCCCGCAGGAACCTGCCCGGCTGGACCATTTTGAATCACTTTAGAGATATAGGCTCATCTTCCTTATTATATCCAGGACGGATTTCCTCAAACATTTTTTTTTTCTTTCTCAGTCTATGGTGCGGGGGTGGGGGCAAGATCATTTACATAATACTTATATTAATGATAGCTGACATCCATTCATGTATCTTCTTTAGGGCCTTAATCTTTATTCCCAGGCATGTTAGAGAAAACAGTTGGCATTTATCTTTATGGAGGGAAAAGCATTCCAAGGAAGGGTGTTGGTACTTATGCCATTCATGATTTTCCTTTTATTAATCACACTGATATATTTACAATGGGCACAAAATGAATAAATTAATAAACTCTGGTTGAAGAGTAATACCATTTGGCTATATCAGCACACATGAGACTCGTGGGATGCTAATGCAATAGTGGTGGCAACAAGGTCTTTCCAGTTGTTTCAGAGCAAACAGGTGAAAGGGGCCATGCTGAGCTGACCTTACACCCAGAGGAAGGAAGTCAGTGACAAAATCAGGCAAAGCAGATCATCCACCAGCCCAGCCAGCCACCCACCCACCTTCCTGCCTCTTGTCGTGTACCCTGGACCTCTGTGAGGAGTGGGGAATTAACCGCCTCTCTTTCCTTTCTTAATATATTCAAAGTAGGAAACTCTAAAGTTAGTTTTATACTCATAAACACTCACACACTGATAGAGAAGTGGAAATCACCCATGAATTTCTGTTTTGGGGGGAGTTAAAACTTTATATTTTTCCTGACTAACTTGCATAGATGAGCAATTAGATGCTGACTCACCTAAATTTTTTGCATGGTACGTAAGTGGGCCGAGCTGAACAAGTGGCAGCCTTGTGTTTTCCCTGTGGTTGTCATGGCAGCTTATATTTATGAAGTGTCCTTTTCTGATGAGCTGACAAGATTCCATAATTCATTGTATTTTACCTGTGGATACCCAGAGGAATAGAAATGCCACATCATAGCTGAGGGACAGAGCGCGAGCCAGACCGTGGCTCTAGACCTTGCAGGTCATTGCTTTATCTTATCACGCAGCCTGTCAGCATAGGGACGACACTCAAATCTGTCTCCTCTCTTCCCCAAATTCCACCTTTTTCCCCACTGTAACTGGACCTCAGGAGACGGAAGCAGCCAGGATATCCTGCAATCCCAATCCTGCGCTCAGTCACAACTGTGTGAATCTCATAACCTCTGCAGTTCTGTCTCCGCACCTGGAGCACGAGGCGGCCCCAGGCCACACACTTTCCTGCTAGTGGTTGGTGCTTCAGGAGGCAAACAGACCATTCCACCCAGGCTGCGGAGCTGTGGAGAAGTTGGAACATGTAATGCAAAGCCAGCCTGAAGTCCATCTGCCCTTATCTATGGACAAGCCTGCACCCCTGTAATGTGTCTGTGATGGGAGATGAAAATGGTATTCTGGGAGGGTGCACCCCACTCCTCAAACTTTTATGCCCTTTATCCTCATTTATGATTATTCAGAAGTGCATGTAACTTGTAACATTTGTGAATTTTTAAAAGGAGCATAGCAAAAGTAAGTATGGCTTGAAAATTAATCATTTGCCATCTTTAAGGTCGAAGGTGATGAGCAGTAAACAGGAAAGGCCGTGCAGTGGTTAATCCCCTGCTGTTGCTGTCTGGGTGGTGAGTTAGTCCTCAGTCTTGTCAGTCCCTGAGTGAGGCTGGGAAGTGGACTGCAGTCAGTTTAAACTAAAGCACGCAGGATTTAAGTGAGATAAAGAAAAGAATTTCCTGGCGGCACAGTTCTTAACCCTGGAACGGGTTATCAAGAGCACCTTTGGAACACCCTTATCTCTAAGTCCTTTAAAAACAGCTAGATTCCCGTCTGTCTGCGGTGGTGGAGAGCAGGCGCCCTAACAGCCCCTCTGATTAGATTATCGTTTAAGTTTGTTTCCATCCTTGTGATAAACAGAGGGATCTGGAAGGCCAGTGTACACCTCACAGCAAGCCCACCTTCCTCCTACCTGTGAGCAACTGACAGCAGCCGTGCAAGTCAGCTGGGCCTCAGACCTGCCCAGAAGGTTCTTTGGGAGTCCAGGGTTCCCCCAGTGTATTATCCTACTGTCTATTTTCGTGCCTCTGCGGCTATAGGGCTTTGCATTTATGTGGTTAAGTCTATTGATCCCTTAGTTTAATTTTTTATTTTAAATTATATAAACTTTCATATTAAAATTGTAGTGCTGTGAAATGATTTATACATAGTGAGGATGGCCATGTGGTGTGTAGTGGCTCACAGATATGGAGAGCTAGTAAATATTCAACACGAGAGTGATGCACTGTAGTAGAGTTGCTAATATTTTCTAATTTAGAAGAACATGTAATTACCTAGAGAAATGCTTTCACTGAGGGAGACACTAATAATATAATAGCTAATATCCATGGCACGGTTTGTATGCCTTTGAAAAAATAAGTCTGGGGATGGAGCACACCAGTAATCCCAGTGAGACATGGTGGGGTGTGGCGGGGTGTGGTGGGATATGGTGGGGTGTGGTGGGATGTGGTAAGGTGTGGTGGGTGTGGTGGGTGTGGTGGGGTGTATGGTGGGTGTGGTGGGATGTGGTGGGTGTGGTGTGGTGGGGTGTGGTGGGATATGGTGAAGAATGGTGGGGTATGGTGGGATGTGGTGAGGTGTGGTGGGGTGTGGTGGGGTGTGGTGGGATATGGCAAAGAATGGTGGGGTGTGGGCAGTAGAATAACAAGTGCTATGTTTTCACTTATAACCGTTGTGATTTTTACTGTGTATATGAATGTGTAGTGTCATCTGATCCTACGTTAGAAATGAATTAAATTCAAATCTGAAGTAAATTACCTCATCCCAAGCGTTAAAAGCTAACATCACTGCTGTGTGGAACTTTTCTCTTTTCCCTGGTATTTCTTCCTAAAAGAATTTCTGCTGTGCACGTGCACATATGTGTTGGGGGGACACACTGAGTGTGAATCTTCACTTTCTACCTTGCTTAAAACAGAGTCTCTCATCGTTCACCACTGTATAAACCAGGCTAGCCAGCACGTAGGCATCACCCAGGCTCTCGGGTTCCTGCCTTTCCCCAGGAGCTTAGGCACTGGTCCTACTGTGAGTACCTTTCATGTGGGTTCTGGGGGACAGAACTCAGCCCCAAACACTTTACCCGGAGAGTTATCTCCCTAGCACCCCTCCTCTGCCTCCATGACAAAGCTATAGAATGTGAGGCCTGTTAATGCCCTTGTGCCTATTTTATAGTATAAATTATGTCCTATTCTCATTTCTGGGGAATTGGATTGAAAAACAAAAAACCAGGCTGTCACACTTAAGACTTCTAAGCCCCCTCACCCTCCCACCAACACCCACACACACCCCACCTCAGGGTCAATCACCAGCCAGGACACTTCATTGCCGACATTCAGCTCTCTCTCCTGGCAAAGCACTCTTAAAATGTGATCTCCGGAGTTGTTAAGTTTGATGGGAATCTTGCATGTTTCAAGTGCAGATAATGCTTTATCTACTCAACACTCGCCCTCTCTTCAATGGCTGCACAGAAGATTGGGGGCCTTGAAAGGCCTGGTGTAGAGCCTGCAGGCAGCACCTGACCAGGATGGCCCCTGTTGACAACCACCATGAAGCTTTCTGTCCGTCAAAATCTAACCCTACCCATAGCCATGCCTATGGGCCACCCTCTCCTCACCTCCCACTCCCCTAATCCAGGCAGTTAGTACCAGCTGGAGTTTGTGTCCTCGACTCCCATCTATTCCTGGGCTATATCATCTAGCCAACAAGAGCAGTTATCCCCACCCTGTGACCTGCTGTCCCTGTCACCATCACATGCAGCATGAGCTATAAAACCTTTCCTTGGTTCTGCTGTTAACATGGAAGACCTGTCCAGATGTGTGGGATTTGCTGATATTTCTATGAAGCTTGCTTAGGTGGTCTCTGAGACTCCACCTTGTGTTTATTCTCCAGTTGTGGATTTCAATTCCTCAGCCTGGAACTAACCTTTGAAATTAGGCAAAAGAAAACATTTTTCTTCTCTGTTCTCAGAATGCAGATTGTACTCCCAATTCCTCTCCATCCTGGAAAGCACCCTTCTAATTGTTTATTAAGATCAAGTACTCCCTCATCCCCTATTGCAGACAACCACGATATATGCTTATTCATACAACTTTCTCAACGTGTGACAACAAGCTCTTTAGAGACTGAACCTTTTGCCATCCTCCATTCCTTGTGTGCAATCTAGAAAATACTAGCTGGCAAGTAAAACTCCTCCACTGAATTAGCACATTAGCTAAGAAAAAGGACTAGAATAATACAAGAAGTATGTTTTTAAAATAAAGAGCATGCAGATATAGAGCTAAAGAAAATAGCATTATTATATCAGAGGTATTCAAGCTCATGTCTATTGTAGCACTAGCCACAAAATCCAAGCAATGAAGTCAACCCGAAGGTCAGCCAACAGACAAACATAAAGAAATACGTGGTCTTTATACAACCGAACTGTAAAAATGAATAAAATTCTGTCATTCGTAGCCACATAAAGGAGCCTAGCAGATATTCTGAGTGAAATAAGTCAAGCATGGTAAACAAATGCCATGTGATCTAATCTCAGGGACAAAGAGTGTAGAACACTGATTATCAGGAGGTGGGGTGATGTTGGGGACATATGGCACAGTTGTACCGGAGGACTAAGGTCAGAAGTTGTGTGTGGCATGGCTACTGTAGCACTTGAAGATCTCTGGCAGGGTGGCTGTTAAGTCCTCTTACCACAGAAATGGTAAGTGTTAATTAGCCAGATGTAAGCCTCTCATATTGCCTACGTTCTACAAAACACCGGGCTGTACACAGCTGATAGACTTAATCTGCCAATTAATTAATGAATACAAAACAAAAGCAAGTGATGGTTAAGCGCCTGTCATTAGCTCACAGTGGATCACACCATAGACATTGCTTTTCTTCACTCGGGTCCCTCTTGGAGACTTTGTCCCTAGAGCCCCTGCCTGTTGGCTTGATCCCAAGAACATCTTTTCTTCAATGCCCCAAGGATGTGCTTTCAGAATGACATGGGGACCTTGCAAACAAGGGAAGGATCTCTAGGGGGAAATGGGCGGAAGAGCCTTAGTCCTTTTCCCCTGTCCTTTATCTGTTTTAATGATGTGATGCAGACAACAGTTACAAGTTGTTTTCTAGAAGAGCAGTTCCTAGACTAATCAATTTTGTTTAAAATGATAGGTCACCGCCAGGCAACCAAGTCCACCAAGTGAGAGCATAAGAAATCCAGCTCCAACTCTGCTGCAGCCACTGTTCCCCGAAGGAAAGCACATGAGAATGCTAGCAGAACGAGACCGGGCAGGCGGAGTGTGTGTGTGCGCGCGTGGTGTGTGTGTGTGTGTGTGTGTGTGTGTGTGTGTGTGTGTGTAAGGATGTAATCAAAGAGGATACCAGGGTCCTTTCCAGGGAACAACTACAGTGAGACTTTCAGACAGACAGACAGATATAACAACACCAACAGTTATCTTGCCGTCTGGTGAACACATGCCATGCTCTGGACCAGCACAGGGAATGTGTGCCATTCTGGGGGACTGGCAGAGCAGCTGCACAGAGGGATGAAGCGAGCAAACATTTTCTCCCTGTATGCAAAGCCCACCTGGAGAAAGCAGCAGTTGCCAGGAAGAGACATCTCATCCTGTTCTCCCCACACCTACTGAGCATTGCTGCTGGATTGAGGAGGGGGAACCTGCAGCTTGAAAGCTGAATTTGAGCTGTTACTTAAGAATTTCTAACAGTATCGACAGATGACAGTGGCACTTTTAACTTCATGAGAAAGAGCGCTTTAAGTGCCTGCTGTCATCTAGGTAACTTCCTGAAGTCGGTGGATGCAGTGGGTGGTAAGGTGGTGTTTGCACTGGGTGTGGGAGTCAGCCACTTAAAGAATTATGCCTGTGTGGTTTGCGCTTTGTTGCTTCTGGCTGTGGGTGGCCCACAGTTCATATTTCTTATGTGTTTCATTTCAACCACAGTGCCACTAGTGGGGGCGGGGGGTCAGCAACCAAATCCACGATCTCCTTGGTCACAGAGCCATGTCCTGATGCCCTTCGTCCTCATAACTGGCCTTCATCTCAGAAGGCAGTTGTCTCTCCAATTGTTCTTGTAGCTGGGTTGTGTTTTAAGGGAGAAATGAGTATTCTGTTTTAATATGTCTGGCATGGAATCATGGTGACGCTACGTATGTCTGGCATGGGATGATCTGGGAAATATTGTGATATCACGGAGTCAGCCTTTACCCTGTGTTGTAAATCTTTTGTTCTGTTTGTTGTAGCTCCAGGGCCTCGTGGATGGTGAGCATGAGCTCTGCCATTGACTTACACCCTCAACATTGTCTACCTAATGGGATATGAGTATATGAACTTAGTCTGTATAACGGCACTGAATTCACTCAACACAATGAGTACAGATTCTGCCAAGTTTTAAACATATTCTCCAGAATGCCAAGCCATTGGCCTCATGTTTGCTTCCTGTTTACTGTGCTAGTACACAGTTAGGAAATTAACATCAGAGACTGCAATCTTCCTGACTTGTGTACATGTCTGTCCACTGCAGGGCGAGCCTCTGGAGATACCCTAGAGCACAAGCAGCAGCTCTTCTTCCTCTGAGCAAACACTCGACTTTCAGTGGGCGGGGTACATTAGCAAGATATAACTCGTAATTCTTGTACTTCACTTGACACTGAAGACACATCCATGGTGTTTCAGTCATTGCTGGTGTCAATTTTGGATGTTTCATCATTCCCCAAAGAAACCAGCGGCCCCTTAATCATTCTTCATTTCTCTGATTCTCTCCTCAGCCTCAAAGGATAACTAATCTACTTCTTGCATCATTATAAATGTCTATTTTGTACATTTACACGCCGTATAATTATACACACAATTTGTCTTTTTATGACTTCTTTTACTTAGCATACATATTATTTCAAGGCCCATTATGGCTTATTCCTTGTGTGTGTGTGTGTGTGTGTGTGTGTGTGTGTGTGTGTGTGTTGTATCAATATGTATTAGGGTTTCACTCCATCTTACTGGCAGATACCCCATTATATACATGTAATATCTGTCTGCCAGTTGAAACACATTTGGCACTACTATGAATAATACTGTAAATCTGTGGGCCAATTTTGTAGTAGATTTATGTTTTTATTTTGTTGGATATAAAACCCAGGAGTTGTGTTGCTGGATTATGCAATAGTTCAGTTTAACATTTTGAAGATCTGATGCACAGCAATCTGTGCCTTTTGACCTTTTCATCACTGTGTATTACGGTTCTTTTCCCTCTACATCCTTGTGAAGTCTCCTGCGACTTCAGGAGCAGAGCCATCCTGGTTACATGTGAAGTGGGATCTCTCTGAATGTAGTTTTCATTTGCATTTCCCTGATGCCTTATGATCTTGGGTTTTTATTTCTTATCCTTATTGGGAATTTGTATATCTTCTTTGGTAAAATGGCTCTTCATGTCCCAACTCTTTGACTTTTAAGACATAATTTTGAATATGGATGAATCTAAAAGTCAAAGATTAGGAATGTGGAGGGAGGAAAGGAAAGAACAGAGCTCGTTTTAAACATCTTTTCTTCCCCCAACATTCTTATTAGTGAGTGAATTAGTGCACATTTCCTAAACACACTAGATACTTTTTAATTGATATAGCCATATTACAAGCAAGTCTGGGAAGGTGAGAAAGAGAAAAGATGCCCTATTCTCCATAATCCCATAACTATAAGACAACGTCAATTTAATTATATTCCCATCAGCATTGGTAGTTTCACATAAATCCCATTTTCTGAGTCAATGGAATATGATGATAATGTAGCCAATTTTTGACATTGTTATAGTCTCTGCCTCCATTATTTTTAAGGGCTGCATAAGACTCCAAGTGGAGGCAATAGGATGTTATTAATTACTTCCAGGTTGACAGCCTGTGTAGAAAGACCGATTAAGGTTGTAACAATAAGAAGAAAATTACCAGAAAGGTTTCAGTGTGGAATGCCTTCTAGTCTTTCAAATGTTGTACATAAAGTGACACAGCATGGTTGATGAACAGGTTTTTAATAATCAGGTAATTTTATCTATATGACAAATTCAATGTTACACAAATTTTAATGACTTGTTATACTAATTAAGCATAAGTAGTAAATGTTGGTGTAAGTTACCCCCTAATGTAGTTAGGGATACATTCACACAGCCACACAGAATGCTCCAACTTGGCTTTCATGCTGAAAAGCATCATCATTGGCATTTAGGACCGTAGAATGCCATCTTCCCCACGTGGAACTTTTTACACGTGTATTAAAAGTATTTCTATCATATCCCCTGGGCGAAGTATGAGAAACCAAACATAAAGAGCACAGATAATTAAGAAAAGGCTACGAACTTCAGGAACCCTGGAGGCAAGAGCCTTGTTCATTCATTCACTTATCAGGAGTGTAGCAGGAAATGAGACTGAAGAACTGTGCTGGGGGCCTTGGGGAGGAGCCTCAGAGGCCAGAGTCAGGGGCAGTAGGGGCAGCCACTGATTTCCAGAAGCTGTAGGAAGCCAGAGGAGCTTGTCAGCAAGGGAAATGTGCATGCGCAGGCAGGATAGCCCTGCTTAGAAGGAAGCAGGAACAAATGAGGCTTGAAGCATGAAACTCAGAGGAGAGAACAGAAGACCCTAGCAACAGTAAGGAACTGAGAGAGAAAGAACTCTCAAGTTTGTAATTTTGAACATTGAAAATATACTTTGCTGTGTGTCAGAAACGCAAGGAGTCGGCTAGAGATGGAGTGCAGCGGTCACTAGTGGCCTCAGAAAGAGGGGAGTTAGGAGAGGTCACGGAATGAAACCAGACATTTGGAATAACGGCTCCTGGAATACGCTGTGGGTTTGGGCCCTTCCCCAAGCCCCTTGCCTTCTATTATCTCATTTAACTTTCCAAAGCCGCTTGGTACATTTTTCTATAATTATCTCCACTCCAAGATGAGAAACCACGTTTGGAGAAGTGAGTAATGTAGAAGTAGAGTAATGTAATCGGAGACAGCTGCAGATGAAAGCAGGCAGAGACCACAGCCCCAGTACAGCCTCTCCCCGCTAACTACTGGGTAGAAGAGTTCACAGGAGCAAACAGAAGAGGCAAGTATTGACATCCTTTCCAAACTGTGGTAGGATTGCAGCCAAGGAAGGATGGGAAATATCTGACCAGTGATGAAGTCTGAGAAGGGAGTGGGAGATCCAGGTAAACCAGTAGTAGCAGTCACGGCTGACATGAGGCACTGCTAGGGGCTATCTAAGGGCACGCAGTTTGAAAATGGCCTAAAGCTGGGAATTTGTCAATGAAATCCAGGAAACACACATGAAAGCATGGAGTTATAAGAAAATCACTCTGAGCAGTTCCAAAGCAGGAGAAATAAATCAGAGGCTGGATTTAGGAGAGGAGGGGTAGAGGAGGGCCAGGGGCAAAGCCCACTGGATTACAGAAGCCAAAGACAGTGAAAAGCCTTCAGGCCCCAATACCAAGTCCACCAAGGCTGGTGGAGACCACTGATGTTGATGGAGCACTAAGTGATGTCTCGGCCTATGAAAGTCTCCAGGACTGAGAAGAAAACACAGCTCTCTTTTATGAGGCCATGGGAACAGTGTAGTTTAAAAAGGTGTTTTTCTGAAGAGGGGAGGAACCATTTTTGAACTTAGAGAGCACAGAGTGACCAGTCCAGTACCCAGGATTCCCTAATCACTAGGATGAATGTTTTCCCTGACTAAGCCTGCTGGAGACACAGATTCCAATTCAGAACTCTGATTTTGGAAATTCAGATTTAAAATTTGGATGAGTCCTAGAGTCTTTTGTTTGGTTGGTTTGGTCTGTATTTTGTTTTGTTTTGTTTTGTTTTTTGAGACAGGGTTTTTTTTTTGTATAGCCCTTGCTGTCCTGGAACTATTTGTAGACCAAGTTGGCCTTAAACTCACAGAGATCCTCCTGTCTCTGCCTTCCTACTGGTGTGATTAAAGGCATGTGCTACCACCACCTGGTGAGTCATTTTCTATTGAGTTTTTTCATGCTTATAGGAGCCTGTACTGTATTACCATAAGGTATAATTTGCCATCATTAGGAACTGAGTCAGAGGAAGAAGACTTCAGAAGTGAGGACTAGCAGTGGGCAGGGGAAACAGAGTCACAAGCATTTGAAGGGATTCCCAAGACCTGTGTGCCCAAGAATGAGAGACGCTGGGCCTCTGACCTGAGAAGCCCAGGGAGCTAGAGAGAGTCACTATTCCTGATAACTCCAGCTGCCCAGAGGGGCTTCTTGCATTTTCACAAGTGACATTAAGAGTCCACAGAATTTTGGGTCACTTTATTTTGTTTTGGTATTAAGTCTAGCAATCACAATATTGTCATCTAATTTTGGACTTAAAATATGTCCTTAGGTTAATTCCCACCCTACTCCTCCCACCTGAAAACTGTTACGCCTGCTGGCAGACATCTGTATCCTCCATGATGCTCCAGCTATTAGGGAGGAAGGGCCATCAGCACACCCAGGGTTACAGCAGATCTAGGGATGCTCCAAAGCAGAAAGCTTGGGTTCCTGAAACACATTGTATCCTTCCGCTAAATATATCCCTCCGCCAATGTGAGTCCCAGTTCAAACCAAGAGGGTCAAGCTGACTGGAAACCTGGTTACCTCGACTAGGTCATCTCTGTAAAAAGAAGAGAGGAGGAAAACCAGCGGGGGAAGTGTCATTGGTTGTTACCTCACCAAAAAGGCTCCACACTGCCAGGCTCCAGTGCTGCGTTACCACGAGAAGCTTTCAAGGTCTTGAAACAAATGCTAGAAAAATAAGATGGGGAGGGACTCTAAAGAAAGGATTGTGAAAGGGCCAAGTGCCGATTCTCATAGACTCTGATTGAAAAATTTAATGAATTTGAAGCATACAAGCGATGGTGGTTCTCGAAAGCTTCATAACTCAGCAAGTTCACTACAAATCCATCAAACTACCTCTGGTTTTTATTTCAAAGCCCTGTCACCTCCAAAAATGTTAGACGCAGTCAAACACATGGCTATGATTTACAGGTATTGTATTGACAGGCACACAGGTCCCTCTCCCTCAGCTTCTCAGGCTCGGCCTCAGTGAACCTGAGCATTAGAGAAACATTAAGTGAGTTGTATATCTGCACACTCAGTCTGATGGGTTGAATTCAGAAAGGACCAAAGCTCCACGCTGATGGAGAAGCCCAATGTTATTCTTAATTTTTTTTAAGTAAATGGAGTTTGATTTTAATAGGCATATAGCAAAGAGAAGATAACAGTGATTGTTTTGTATTGATATTTTATATTTAACTTAATAAGTGACTTCAATATTATCCTTTAACAACATCGGCTTGATTCTTATAGCATATGATTCCCAATAATTAACATATAAAAATGGCAAAATCCTGGAACCCTGTGATAACTCATCAGACAGTAGAGTAGAAATGTCATTCGACTAAAGTCCTCTTATTTAAAAATTATGGACAGACATGCATTTGCCTGTGGCATATTATATACAGAAAACTTGAAATTAAATTTTCAAAATGACAACTTCTGTTAAGCTTCGCCTTTCTTCAATCCTTACTAGTTAAAATCTAGTTATGCAAAAACAGATCTGCTAATTACAGCTGGCCTGAGGTAGAAATGTCCTTGAAGGGCTGTCTTCCAAGTCGCAGTGTCTGAGGAGTAGGAGTCGCTGTGTGAGAGTTCATCTTCTGCCTCCTTTCCTCTCACCCTTTCCTGCTTCTCCGCTTCACCGTGCCCGTCCTACCACATGCCGCTAGTGTCAGCCTTGCTGTCTGCATCGCTTTTGCTTGGATGTGACTTCCTTTCCTTTAACTCCATCTAAAATGGTCAAGGGAGAGGACTGTATACGGCAAAGCAAATAGGCTACCAGCCACCTCTATCGGACAGTCTCTCAATGGCCAGACAGTGCCTTCGTTCCTCTTTGGGGAAGATCTGAAGTAACTGATGAAGAAGGGAGAATAAGTGGGATGCAGGCAATTATAGATAGACTAAGCAGAATTAAAATGACTGTGTATTTCCTTCAGCTATCTATCACCTTTTCCCTTTTTTGTTTTAATTTTTAGTTTACTTGTTACACCTAATGTTAGTTTTTAATAGCCTATTTCCCACCTCTCTTTCCTTCACTTCTCATAAACTGTGGATCAAAGACCCAAACTAAGAAACAAACAAAAGCTGCTACAACGCTACAGCGAATCTCTGAGACGTATTCAGACTTCACCAGTGTCTCCAATTCATTGCCTTGCTCTTGGCTCCCTATACTAGGGTCTTGGTCTTTTCTGATCTTCCATGCCCTTGACACGTTGAAGAATAGTGGCTCTTTATTTTGTGGAACATATTTCAATTTGGGTATTTGATTTATCATAATTAGAATGAGCTCATCCATTTTGGGGGCAGAATTCCTGGATGCAATGCATGTTGCTCAATGTGGAGGCACATTCATGTTGATATGTGTGGTAACTGCTTGGTTTAGCCATAAATATTTCACTAAAGGGCACTTGGCACATTCCTTTACTGTGGCAGTGTTATTTTTTCTCCTTATGATCAGATCACCTTTTGGGAGATTTGGGGTCTGCATGTTTGGGTGTTTTTTCTTATACTTTTACCCATGTGTCTTAGCATCCAGCAGTGTTCTGGTCAGCAGATTTGTTCCTGGGGTACGCCAGTGTGACTCCCATTTTACCCACTCCTTATACGTCATTCACTGCCATTCTTCTCTAGAGCGGAGCCTTTATTATTATTATTATTTATTTTGTTGCTCAAATTATCCAGTTTTGACTGCTGAGGCTCCTTCAGAACAACTGCTGGTCCTTTCAACCTCTTGCACCATTGCCGAGAACCTTTTTCTTTTGGTTCCATGAGGCTGCAGATTAATTTTGTTTTTCCAAGTACAACCCAGGTATCATAATTTTTTCAAAGATGACCTAATTTTATTTTCTTTTAATTGCAAAAACAAAGATCTTGGTTCTATGATTGTACTGCCTGGGTTCTGTTGCCTATATATCACCTCTGCAGATAGAACTTGGAAATAAAGATGATATAGATATTGTTATATACTAACTTGTGTATACACACCCATATATTTATTTCTGGCTCTCACATTAGTATATGCTGAGGCTACTGATTTGATTCAAACACCATAATATTTATTCTGGATTTTCCTCTTCTCTTATTTGACCTTTTTTTCTCAGACAGTGTGTAGTCTATAATGTATATTTTTTATAGTGCAATATATAATCTTATATGTAATTTAAAATATATTATCTTTTCTCCATATAATTATATATATTATACATAATCATATTATATTTCCTGATTTGTTCAGTGTCCACATACTCCTAAAGTTTTTTACAATTCTAGCCCATACTCCCTATGCTAGGGTCTTGGTCTTTTCTGATCTTCCATGCCCTTGACACCCGGGAACAGTATTTACATATAATTCTTGTTGCCATTAGCCCTACGGTGTCCAGTCAGAGCACTGTTTTCCAGTGTTTAGTTAGACCTTTCTTTCCCATAGTCTTTCGCTGTAGCTGTTGCTTGTAAGCTATTTAATTATAGTTGTATTCCTATTTACTTCCCCCACAAGCACACCTTGTTGGTTACTTTTAATACATGGCAGAGAATACTCTTTGTTGTATACAGCCCCAGGGGTTTTGACAAGTGAGGACAGTCGTGTATCCATAGTCATGCTACAAAACGTTTCCATAGCCCCAGATATCCTTCCACCCTCCCTGCACCTGGCAAGCATTTCTATCCTTTTATCTCTCCCTGTGTGTCCTAAATGGATGGTCAAGGGGTCTGGCCTTCATACACCACATTCATTGGAGCTTCTTCTGTCTTGTGTGAGTAGCAGTCCTCTGCGTGTTCTGTCTTGTGTGAGTAGCAGTCCTCTGTGTGTTCTGTCTTGTGTGAGTAGCAGTCCTCTGCATGTTCTGTCTTGTGTGAGTAGCAGTCCTCTGCATGTTCTGTCTTGTGTGAGTAGCAGTCCTCTGCATGTTCTGTCTTGTGTGAGTAGCATTCCTTTGCGTGGACATTGTCTCCATCCCCTGTCGCATGCTCTGTGATCCTTGCCCATACCTCTCATGTTTATTTTCATGAAACTGTCTGCTAGATTGATGCTTTTTGATTGCTAGTTGTGACCCCGAATTTGTGACTCCTTCAGAACAACCCGTACCTGACTTCATCTTCTTTAATGTGGGATATGCTACAACCATCAGTCCCTTTAGCATTCCAAGAAGGATTACAGTCATCTCCTAATTATCTGCGGTAAGATGGACAGAGACACTATGAATAATTGAAGTCTTTGCATAATCCACAAACTTCTTCCGCCAAGTACTTAAAGGTAACAAAATTGACTCCTTTTAAGTTTTATATCCCGTCCCTTCCTTTACTCCTCCTCTGGTAGCAACACTAATGAGTCCTCAGGTGACTATAAAAATGGAAAGACAGAGAAAAGGGGAAGCAGTGGCTGTGGGTAATCTACATAGTAGATGAAAAGCCCTAACTCGCTGAGAATTGATTGCACACTAGTAAAAAGACTGAGTGGGGATTATGAGTCTTTATTATGACCTTGGCGCTGGATTGGAGTGTGTTGGATTTCTCCTTGAGACTCTGATTATGATTTTAAAGAATTTTTCATCATTCTTTAGCACAGCAAATTTCTCACTTCAGTGACAAACTTACTTACGTAGTCCTGAATGTCTGCCTAAAATATACCTACTATGTCCCCACTGGAAAATACTAGCCCTCCATTCCCTTCTGACTAGGAGGGCTTCACAATAGTATAGACCTGCGGTTAGTTTGTGGCAGCGGGAGACTCTTCATTGTACTGAAGCAGACATTGGTAGCCTCCATCCATGGATGGGCACTATGGGTAGTCTCTGGAGAATCTGAGACCTACCAGAACAATGACTCTCAACATGCAGGTCTCGACCCCTTTGGAAGTCAAACAGCCCTTTCACGTAGGCCACTGAAGACCATCAGAAAACATATATACACTAGGATTCATAACAGTAGCACAATCACAGTTATGAAGTAGTGCCAAAAATAACTTTAAGGTTGGGGTTGCAGCATTAAGAAGGTTGAGAAGCGCTATACCAGAGAGGACTAATGTGAGCGTGCTGGAGTATATGAGCACTTCCGTACAGCTGAGAACACAACAGGGGCAGAATTGAGACCAGAAGGAGCTGCGACAACACCAACGTTGTGACTCAGGAGCCTCCTCCTGTTTCTTACACTCTTAGGGGTTCTTCTGTCAGATTCCAGAAGGCTTCCCTACACTAAAGGTTCTTTTCAAAAGAAAGTGTTTTACTTCATTTTTCTTCCAGCGTTTATAGCAGAACCTTTTATATAATAAAAACCTGGTAAATATTCTTGACTATACTAAATATTTTTAGGCTACTAAAAGGACATTTTAGTCTATTGACGCAACAACAACAAAATCTGATTCCTTTGTGTTGCTTATGAGATAAATAATTTAATTACACCTTGTAGGAATCCTTAAAGCTTTGTCATATGTCAGATAATTATCTCATAAATCACCTATATGCTAATGGCTACATATTTTCTATTAGTTTTGAGACTGCATTATGAATCTCCCTTTCCTACATCTTGAGAGATTCTTGAAAAACAAATCTGTGGCCCTCTCTTTTTTTTTTTTTTTTTTTGGTTTTTCGAGACAGGGTTTCTCTGTGGCTTTAGACTGTCCTGGAACTAGCTCTTGTAGACCAAGCTGGTCTCGAACTCACAAAGATCCACCTGCCTCTGCCTCCAGAGTGCTGGGATTAAAGGCGTGCGCCACCACCGCCTGGCTTGTGGCCTTCTCTTTTGGTGATCTAGTAGAACATGACTTTGACTTTTTTGTAAAAAATCATTATGCAGTATGAAATTGTGGCAAAATGTTTTATTTCAGGGCTTTAAGTTTAAACTACAAAACTGTATTATACAGAACTGACTATCAGCTCAGCTGACTTTTAAATTTCTATGGAGGGCTTTCTGGAAAAAAAATCATCCACAATCCCTGTGTTTGAATGTTTAAAATGTATGCTTGGGCTGGGCTTTGCAATCATGGTTTGATTCTGCCTCATCTGAAAAGTACCCAACAAGTATAGCCCCATGAATCTCTGCATCATCACACCATGGACACCATGGATGAGTATGTCCTTCTTCAGGTGTAGCAATTCTGATACCCTGTTTCCTAGCCCCATGAATCTCTGCGTCATCACACCGTGGGCACCATGGATGCTGTACGTCCTTCTTCAGGTGTAGTGGTTCTGATACCCTGTTTCCTAGCTGTGGTGGAAGCAAGTGTATATTTGTCTATGAGTTCTTAGAAAGTTATACTTAGGATAAGTACATTAATTAAAATGCATATGTGTTAACACATTGATGCTTAGATACACAATATTTCCACACTAGGATTTTACAGACTGAATTTGGGTCACACATTATTTATATTTTGGACCACATACTATTGGTTTCAAAGAAAATCTGAACAAAATTTTAAAATCAAAATGTTCTTTAAGAGTAGATCAATTTTGCTAACTTTAATTTTTTCCACAATTTTGAGGCTGGTGGAATAACTGGCTCATGTTAACAAAAACTTGCTTGAATTTCTACCACACTTACATATTTTCTACAAAGTTTTTCTGAAACTCTAAATGTTCAGTCCCTCATATCATAAAATCTGGAATAATGTCCTACCCTTCTTATTTTTCACCTGTGAAAATGTTAGTTAGCCCACATGTGTTGAACAAAGCTGGCATTGAGGTGGTTTTCTGGGTAAATGATGGATTTATGCTGCTTTGCCCACATATTCTTGGCGAGCGCCCTTTTGACCACTGGCATGCATTTGTAAAACTGTCTGGGTCTGGAAATAGAGGCTGTGGTTATGGAGTCAGTCCAAGTTAACTGGTCCACACAAGGGAGTCAACCCATGACCTTGACCCCATTACCACAGTGTTCTACCCAGCTGAGCTAAATAATCAAGGGATTGTTTCTTGGTGACCTGATATGATCAGATGGCATATTCTAAGGGTCTGCCTGCAGACACGGAGGAGATGTCAGGAAAAGGAGAACTTGAGATAATGGAAAGTTATCAGACTCTCCCATTAGTTACCATGCTACAGTTAGCCCAGTACGCACTAAATTGGACTTTGTCATTATAACTAAGTCTATTTCTGTACAATTGGAGCTTTAAAAAAATTGTTTGGGGAAAAGTGTTCCTTGTCAGGGCTTCAGAATTTCAGTTTAATAATTGATGGCATATGTACAAACAGTTGTGAACCAAAGCTAAGAGAAGGGCTGCTGGGTTGAATCAGGAAATTCAAGTCTTTGGTCCCAAGTATCACTGATGGGTCTCTAGACTCTCTGAGCTTTCAAAAGGGATTAGATAAATATACTATGATCCCTGCAGCCGTAGGAGATTTTTTATAACTCCATACAATTTTGAACCACTAAAAACATTTTTTGCACACAAATCTCTTATTCTTGAAATTTCAAGTGGAATATTTTCACTGAGGCAGGTAATTAAATAGACGTGATTTCCAAAGCATCTGTTAAAAAATTTATTTTTGAGGGGATTGGAGAAATAACTCAGCAGTTAAGAGCCCTAGCTGCTCTTGCAGAGGACCTGAGTTTGGTTCTTAGAATACACATGATGGTTCCTAAGAGTCTGTAGCCCCAATTCCAGCAGATCTGACGCCCTCTTCTGAACTTGATAGGCACCCATCATGCACGTGGTACCCAGACATACATGCAGGCAATAAACTCATACTCATAAAGTCACAAAAATAAATCAATTTAAAAGATGTTTTTGATATTGGTGCCTACATAAAATCAATGTAATAGGTGTAGTTTACACAGAAACCCAGTACAGATCCAATACATGTATACATAAGTAAACAAATAGCCATCTCTGATGTGCTGCATGCTGTGTCCTAATGGCATTTTACATTTTGAGTTGCTTATGAAATACCTTAAGCTATTTTGCCTTCTTAGAAAATAGTCATTGTTTTAGAAGACTGGAGATTCCTTTTGGAATAATTACTCATGGGTCTCCTGATTGGGGCATCCTAACTGTGGGCCATTTGGAACCACCTCTTCTCATGTTAATCTGATAAATTGAAGATGAATCACGTTTGCTCAGAATTCCCCTGCCAAATTGTACATTTTGCTGATTCTTTCCATGATCCTTTTTTCACTACTACACTCAAATCTTACTTTTACAGAACTAAGATAATGGTTGGATTTATTGTTCTTTTATCCAAACTAAGTCCTCCATCACTGGATTGACTGGATTAGCAAGCACCCAGAGCTCAGTAGGACAGGTCCTAGAGAGAGGTAGGATCAGTGTAAAATGAATGACACCAGCTTAGTCACACTTGGAAAAAAAAATATATTGGCTTGACTTTCCAAATAACTTTCCAAAATGAAAAGCACAAATACCATGGGCTCCTACAGAATCAAATATGACTGATGTTTGTGAAAAAGATTAGCTATTGGAAGTCGCTTCAATATTAGGTGGTGAGGTTTAGAAAGACTACAAACATGGGGAACCCAGGACTTTAAATCTAAAGCCAAACAGCACAGGTTGCAGATGCTGCTCTTGACAGTTGTCCTCCCGACCCTCGTCTCAGTGGCCCTGACAGCGTGTTCCACCCTGGCCATCAAGAGCCATTCAGAAATATAGGCTAAGAGAGTATAAAATACTCTGCCACCTCCATAAACACATAGGTGGGCAGAAAGATGTAGTTCTTACTGTCATTCCTTTGTGTGATAAGATTACAAATAGATCTGATATTTTAAGATTAACCCCAGAGATAAAGAGTTTAAGTGATGAAAAGTAACTCCCATTTTTAAACAGATGCGCTGTAACCCATTAGGGATGTTTCAGTCTAGGCTTGAACCTCGAGTTTACTTAATCGCATGCTTTATTGGACTGGGCATTTCATTGCAGATGCTTTCTCTTGTCATTTTCTGAGCACATAGGCAGCCATTTTGTACTGTAAAACATCAGGAATCTGCAGGAATTATCCATCTGTGGTATTGAAGAAAGGAAAAATTAGCCATTGCTACAGGAAGGGGAGGGACAAGAAAACACACTTACAACGCAGAATAGTAGTTTCACAGTCTAGTGGACAAGCAAATAGAAGACTGATGCTTGGGACAGACTATAAATCAGTCTCTGATTCCGTTGGCCAAATTGTAAATCATCACGGTGCTAAGTCACTAAAGCATTTCCAGGCAAAAGCAGGCTTTTGTGATTGTGCATTATTTGCCATTCTCTGTGAAGTACTGGTGATGGCAAAACGTAGTCAGACACACAGCTGTCATTGTTGTCTCGTCCTTGGTGTAGATTCTTGTGTGATGATACATGGGTGGAGAACAGAACTATATCCATTCTTTTATAAAATAGAATATCGTAGGAAATCTATTCCTATGGGAAATGATTGTCCTGGGCCCTCTGGATAAAAGGAAACATTGTTGATATCTTGATGAGCCTTTAGTCGTTGCCATTCTGGGCCACACTTCCTTCAGCATGGGATCTGGAGAATGCCCACAGTACTTACTGTGCATATTAATTAGTGGACAGTAACTCTATTTGAAATATTCAGTCATCTTCATATCTTACTCATAGATACCAAATCTCTAAGCTCACAGAGTAAATATTGAAATTATGAAAATTGACATTTTGTAAACTTTTAAAAAATAAATGGAGAGGAGCTGGAGAAATGGCTCAGTGGTTAAGAGCACTGGCTTTTTTTCCCCAGAGTATCTGGATTCAATCCCTAGCACCCACATAGTGTTTCACAACCACCTGTAACTCTAGGACCAGGAGCTCTGACGCCATCTTCCAGCCTACATGGGATGGTATCCATGAGTACACTGACATACATGCAGGTTAAACGCTCATACACATAAAATAAAATTAAACTTTAAAAAGGAATGGAGAGTCTTGCAGAAAACACAGGTTTGATATGTTTCCTGAGACATGTCACTCTGGATCTAGAAGAATCAAAATTATCATGGAGAATCTTATTCAGAAATTCCCAATATAAATAGTTTTTTCTCTTAGTTAAGTCACAGTCAGGAATCAATTCTATTTTTTTTTTGGCTTAATGATAAGGTACTTATAAAATATAAGAACAGATATTAGTTAACATTAAATCTGACATAAAAATTTTGAAATCATAATCTTCATATGATTTATAAACTACTAGGGCTTTTTAAAAATAACCCCCTTTTCCCGAAAATCCCTCTCCTGTAAAAAGAGTACAAACCGGGGAGTGTGGATTGATAATATTGATAAGGACTATGTGAAGTCTAGAGAAACTAGAGAGCACATTGTCTACCTAGTGTCCTACGTACATATTTGAAACCTAATCAGAAACCAGAGGTGTATTGTGAGATAAGTTTGTGAGTTGTTTCTGTTGGAGATGTCTGCACAGTAATCGTCTCTAATGGTTTTAAGTTCATACTGCATTTTGACCTCCTGGTTCTGCAAAAAGGGTGTTTGGAGAACATGGCACTGGTCACCATGAGCTCAAACCTTCAGGGACTCAGTGCCCGCGTTACACCAAGACAGTCAAGTAATCATTGCTTCTGTGAGGTAAGCAACTGTTTCACTCTTTTGGTCTTGTTGAGGCTGTAGACGTGCATGGTGGCTGTAACCAGCTTGCTGTTATGCCTAAATGAAATTGGGTGGTGAATTGTGCATTCTGAGGATATCATTGACGCTGGAAGCTTTATGATGGGCTGAGTTAGGAGGAGCCCTTTGATCCCTTTTTAAAACAGAGAATGTAGAGAAGGCATATAGGCGTGGTCTTCCCTGTAGCCTCGCCTCACCTTTCTCTTTGCGTGCATTACTAAGGATGCATTACTAAGGAAACTCTACTCAACCACTTGCTCTTATTACCTGCACCTCCTGGAGGACCTGGCCAAACACATAGTACTCCTCGTGTACTTGGTGAATGAGAACAACGGAAATATATGAAAGACCTGCCCTGTCCTTGAATAGCTCATGTATGAACAATGGCGTGGTTCCTATCAGCAAAAACCTTTCTCATCTCCACACTTCCTCCTTGAATTCTTAATCCATTCTCCATCCAGTCTGAATTAAAGATAAATTTACCCACACAAGCAGCAAAATATTATGACCCCATCAAAGCACGGGATAGGAGTTCTAGTGAATGGTTATCTCTCAGAAAATAGCCTCAATAATTCTACCATGTTCAAAATTGCCTTTTCTTCTCAGAAAAAAAGTATGTTAAACCAAAGTTAAGGAGAGCTTTCACCTTTTAAGAAAAGTTTCAAACTTAGTATCTCTTCTTAGAAACCAGTGTAATTACTCTTCCCCATTGTCTGAGGCTCTCACCAGTTCTAGCATGCGTTAATTACTTAGCTTCTTTTGTATTTATACAATAAATGTGAGTCAAAAAAAACTATATAATTTTAGATTTTTTTAATGACACAATGGAAAAGTTTTCCACCTCCAGGATGGGGAGGAAAATCTGAAGTGTTCTCATTGTCTTTTCAAGGAAAGTTTATATACTAAAAGGAAGAGAAATATAAAGATCCCTGTATGCGACATGCAGAAGGGTTAGAGCATACAGAGCATCAGCCGAGCAAGCTAGAGTTAGCACTGCGTGTTCTTAACTTCAGATAAATATGATTTCAGCTTTCATCCTACGTGGACTAATTCTTTGTCACTCAATTAATTAATTCCATATGCTAGAGAAAAGATGCTAATTTCGGCATCAAAGTGATAATTTTTTTGTTTAATCAGAGTTATAAAGACAAGTTTTGCTCCGGTTAGCCTGGATCCGGCGCACCATCATTTATTCTTGCTTGGTGCACATGAATTCCCGCGAAAGTCTGTCCTGCTTCTCTCTCATCTGGAGATGGAGCCGTAGCATTCAGGTTCCCTTGAAAATGGTTCTTCACTCTCGGGAAACACACGCGTGTGAGTCACTTGGTTTGGATTGTCCATTTGTTCTTCACACTTGGGTTGGTCACTGTTGGGAAACACACGCGTGTGAGTCACTTGGTTCTGATTGTCCGTTTGTTCTTCACACTTGGGTTGGTCACTGTCATTTGTTCTTTCTCACAGGAGATCATGGGAAAATTATATGCATGTTAACCCTGCAATTGGGCTTTGGGCTGTATTTATAGATATGATGCTTGTGGATAAGGTCCCCAGCTTCCATAAACCTTTCTAAGCAGTCAGGTTCTTGGCCAGAGTTAGGTTTTCCCAGCCCAGGCAGTTGACTGAACTGAGCTGACCCCCACAGGCCTGTGCCTGGCAACTGCATTGTTCTTTCCATCTGCAGGATGAACCTATAGTCAGAGGGCAGTGCGCTTGAACAGGCCGGGCCTGGGAAGTCGAGTCAGGGTGGGGAGCCTCTGGCAGCTAACAGAGAAAGGTTAAGAATCAGGTAGAATTTGCTCTCAAAACAGTTTTTTCCTGAGTTTTGTGCTTGCCAAAGGAAGTAGAGAAAATGGAAGGAAGAAAAGGCAAAGTTGCACACATGAGAAGAGAATATCACTGTTGATTGACATCTGACTTCCTGCCACATGGGATGTTGTGTCCACTTAGTCTTCAGAGAGCGAGATACAAAGGATGAAAAGGGAGAAGGCGTGCACACACCCCACTTTCACATAACTAAACATTTAATAAAGAAAAGCCTTTATAACTATGAAGAGAACATTAAAATGCAAAAAGGTCTACTTCTTTAATGATGTTAAATGTATTTCCCAGAAATCCTAAGTGTTTAGCCAGAGTCACCGAGGCTCCTGCCTACCATGTCTTGAAACCAGTGAGAGTGTATGGGAGCAATTAATCAAAGTTGAGTGTGCTACCGAGTAGCTTCTTCTTCTGGAAAACAGAAAGGGAGAACAGCTTCAACCCCGGGTGGCAGGGACAGCTAATAAGCTGCGGGAAGTCCTTCTGGATCTGAGAATCAGGCCTTATTAGTATCTTTATCTTTTTGGCTCACACATGCATGCTTATTTTCATTTAATTTTAATTTCTGGCCTCCCATAAATCTTTTTTCTCTTTTATTTAACCCCTAAGTGCTGAGTTAATAACCTCGGAGTCAAGTTTGTATCTGTTACAAAAACGATCAGCAAAACTGTCATGTGATTGACGGATCCCTGCACTGGTTCCTAGGAACCATATTCCCCAGACCCTGGTTGCGTTGTTTTCAGGAACATTGGTTATTGGTGATATGTGTTTGCCTTGCTTCCTGAACCCTTTAGATTTTCTTTAACGTATTCAGTGTTTCCAAACCTTTTCTAGCCCCTCAAAATGGTGAAAGCAAATTAGCTCAAGGATTCCCAGCAGCTGAATTCAGTAAAAGCATGGCCTGAGCCTCCACCCAGCAGCTGTCTGATCCACTTAGGCAGCTATGGTGAAAGACCTCCCTGGTTTTAAGCCCAAAAATAAACGACTTACTTGGGATCTGAAGATTCCTTGCTCTGGATGAAAGGTTGCTGTGAAGTCCTCCTTTCCTCCTACCTCCTTACAACAGCCACACCCCAGGAATGAATGACACCTCAGAAAAAAAGGAGATGCTAAGGTTAAGGGTGGGATGTAGCCTTAAGGGATTAGTAGAATATGGGATTTAAAATGTTTGTTGTTTTAGCACTTCTTGTCAACCTCTTAGAAACCTAAACTTACCTGAGAGGAACGTCTAAACAACATCCCCAGAATTAACATTTTAATTTCGAGAGTCCAACTGCTCTACTATTTTAATATTAATAAGAGAGGTTTACATGCATGACTGCATGTATGCATGCATCTGTGTTTATGTGCATGTCCATGTGCATGTGTGTGTGTGTGTTCATGAATGTTGCATGCACGCATGCATGTGTCTCCCAGGGGTTCTCATGTTTCTACCTCCCCAATGTGAGCATTACAGGCATGCTCCTCCATATCTACCTGACTACCCATGTAGGTGTTGGGGATCCAAACGCAGACCCTCGTGCCTGAGTGGCGAGCACTTTACTAAGGCAACTTTCCAGCCCAAGAAAGATTTTAACCTTGCTTTTCTTTAGCTACTAAAGTATCAACTTAGTCAGCTTTTATTTGTGTAATCCTAGAAAAGCAACCCCTACCTATTTTTGCATTCCATAAACTGGATGTATAGACCTAAACCATTATCTTGATGTTCTGAAAAGCATTCTGGGATTAATAGCATTTTATCTTCCTTCTTAAGTGTCACAGGAATTAGTACTATACCTTAGACTGCTTTCCATTGCTATAACAAAATACTCAAGGCTAGGTAATTTCTACAGAAATAAAGTGTATTTAGATTACAGTTTTGGAGAAGCAAAGCCATGTCATGGCATTCACTTGGCCTTGTACTGTGTCAAAATCATGGCAGAAAAGGGGAAATGAGAGGAGGAGGAGGGAGCAGAGACGGACCCTCCTCTGTGACAATCTATTCTCACCCATCTTACTCTCATGAGACCTAACCTAGTAACCTAGACTCTTAAAAAAAGACACTAGCCTGTTTGTGAGATGGTGTCCCAGTGACCTTGAAAGATCCCATCAACTCTCAACAGTAACACAGTAGGAACTGAGTTTCTGAATCTGAATCTTTGTGGAAGAAACCATGTCCAATCCATAACACCATCACAGTGGTATACATGGGAAGCCAAAAAAAAATCTAATATTCTTTTTAATCAAGATTACCTTGTAACAAACAAAAGAACTGAATCCATTCATTATTCTTTCCATCATATTAACATAAAAGTAGGCACTGCCTCCTAGGTAGCCAAAACAATAGAGTGGGGGACTAATTGGTCAATTTTCACAGAATTTTTATCAGATTCATTAACTCTCCAGTACAATGGGGCCTGTGTGAGCGAAATGAGCTACGACCTTTGTGACATACGTTTTCAAGAGAAGCAACAGCTGAAGAGCACAGAACCATGTGAGGTTATGATGCGGGGGGCATTCATCTGCGTGTGAATGTGCTAATGTAGAGCCCAGTTTGGAATCAATCAGACAAGAGAAACCTCTATGGGTGGATCTCAGAGCAGACTATGGAAATAGTAGTCAAAGGCTTCTGAACTTATCTGCCCCCATGTTTAGCTTGAGCTTTTTCAAACTCCATAATTTATAAAATGATGAGGAAATATCATGCATAGTTTGTAAAATAGCTACTTATGGGGTAGAAGAGCCATTATCCAAATTCAGAAAACATAATGACTGTGAAGCTTGTGTTTTTAAACATCTGACATTGATCCTTGAGTTTCTAATTTTAATATCGTGGATGCTCAGCTTCTGTAACCTTTGCTAAGGCATCATTTGTGCCCATGGATAGCTCCTGCTGCAGCAGGACAAATGAATACTGTCCAGCTTCCTTTGACTTAGGACAAGAGCGTCTGAACATTGTTCTTGCCTAACTTTCCCAGTCCTTCATAAGGCATTGTTTAGTAGTGCCAGCATTGATTGTGTGCTCATTGGAGGCAAAAGACAGGAACTACATACACCCAATGAGCTCTAGAAGAAAAAGTTTAGGCAGAACTTGGCAGAGTTAACACATGAATTAAATGAGAGAGGAGACATGGGAAGTACCAGGACTACAGCCACACCTACTGTGTAAACAGTCCATTCCTCAAGGTGTACAGAGTCTGGGAAGAGTTTGAAAATCTCCATTATTTAGAAGAGCTGAAACAGAGATAACTGCCAAAAATTCACATTGAAATATTCACCCTACAGGAAACAAGGTACTCAGGTGTAGTAGAAGGCCATTCCTTCGGTCCTGGCTGCCCAGACCCGAAATAATCACTCAGAAACTATATTATTCAAACCATTGCTTGGCCTATTAGCTCTCGATTCTTTTTGGATGACTCTTACATCTTAATTTAACCCATTTCTATTAATCAGTGTATTGCCATGTGGCTGTGGCTTACCGGCAAGTAGTTCCCGGTTGCGACTACATGGCATCTCCTCCACCTTCTTTCTTCCAGCATTCAGTTTAGTTTTCCCCACCCAGCTCTATTCTACCCTATCACAGCCCAAGACAGATTCTTTATTCATTAACCAATAAAAGCAACACAGAAGGACCTCCCACTCGGGGTTGTTGAGTGAGCTGTATTGAGAAAGGGTAGCTGTACATCTTACAGGTGACACTGGTTTGTAGGGTCAGTCCCTTTGCAAAGTAGAAGGCATGCCCAATCTGTGATCCATAGACAACACACAGACCAGGATGGCTATGAATAAGCCCCAACCATTGACGGCACCATGTCACAGTGTTAGAGGTCAAGCCATCCTGGGTGCCATGTGTAGTGGGTACTCATTCATGAATGGAGGAGTGGATGCGTGGTTGTAGCGTTACCACATTCTGCTTTGCCATGTGCATTTTTGGAGGTTCCCATCCCAAAAAAGCAAAATATCAGCATTACTAGTCCTGGTGTTTCCCTGTTACTTGCTGAGGCATTCCTCTCCCATGTACAAGTTTACCATTGATCATTTAAACCCCCAAGAATTTATATTTTATGAGCTAAAAACCCATTTCTCTCATACATATTATGTCATATTAACTGGTAAGTCATCTATGAACACGTCTGCCTACTTATTCTTAACTATGATCAGATCAATTTCTCCTTCAACTGCTGCTTTTTGAGACTCCTTCTCCCTTTGAGACCTCATCTTTCCAGGACAACTGTATATTTCTGTTGTCCCCCCGCCCCGCCAAGAATTTCTATTCTCCTGTACTAATGCTCACAACAGCATTGCTGACGATAGGAAAAGTGTGGGCATGCCTACACGGCCATTGATGGTTGAGTGGATGAGTCAAATGTGCCATGTGAATATTGTTTGACCTTTGTGTATTTCAAGTACCTTTATTACATTTATGTATTTGTTCAGGTGTATAAGTGTTTGGCACCCACATGTGTTAAGTCAGGAGTCTCCTTCTGTCATGTGAGTCCCAGGTGTTGAACTCAGGTGTCAAACTTTGTGGCAAGAACCTTTACGAGCTGAGCCATTTCACCAGCACTGTTTGTCATTTAAAAGGTGTGGGATACTCTTGTATTCTACAGCACAGATGAGCCTTGGGGAACTTATACAAACTGAACTAAGACATACACAAAAGGACAATTTATAATATGATTCTGCTTCTACTTAATACCTAAAATTGAGTCATGTTCATAGAAACAGAATATAAAATGGTCACCACCAACTGGAAGAAAGAATGGAGCTATGGCATTCTTGAGTAGAGAATTTCACTTTGAATAGTGAAAATTTATAGGAAGGATGGGGGAATGGTGGCACAACCAAATGACTGTCGTGGGTGGCACCAAATCATGCATTTAAAAACAGATGAGGTGAGACACCACATTTTGTCAAGAGTAAAAAGAAAGTAAGAAAGGGAAACAATAAATAAAAAACCTATACCCTTCTTTCCTCTGTCTTCTTTTTATTTTTTGCTTGTTTGTTTATTTGTTTTTCCTATAACCTGCTGCCTTACTCTGGTGACCTTGCCCACCTGGCTTGAGCTTGCAGCTTTCTACTGTGCGTGTCCCAGGCTGGGAAGACTTGCCGGCCTGCACCTCATTGGACTGCTATTCCCATCTGTCGCCACACTCACCCCTGCAGTCGCCTCACATGCTTTTTTTTCTTTGTTTTTGGTTTTTCGAGACAGGGTTTCTCTGTGGCTTTGGAGCCTGTCCTGGAACTAGCTCTTGTAGACCAGGCTGGTCTTGAACTCACAGAGATCTGCCTGCCTCTGCCTCCCGAATGCTGGGATTAAAGGCGTGCGCCACCACCGCCCAGCGTCTCACATGCTTTTTGCAAGCACACTTTCCAGATATTCTTCCTTTCTTCCGTCTCCTTCCTCTGTAAATCCTTTAGCTGAAACAGTTTCGCGGAGGTGCTACTGCGGCTAGTACTCTACCGTTCGCTTAGGTTTCTTGAAAGTGTTCCAAAATCATGTTTAAGGAAGCAGTATGGCTCAGTAAGCAAAGGGCTTGCCCCTAAGCCCGATGACGTGAGTTTGATTCCAAGATCCTCTATGGAGGAAAGAGATCAGCTCCCGCACTTCGTCCTCTCACTTCTGCGTGCACACCCTACACAGAAAGACGCATGTCGTCTTTCCTCCCTCTTCACTGGCTAACAAGCACGTCGTCTTCTCTCAGTGGCCACTGCTCTAGCCGAGCCACAGGCCTCCCTGTCTCTCCACACTTATCCCAAAGCAGCCTGTTGCTGTTTTGCTGTTTTCTTGATGCTTTTTGGCTCTCCAGCCACAGTGATCTTTAGAAAATACCTCTCACACTCTGTCGCCTCTGCTCAAAAGAACTCCTGTTTTCCCTCCACTACCTCTCTCAGTCCGCCATTTCTCACTAGTGTCTGTCCCCATTGTTACTAATGAATGCCCTTCCCTGGCTCCAACGCTCCACTCCAGGCTCCTCTCAGAGCTTCAGCCCTTGCTTTTCTACCCGCATCTCATGACAGTGCCTCACTTCAGCCACCCTTTTCACTGACTGGAAAACATGCCATCTCCAGCTCATCGTCTCTGTGTGTGCTGCTTCCACCACAGACAGAACTTCCCACCGTGTCACCTGCTAAACCTTCTGAATGCACTGTCCTAGTTAGGGTTTCTGATGTGAAGACACATGACCATGGCAACTTTTATGAAAGAAAATATTTAATGGGGGCGGCTTGCTTACAGTTCGGAACTTTAGTTCATTATTGTCATGGCAGAAAACAAGGCAGCGTGCAAGTGCACATGAGAGCTCTCGGCTACTTCTCCAGCTGACTTGCAGACAACAGGAAGTGATCTAAATTACTGGATATGGCTTGAGCGCATATGAGACCTCAAAGCCTGCTTTCACAGTGACACACTTCCTCCGACAAGACCACACCCACTCCAACAAGGCCACACCTCCTAATAATGTCACTCCCTTTGGGGGCCCTTGTCTTTGTCCATTTTCAGGTGAGCATCATTTCTGCACCTAGACATGTTTTAGTTGCTGAGTCCCTATCACCATCCTTCCTAACAACTTCCACAGTTTGCTATCATGCAGTTATGCTTGCTGATGGCCGTCTCCTCCCTGAGAGTGCAAACATGTTCATTATAACGTCTGACACACAGTAGGTGCTGAAAAAATACTTCTTAAAGAATAAATGAAATGCAGGAAGGTAGAAAGAGGGGAAGGAGAAAAAGGAAGGAAGAGGGGGAACAAAAGGAGGGACAGAAGTTTCCCACAAAGGTGTTTCAAGTAACTGCTGTGGAAATGAACAGAGTCCGGTGTTTTAAACAAAGTTTTTCGTGAAATGTAAACTAGCACAAAGAATATGTTGAAAGGTGATTTTTCCACTTTCAAAAAGATCCATCATGGGATTCTGTAAACAGACTACCTAGATGCATGTAAAATAAAATGTTATTGATGGAGCCATATGTGTGCTCAGGACTTCTCGGCACAGTATCTTAAAGCCAGGCTAACCCTGAAGCAATTTCCTTAAGGCTCCTGGCCCAGAGTCGCCAGCCCTCACATCTCAGACAACAAGCAGAGCAGCCTGGCATGCGAAGGCTGTCCCAGAGCTCTAACATGCAAAGCAGTGATCACAGCCAGCCGGGGCCTCATGACTTTCTCACACGAATGGTTAACGGGAGATGACCATCCCAAACTCTCCTTTCTGTGAAATGACTTCCTACAGGGATGCTAAGGAAAGGAAATAGCAAACCAATGCTTCCCTCTCCACCACTCAAACCCTGCTGTTCCCTCTGCCACTAACTGCAAAGCTGGGAAAAGAAGCCAGTGTGGTCGCAGATAAAATGCAGCTCGCTGCTGTGGGGTTGGGTTCACTTTAACAGAGGAAGGCCCTTTCCATGACCATTGTACCCTAATTTTGTTCTCAGCCCCCCGCCCAGACTGTATCATTGTACCCTAATTTTGTTCTCAGCCCCCCGCCCAGACTCAATGAAACGATGTGATCTGTAAGCTTCACTCTAGCAAGAGAATTTTTACAGCTATTTCTGCCATTCTTATTAGGTAGAAAACTTAAAGAGAATGGACTTTAAAAGAAATATTTTAATCGTTGTGGAACTGGCTGATTTAATGAAAAGTTCTTGATAAAAAGAAAATACTTTGCAGAAGTTAAAACTAATAGCCAAGCAAGCTGCTTTTGAACTGCCGCTCAGGTGAAATGGATCCCAAAGGAGAACTCTACCTGGGTGTGGTGAGAACCGTGAAGGCAAGCAAGGTCTAGGTTCTTTTAACCTTCAAACATAAGGCTACTTTTATGTCAGAAAAATCCCAAACCTCCAAATTGTTAATAAAATGCAGGATACGGAGGAGGGGAGCAAGCTTGTGGTTTGGCAACACTGGGCTCCCATCAATTTCCAAGGCATCTTTTCTACCCTGGCCCGCCAATGTTTCGAATTTTCTGTCCAAATGTTGTTATATTCAATGGCATCTCTGGAGAAGAATTCTTTATCTAAGTGATGTACGAAGGTGCTAACTTCTCCTGTGAATATATTTAGAATAAGAATGATCCCTAAGCTACTTCTGAGTACAGCATAGAAAGCTACAGAATATATTCATGGAAATTTTATTTAGATATCTCCTGAACTGTAGGTTATAGTGAGGTCTTGAATATATCAGCAAATCTGAATTATATTTGAAAGTTGATGTTCTTCTATTTTTGTCTGCATTTTTTCTTGGTTCCCTAGCTGCTTCTATAAATGATAGCAGGTCGTATCTTCAGTGACAAGCAGGATGGATCCAGAAGTGGAGGTGGAGGGATGAAGTGCAGAGAGTGCGCATGAGCATCTCGTGGTCAGACAGGACCCCTGAGCTCATGAACGCCCAGCAGTTGTGCTTGGCAGAGTAAGAAAGACCTGAGTAAGATCAAGACAATCAGTATTCTAGTAGAAAGGGAAAAGAGATGTGTGAGCCCCCACCCCTAAGTGAGGGCCTGAACCCATGGACAGTTGTTAGCTTCTAGGGGAGACAGTTTTCTCTAAGATCATGGCTCCTGGTTGGTAGTAAATACGTATAGACACAGGACCTTAAGCTAACTACACCTCCCAGGTGTGATGCTCAGAGTGACCATTGTTAGCAATCACTTCCTTGACCAGGAACACAACCCAAAGAGGAACTTCAAAGGAGATATACACAAGAGATGATTTTGTGATTTTTTTTTTAAATTGTGATTCTAGTTGGAGATGGATAAGACCATCTTCAAATTTTATAACACATCTTCACATAAAGAGATATAATTTCTGTGACAATGAAAGGGGACGAAGGACTAGCTTGAGCACAGCTAGTTTGTAAGCACACCCAGCTTTGAAATAGGTAGGGAAGTGGATGGATGGAAGGATGGATGAAGAGATGGACAAACAGACAATCAGATGGTATATTGGAGCTAACACACCTAGTTAAAATTTTCTAATTAATAAAAAAAGGACTAGATATTTAAAGGTAAAAGGATTTAAGGAGAATCTGCCTACACTGCAGAACGTGCATCATGGAGTGCGTTTCTCCTTATCACTTCATCTACGGTGACTGTCGCGTGATGCATAGGTCCTACTTGTATTTCAGATTTCCCTACACATGCTGAGGAAAACGACGTTCTTATAATGTGCACAGTTGCCGCTATGTGCATCTAGCTGGCGATGTAACAGATGAGCTCGTCACATTCTCTAGAGCAGCTTGGGAACGAGGGCACTGTTGTATGGTAGCTGTGACCTGGAAGAAAGAGAAGAGCACAAAGTGTAGACAAGTTCTAATCCCAGGCCTGGACAGAACCAATGAGAAGCATGTGTCAACTTCAGAAACACTCCTCCTGCTTCCCCCAGGGCTTTTGAGTCTTCCTTGATAAAAAGGAAGGCATTTAACTGAATATTCAGTAAGTTCCCTTGTTACCTGTAATTATATAATCTCATGTATTTTACCTTAAAATGGCAATGGACTAAAGTTCTGGAGGATCTCATTAGAAAATTGTTCAGTTTTTAGTTATATATGAATGGTAATCATTCTGTGTTTTAATTCTTCGTTGAATTAATAGTCAGAATTATTCACCTGTAATGACAATGCTTATGCTTGATACAAAAAATGTTAATGAAAAGAAGGAAAGAAAGAGAGGAGAGAAAAAGAAAAATCAGCAACTGTGTTATTTTCCTGCTTTTGTAATCTGACTTTACTTCTGTTTCATGCCTACTGTTCTTGTGTAATTTAGAATAAAGAATTACAGCTGAATGAGCTCATGCCATACGTATCTTACAAATGCCAAGAAAGAAGTGTGAGTTATTAACTTTGTTCTTCCCCTCTAGATTTGGAAAGAAGAAAGATGATAAGAGTGGAAAGGTGGAGCAGAAAGGTACCCAGAAGCCCGGGAGCCTGGCAGAAGAGGAGACGGGAAGGTGAGCCGATGACAGAGCCCCCTTTGTCACCTGCAGAATCTGTAACTCCCAGTAACCAACAGGAGCACAGCAAAGGGCTGGGCCTTCCTGACAAAGCCACCTCGCGGGGAATCTTTATCACATGTATAAGAAGAAATCGTTTTACCAGTACCTATAGTCCCACACTATGCTACTCCCTGTTCTGACTCCATCAGTGCTTGCTTTCCCAAGACTTAAAGAATGATTTTTTTTTTCCTGCTAATCCAAAGGTCATTTTGATATTGATGTTTAGACCTCTCAAGTTGCCCTAGTCTGTTCCTTGTTTTTGACAGCCTGCTGTATGCCTTTCTTAATTATATTCTGCTAACTCCTTTTGGGTCATGTAATTTGAGAAGTCCTCCATTTTTCAAAAGTTACTGTCTTTTGCTAGGCTATCAGCAAGCTGAAAGCATGCTTCCCGTCTGTTAAAGGGCCGGTGTCATATTCGGTAGTAATGGCAGTGAGGGCCAAGATCTTGTATTTGAAAAGCGTCGTGTTCTGTGGGACAAGAGCTCCTTCACTCATCTTTGATGTTAATTCTGGCACTTCTCCCAAGTAGTTGTGTAAATATCTGACTTTAAAACATGCAGTTGAATATTCATATAGTTCCTGCAACTCTTTGCCTTCCAAACAAAATAAAGCTCAGAGAAAGACTAAGATGAGGCAGAGCTGGATCTAATCGTACATAGTTGTGATTAGTCAGGGGAAGTCAAATGTGTCCAGTTTTTTGCTTGTTTATTAGCTAAGTTTATCCTTATGGTTTCTAGGAGTCCATTCATATATTTTGTCTCTGTGTTTTTCTAGCACACCATAGTCTGAAGTATATCCCGTTAACCTTTAACCCCATCTTGCAGTCAATTTCCATTGAGAAGACTGACTTTACCAATAAGGAGGCAGGCGGGGGAGAAGCTATTTAGTCCTTTCTCATTTTAGAGAAGTTGATAAGCCCTGGCTCTAGGGTCACTAGAGCAGTTAAAAGGAAATCAAGTGCTCTGCATTGTTGTAGACGAGTCACCTGACAGAGCTCCCCTAAAGACAAGAAAAGTGCCCCATCAGAGCCCAGGCTTCAGTCATCCTGGGCCGGAAATGGAATTCAGGGACAGACTTTAATGCAGCGCTGCGGAGACACGTGCACAGGGGCCTGCATCATAGGTCTTTCTGCCCCCGACTTCATTTACTGAGACTGTTCCGCCTCATCTTCAGGAATCGGAATTGTTTGCTAGAATGCAGACTGGACATTTTTTGCAGTTCAGTGCTTGCTTGAAATGGGGGTAAAATCTCCCAGTCGCGGGTGGACTGTGTGCCAGCTCGAAAATTGATAATTCATAAAATAAGGTGAGCTGTCTTTAAGCAGGAGTTCATTTCCTTTCTAGTTTTGCCTTTGGAAGCAAGTGCCTGAGGGAGTTTTGTTCTTAGAAGCAAAGCCATAAATTTGCCTCTGCTGACTGTATGGGCTTCAGGACCAATATTCTTAAAATATGTCTGCTGAAAATACTGAAAGAGCTGCACTATTAGCCTGCACTTAGCCACCTCCCACACGTGAACACATTAAACAGATCCAATACAGGTTTCCTCCCCACAACATGGTCTCAGGAGGGCACTGAAGAAGTTGAAGGAGCTGATTTTAGGGTCGGGTGCTGTAGAATCAGTGACCAAGGAGTTCCGGCACTCAGTGGTTGAGGACCACAGGGACCATAAGGAGGATGGTGGGTGGCGGTCGAGACTGAGCATGCGGTGCGGCTCACAGCCCTGCAGTACCGCTCCTTGGCTGTCCATCATCCATAGGAAACCAGTTTACCGCTCTGCAGATCTCAGCTAGTGTACTACTCTTAACAGATAGTTGCTGTGGAGAAAAGATAAAAATGGAAAATAATGATAAATGCTCTTATTGTCCTTTTCTTCAATATAATCAATATTTGTTTCTTTGAAATGAGTCGAGTTATCTTATTGCTTGCTAATTCTGCCATAGTTCTCCAGGGTAATAATTAACCCTTTTCAAAGTAGTTAAAGCCCTTAAATAAAGTACATAATGTATGGCATTGGGGGTAACCAATTATCAGAACCAGTTCTTAAACCTGCAAGAATTTTTTGAGCTGCTTTGGCCATTGGCTCTTTGAAATGGATAAAAGCTATCAGAAAATAAATCCACTTTTAAAATGGATTTATTTTTGAGAAGCCACATTACCAATACACCAATAAAAGTCTAAATCAACTTCCTTCATTGCACAACCAAGAAGAAATTACCAAAGATGGAGATGGAAAAAAAAGAATTTAAACTAAATCATAAAACATAGTGTGTAGACCACCTGTGTCTAAATGAATTGCTAAAAGAGATTGCTAAAGATAATTATCCCTGAGCCCCACCCAAAACTGGAGAGTTGCAGTCCAGGAATCGTTGTTTACTTGATAGATAAATCTGAAGTGACTCTTCAGCTTCTTGAAATCCATGAAACACTGGCTTGGAGGAATAGGATGCAACTGGGACATCAGGCCTTCTTATTTTATGAGAATTGATACGTAGGATAGTTGTGGGATATTAGTTTACAACATGTTACATTCACTTATGCTGTGAAATATTTGTTTAATGATGCAAAGATATGTTGCATTCTTTTATTTTGCATTTGTTTAACTCTGTAAAACTGTGTGATTTGGTCTAATAAATAGCTAGGCAGGAGAGAAAAATGGGTGGGGCTGGCAGCCAGAGAGGATAACTATGAGGAAAATCTAGGGACCAGCATAAGGAGGGAGAAAAGGAGAGGAGAATGCCAGGGGCCAGCCACCCAGCCACAGAGCCGCCAACAGAGTAATAAGGAATGAAAGATATATAACGTATAAACGTAAAAAACATATAAAAGAATAAATGTAATTAAAGAGAAATGGGATAAATTAGGTTAGAAAAGCTGGCTAGAAAGAAGCAAAGCTAGTGCAGAGCATTCATAAGTAAGACTATGTCTTCGTGTATTTATTTGGGAGCTGGGTGGTGGGGCCCAAAGAGTAAACATACCAATTATGCAGAATTTTGTCTAAGAAGACTACAAATACCATCACGTTCCTTCATGTGCTTCTCTGAAGCATCCTACCTAATGTGACCTGTGAAAGTCTTTCTCAGCATACCTGGGCCAGGAGGAGTCATTCTCTAGATCAGTGTAAGCTCCCTAACACCACAACACTTTAACATAGTTCCTCATGTTCTGATGTCTCCCCAACCATGAAATTATTTTTATTGCTATTTTATAGCTGTAATTTTGCTACTCTTATGGATCATAATATGAACGTCTGTGTTTTCCGATGGTCTTAGGTGACCCTGTGAGAAAATCATTTGCCCCCCGACATGTTGAGAAACGGTACTCTAGAATTAACATCCCATACCACAGGGGTGGGCGAAGCTCAACAGCTCATGAAGAACATTTTTGGAAGCATAAAAATATAAAGATTATTAAAGTTACAAGTACTTATATCACAATCCCATAGCCATTGTTAATGTTTTTATAATCTGTTTTCTTTACCTACTTATCATTTGGAAACTTCTATCCATGCTGCATAGGTTAACAGTTATATTTTCACACATTGCTGTCCATGCTGCATAGGTAACATAGTTATATTTTCACATCATTACATCATTATATTCCAAATATTTTCCCATTCCCTTTATGTTTTAAAACATTCCATTTTGGTCACTGCTGGATAAATAGTCTGTGTGGATAGCATGAGAAATTATTTGTCTTCCATTGTCAGTTATTCTGCATACATATTTTTTATAGTTCCAGACAGCACTTTGATGAGCATCCTAGTACAAAGTTCTTATAAATCACACATTCTTGGGGAATTATCCTTGTTGTGTCTTTGCCCAAGTATTCATCTAACTTTTCTTCTAAATATCAGGATTATATTATTCCCTTTCCATTCATTTGTTAGGTTATTTTCTTATCATTCATATCTTTTTTATAAGTTACCTATATATCTAATTCCTGATATAGGAATGATTAGTGTGTGTGAATACTTGACTCTACCATGAAAATGTTAACAAAACCACATAGTAACCAGATCAGTTCATAGAAACACAGGGTCTTGAATGTTGATTCTCAAAGGGAAGAGGCCACTGCACAACGAAGGAAGGTTGGTATGTGTAGAGACATTTCTGATGTCATTACTGCAAAAGGATGGGGAGCAGGAGGTTTTACTGCCTTTTACTAGGTAGAAATCCCTAAACATCCTACAATGCACATGACTTCAATCCTCCACAGGAAAGATTCATCCAGTCCAAATGTCAGTAGTGCAAGGTTGAGAACCTTTCTAACTCGAAGCCTTCACCATGTAAGGGAAACTTCCAAGATGTCAGAAATTGTATCACCTCATAGTATGCTGTGATTGATGCAGAGAAATACTGTTTGCCAAATGATGTGACTCTAGAAAATTTGTTAGTTGTGTGAGAAATTGTGCCTTGTGAATATTGCTAATGAACATTCCTTATATATGAGTGTGCAAAAAATAGTTTTTCTTGAACATTTATTTTAATGCTGGCCTGCTGAGTACTGACATTAGTGATGTGGCCTGCTGATCAGCCATGAATTTCAAGGCACTGAAGGGGTTGACATTGACAGTGTATATGATGACAGAGGTATCTGGAAGAATGGAGAGAATCAAACAGAAAAAGTTAATAGGAATAAATGTAAAATCTTACATTTGGGCCAAGAAATGAGCTGTACAAACACAGGATATGGAAGGTTTGACTTAATACCAAATATATGAAAAACTTGCCTGATGGTTTTAGTTGAGGGTAAGTGTAGCATGAGTCAACATGGGGATGGCCTGCCAAAAACATAATCCGTCCTAGGATGCATTACTGGAAGTCCATGTACAAAATGAAAAAACAGTAATTTCTGTTTTGCACGGCTCAGATCACACCTGGTCTAGCAGAGTCTGTCGCATATAGAGAGAGGGAGACTGTGTACTACAATCCGTGAAAGGCACTAAAGGACCTGGAGAGGACGTTAGCTGGTGTTGTGTGTTTAAATAACTGTCAGATACAAGAGAGAATATATTGATTTACAGCACCATTTCCATCCTATTCTTTTTTACCTACTCATCAATATGTTGTTTACTTGAAGATACTAGTAGAGCATTATACAACAGAAACACCCCAAACATTAAAATGCATTATAAAGCAGTGAGTTTGTTGACACTTGAAATATCTAATAAGAAGCCAATGACTAGATTTAGTTTGTCAGGTAAACATTAGAATTTTATTAACCTCAATCACTGATGTATTCCTTACATGTCTTAATTATATGCATACATATTCAAATAAATAAAATATTAGTTCTTGCAAATGAAATACATTAAGTCATATACCAACTAAAATAATCACAAGCATCATTAATACTAAATTTTTCCTTAGATGATCTCTAGGGTCTTTTCCAGATGTTAGACTCTCTTGTTGGGGTGTGCAAGGCCAAGTTTCTCACTCAAAATTGTGTAGTGGGATTGTCTCATCCCCTATCCGATTTCCTGAGTTTATGACGTGTCCCCTCTTGACCCACGTCAAACGGTCCATGGCAGCGAAGCCCTGTATAAAATAAGCTCATCATCTTTGTTCATGCTCCAGTGAAATGGGCTATAATAAAACATTAGTTCTGAAGGTCTTTATTCCCTGCTAGATGATGAACTCAATATTATATGCAAAGATTATTTGTCCTGACTAAATTAAATTAGCATTTTCCACACATTCAGATTATGTAAATTAGTATCACGAACTGACAGCAAGATTGTTTTTAACATGTCATTAATTCTGGTTGTTTAATTCTAAGAACTGAGTTTGTAATCTTTTGTAAAGTATGATTTTTTTTGCATCTTAGAACTATAATGTACTAAATATTTGTCTTCTTAGTACTGTCTCAAGACAGGTGGAAAAAGCTGAAGAAAAATCCCCTTTACACACACACACACATACACACACACTCCCTATTTATTTAGGATTATTGTATTGACTAGCATATATTCACTGACACCAAAGACTGTTTTCCATTAAAGTCCCATATTACTGACTAAGAAATAAAAATTCTCTAAATGCAGCCTCTTACTGAAAATGAAAAATAAAAAGTTAAAAGCATAAAACATATTCACATCTTCCAAGACCCTCTATCCAATGTACGCCTTGTCAAGGTTTGCTTTGCAGGGAACTCATTTGTCACATCAGCTGTGTGGGTCACATTAGAATCTGAGTGGCTCACTGAAAAGACTAGGGGGCGACAGTGTGTCCAGCTTCAGCACTGAGAAGCCTAAAAACATATGGGTCTTGTTCTCAACAACAGACCTGGACAGAATGCCAGTAAGAGTGAAGCGAAGATTGAGGAAAATTAATCGGTCTCGGTGTCTGAATTCAAGGTTCTTGGTTTTCTTTCCCTTCAGGACGCCTTCCAAGAACTGCAAAGGCTTCTCCCTCACCTTATCTGCTGGGCTGTTTGTGTTCCCTTGGTTTGAATCAATACATGTGTTTTTGATATTTGGCAAACCAAGATTTAATTATGCAGCTGCAAATTCCCCACATAAATGAAATGTATCTTAGAGATATAAAAACATTCAGAAACCATTTTATAGTTGAGAATTCAAGGGAGTGAAAATCTATTCCCAACCTCTCTGAATTTTATTTAATTATGGAGGACTTTAATGTTACTGAAAATTGAAATAAAGACCAGAATAAGAGTATAGTTTATCCAATATTTGAGCAGAATTTTTTGGTTAAAAAAAAGATGCACAGAATAGTCTGAGAGAGTATTACATTGTGATTAATATTTTAGCTGTGAACCATGTATTTACTGCACTCTGAAATACATGGAGAAACAAATGAATTGATAGGGTTTTGTCATTAGTTTACCCATAAAGAAGTGCACGTTTTATTAAAGAAACCAGAAGGTTGATTTCTTTAATTTGCCAAGTGACTCTTGATAATTAATTATTTACTGAACTTGATCTTTGGCACAATTTAAACTGTTGAAAACAGCCAAGTTTTGGCATGGTTACACACAAGTGATTAATTCAGCATGGGTTGACTTGTCAATGAATACCCCTGTCTTTTGCAGTAGAATTTTGCTGGGTCCCGTGGTTTGGGCAAAATAAAATGTTGGAGCAGCTCCCAGTTTTAATAGTCCTGATTTATTATTGCTACTGAGCCCTGATCAGATCAGGGACCGCATTAGGTCCTAGTTTTTCAAAATGCCCCAATTTATGGCTCCCTTAGAATCATGATAAGGCTGTGTGTTTAAATAGCTAGAAAAGACCCAGGTAATTACTTGTAAATTCTTAGTAGGTCATCCTACTGTATAGAAGTTCTGAACATTACTAGATGGTGTTTCTTAGGACAAGGTCATGTTCTTCTTTTACACCGACAGAGAACATGATCAGGTTGCTGGTTTCCATGGTACTAAGCATCTTTGGTGACGGGGAAGAAGTCTTGCTGGCATTGATTACGGGTGTGCTCAGGTAGAGCATTAAAACATAGGATAAGCACAGACAATAGTGTCATGGTCACAACTCACCATCACCATTTATTTGATGGTGATCTTTCAGGGCTACCCTTGATTTACAGGGGCAATGATTTAATCTCTGCATTTTCATCTGATCACAGTAACACTTGACTTCTCAGAAATGCTGATGGTCATCAACAAAACTTGGCACATTACAACATTCCTATAGACAGAGGATCGGAACACCTACATCCACTTGCCACACCAGCGTATTTTATGAGCCAAAATACTTTTATGGAATTTGAATCAATGTTAGAAATGCTGTATTAGCAACTACGTGTCAGCTGAGCTGGATTAATACATAGAATGAATCACTGGACTGGCACAGTTTCCAACAGTCATTTAGGGAAGCTTTGGGAGGTGAACCTCTTGAGCATTGTTTTCAAAGAATGCTCCAGTATGAATAGGTCCTGAAGTAGTGCATCACATGAGGTATGCATAGAACTGGTGAAATCTCTTCTAAAGAAGACTTTAACTACTCAGAGTGAGTCTCAGGCATGTTTGGAATATAAGATCAAACTTTTAAGATGGGAAAAGAGTCTTAAAATTCATTTGATGTAGGACATTGGTTTTAATATACACATATTAAGTAAAGTATATTTGCTATAACCAGCAAACTAGTAACTCACCAAATTTTAAGTCAATAGAGAATTACATTTTAATGGAGATTGTGTCTAGCACATTTTCTGTGAAAGCTTTGGGGAGTGTAACTGGTAAAAAGCCATCTGAAGACTAGAATTTACATATAAACATACCGTGTCATCATTTGTTTTATAGTATGGAATAAAACACTTTTACGAATGTATTCATATTGCCCCCGATTTCTCACCATGAGCTAAAATGGCAAAAACAATATTTAAAAGTCTGTTTTATGTATTTTGTTTGGGAGAAATGCTTTTTAATTGCTATGTTCTTTAGAAGAAGAAAATCCAAATTTTAGAAATGAGCAAAGGTTAAATGATTCCAGAGCATTTGCTGTAGACCTGTCTGGAACTGGACATTGTAGTAGTAAAGTTCCTTTACTAAAAGTGCTCTGAATGTGCAGACGTATCAGATTGTTAGAAATCAAAGAATATTCTAAAATGCTGGCTCATCATCTTTTCTTATTTGGACACATTTTATATTGTATCCTGCTTTGGAAAGCCTCCATGACAACACACCCACTCTGCAAGGCAAGGTCAGCTATTGTTCACATCATTGCCAAGCTTTCCTGGTTGAAAGACTTACTGTCTTCCAGAACCTACCTCCCCAAGCCCCACCAGCACATTCTCTAGAAACTCTGACCTAGGCCTGGGATTTATAATGAGAAACCGTAAATATGATTTCCCCATATTTCTTAAGAAACTTTGAAAATCTGTGAGTTTCCTTCACTTGGGGTAGTCTTTTCAGCAAGGGGTCAGAGCACTTCTTGGCTGTCAGTTTGGACAGGTGCTGTTAGCATCTATGTCAGAGAACGCTAGGCCACTTCTCAACATCCTCCAATGTGTGGGGCAGCCCTCTTCAACAACAGCAAAAAAAAGTTATCTACCTAAGATGTCAGTTATGTCAAGGGTAAAGCCCTGTGTAAAATACATACATGATATGGAACATTTAATAGAGATACAAATATACTCCAGATACCTAAGAACTCTCTGCAGTTGAACCAAACAATGTGTATTTTGAAAGCATTTCCCAAGTGATTTTTCATTATAGCCACATTTCTAACCAACTCGGCCTCCCTATGGCCTAGAGGATCCATGTGTTCCAAAGGAAAGATGATGAGGCACCGGAGTGGGTAGGATATGATGATAGATGTCGCTGGGCACACACATACTACCCTACTACCTGATAGATAGCACAGGCTTTAAGGTTCTCATTTGGTGAGAGAGAAATCTGTCTCTCTGATTGTTGGGAGAATAAAAAGTAGCATTTGTGAAGCAAGCCCCTCGTTCACTCTGGGCACTGGGTGTTATTTTCTGACCAGTTTGGGGGATTAAAGCTCCCACTTACTAGCTCAGTAGCCTTTGGAGCCTGCAATGCTCTGAGCCATCTGTGAAAGTTACTGGATTGGATCCTGTTACAGCGAAGAAGGCCAACTTGAGTGCAGACTTCGCCCAGCTGGGAGTGGTGCCAGGTGCTTCCATTCAAGAAGCATCACCTCATTTCTTACTGATCACCGGTTGTAGTGAGCTTGGCATGGAGCTGCAGCACAGTGGCAAGGGAGTGTGGTCGGCAGCCAGAGCTTGGCAGCATGAAAACAAATGCAAGGAGAAGGGACACTGCCAGCTCCTCCAAGTTCACAGGGTGTGTGGTTGCCGGAAACACTTGTAACCACAGCCATTAAACCCATAAAGCCCTCCCATTTGCATTTCTCTTGAATGTGTTGTGTTCTGAGGGAGAGGTTAGCTCTGGTCTGCTCATACTTTGAAACTAGTTTTTGGTGGAAAATGAACCGATATGATATTTTATCCCCCTTCCTTTCCTTCTCACCCACCTGATTTTACCCTACAATTTAATTAATAACTTTACCATGCATTTAAAATGGCTTCCGACTTAATACTAATGATGATAATAAAAAATCTGACCTCCTTTCTCTTTCTGCTTTGGGCCTCTTATTCCTTTGAGAAATGAGGAGGTTGGAGTACTTTGTGCTGTGATCTAGAGGTCTGCCTCCCCAACGTGTCACTTTTCAGCAACAGTAATAACAGTGGGTTGTTTAGAAACATGTACATGTGCATGCTCTCAGAGGCATGTAACAAGTATTTCATAATTTGTCAAGTCATGAATTTTTTGAGGTTTTTCTGTTTTTCATTTTTTGAGGTTTTCAGTGTCTATGAGTACTTGCCTGAATGAATGCTTAGGCACCATGTGCATGCATTCCCAAAGAGCCGGAAGGTACCAGATCCTCTCGGGATGGAATTACAGATGGCTGTGAGCTGTCACATAGGTGCTGGGAATTTAACCCTGGTTCTCTGGAAGAACAGCCACTCTTAGCCACTGAGTCATCTCTGTAGCCCAAAGATTTCGTAAAGCAGAGATTGTTACATCTTATAGATTAAGGTCAGTAATATAGGTTGAGTGTCCTTTAACTGAAATATTTGTGTCCAGAAGTATTACAGACACAGGAGTTCTCTGAGTTTGGGGAATATTCATGCAGATAAGCATTCCTACTCCACAAATATGAAATGCCCTGAAATCCGAAAGGTTATGAACATCATGTGAATTTTCAAGTTTGAGACTTGAGAACACTTTAGATTTCTGCATTAGAGGTACTACTCCACCTCTTAAGGCTTTGACCAAGGCCACTCCTTTCTTCTAAAACTCTGAGTGGCTGCCATTGCCTCATGGAACAGTCCAAACACAAACCCCAAGGCTTCTAATCATAATTTCTTCTCCTGGACCATACGAGCTTTCTTGACATTTTGTAGCCTCTGAAAGGTTAAGTCAATCTCTCTCTCTCTCTCTCTCTCTCTCTCTCTCTCTCTCTCTCTCTCTCTTTCTCTCTCATCTTTCCTCCAGAAGGATAAGCAAAGGATGAGAAAGTTTCAGAAAAAATATGTATAACCTTCCATAGGGTTATGTATAAGCTGGCATAGGGAAGAGGCAGGCTTCGAACCCAAAGATATCTGTTAGCAGTGCTCACTCTCATTCAAGGCAAGTGAGTAGCTTATTGACTATGCCATTCTGATCTTCTCTGGGATGATGTTTAGTCATCGTAGCATTATTACGCTTCAGGGTTCCTGTAGAGTTCATATGATAAAGTACCTAGAAATGTGCTTCAGCCTTGCACTTGGTTGGCAAACACTGTTATTGTCAATATTGTCTTTTCTGTACTCAATTATGCGTGTCTGTGATTTCGAGTATTATCTTATCTATTACTAGATTTCCATTGTCCTGGGGTTAGGATCATATCTTAGTCATTCTTTTAATTATCTCACTATTACATTATATTTCACAGAGTAAACAATAAATAGTTGTTTTGTGGGTTTTTGTTTTTGTTTTTGAGACAGAGTTTATCTGTGTAACAGCTCTGACTGTCCTGAAATTTGCGTTGTAAACCAGACTGGCCTTGAACTCACGGAGATCTGCCTGCCTCTAGTGCTGCTATTAAAGGCATGTGCCACCATGGCCCAGCTGCAATGAATAGTTGTGGATGGATGGATGGATGGACGCAAACATATAAAACCATGTTGTTATCCTAATTTTAATTTTATTTTTAAGTGAGTAATTGCTTATATGGAACTGAGAGGCAGGATGGACTAAGCAAATGGTTAACAAAGCCATCTAGTTTACTGACATAAGACTTTGCAGAGACTATAAAACGTTAGGAAATGCAAACTCCTTTGTAGCTATTAACAGGTTAGCAGACCTGGATCAGTGAAGCATCATGGCTGTCTATTAGGTCTGTTTATCACTAAAGCAGATTCTCAGAGACAAGACCATGACATCCATCTGCTTTATAGACAAGCAAAAATGCCACAGGACCAGAGATCTGACTTTGTGGCTTTGTTTTGGTTTTGTTTTTTTAAATTGGACCCTTGATATCATACTCTTTCATTTGTTTAAATGTAGCCAGTTGAATTTTTTCAGGAGCATTGATTTCAATATTTTTAAAGTAAAATACTATCCTTTTGAATTTGATGGCTTGGAAGAGAAAGAAGCACACTGCCCTTAGCTTATTCTCTATCAAAGAAGTCTCTCATTGTGGTATATACCAAGCTGAATCACTCAGAATTTATGGTACAGGTTTTGGGGAACTAGTATGAAAAGCTGTGACAGTAGGGTAGCAACCAGACCCGAAGAGCTGCTCTCTCAACTACAGAGCCAGAAGCCCAGACCTGGAAGTCCGTATTAGCACAGAAGTAGGGTCTTTATCATCTAAATTATTACATCCTCTCCTGAAAGCTGCATGTCTTCTCTTCATGTCTAAGTCCTAATTCTCCTGAAGCATAGGCACTAATGTCTACTTGTTTTATTCCATATTATTTGTTTCGTTGTTTGTTGTTTGAGACAGGGTTTCTCTATGTAGCTCTGACTGTCCTGGAACTTACTCTATAGACCAACCTGGCCTCAAACTTGGAGATCCGCCTACCTCTGCTTCCCAAGAGGTGGGATTAAAGGCATGCACCACCATCACCACCTGGCTGTTTCCTTCCATCTTAATAGAGAGTAGATAGCTAGTGAATAAAGCCCTGACTGGCTTAAAAATAGAAAAACATCAGAATTTTAACATTACTGACATAAATTTTAAACTACGTGAAATACTAACAAGCAATGAGGACATAGAGACCATGTGGTAAATACCTTGCTAAAAACCGTGCCTGTTTTTGAGAGTGTAGTAGTTCTGCTTAGAAACTGCACCGACTGCATCAGGTTTTAAAAGTAAATAGATGAATAGATGAGGACTGGCTTAGACAAATCACATTTAAAATAATAATGAATTCCATTATTGACAGAATCAACATCTAATTAAAAATTCTATCAGGAAAGATGTAAAAGATGGCAAATTTCCAATCCAGACTGACACCAAGGGCACTGACATAATTGATATTTGTTCAATACCTAAGATGCTTTGCAATCTCTAATTGAAGCTTGGATAGTCAGGGAAACATCCAAGTGTGGCTACACACACACACACACACACACACACACACACACACACACACACCAAAAATATAAATTTTCAGAACAAATCATGCATCTTTGCAAGAAAGCATATGTTTTAATAGGTTTGCTTTGTATAAGAAAAAACCCACTGCATTATTATAACGTATGATGTAGTTCATATGTTTTTAATCTGGCTATAGTGGATGCAGTAAAGTCAAGATAGGATAATTTATGAGTTAGACGTTTGAATTTCAGAGTTTCATTTTGTAATAAACAAATGCATATTTAAAAAGATCTGTGATAGTCAGATGATTAAATATTCTGACTTTTAAAGAAAAGGAAGATAGTGTCATTATTATACTAATGTGTCATTATTATAGCCTGCTACTTTTGACAGTATTAAATACAAATTGATTGTATACCCATGCAAGATTTTTTTAATATAGCAAACTAAAAGATTGATATCATAATATTCCTAGTTCAATCAATTGTACTGACAAAAAAAGTATAAATTTGCCATAGCAGTTTCAAACGATAGACAAGTCTAGCCCAACAGGAAGCAAGATCATTTTACAGAATAAATAGCATAGAAGTGGGCAGTTTAGTCTTGAGGAAACATAACTCTTCATCTTCCAGCAAGCAAAGTTCAGTGCCAGAAAAACAGACTTTATGCTCGAATACATGTCTAAAATGTGGATGGCACACAAGATAATGCATGCCTTGGTCCTGTCTGCTACCACAGCTCCTGAGAGGCAGAGGCAGGAAGATCATAGGTTTGCAGCCAGTTTGGGCCACATCATAAGACTCTGTTCTGAAATAAAAGAAAGCCCAGTACTATTCATGATTAATTCATACCATCTAATGAAATATTTAAGAAGAAATAAATGTAATCTAATAAAAACTTCAGGTTTTTGTTGCATACCATTCTTATTCAAATAAATTTGAGTTTATCTGAATTTGAAGGATCTTTTTAAGTGAAATCAAAAACCTACATGCTATGGAACAATCAGAAATTTAAGTTCTCAAAGAGTTGTGTAGTATGTTTTAGTGCATAGGAATCAGGCAGAGACTATGAGGGAAACACATGTGATATGTTTTATGCCCTTATCAGAGCATTTGAAACCATGAGTTCTGTAGGCATGTGTATGAATATAACACTGCTGGCTAAGCAGGAATTGCTAGCGGAGGAGTGTGTCCTACAGTCCCAAGCACAGCCGAAGCAGTTGCTACGTTTTGGTTTAGAATGCCATGATGTCGGAGGAAATCATTCTCATATGAACAGCTCTTGGTTGTCTGAAAGTCTTTCTGATTGTGGGAATTTTTGTCATGCTGAGGTCATGAGTGTGGTAGATGCATACCAGGCATGGATGTGAATTAGGAAATATTTGAAATCAGTACAGCAGGCTGGCTCAGGCACTTAATACAATACACTAAGAAAGTTAATATAGGATCCTTTGGTGCATTACAAAATAGGTTAACTACTCACTGAGGTGCAGATATTATAAAGGATGCTTAGGAATCAAGTTTTGTTTCGTTTGTCTTATATTGATATTTAAGGAAAAGAGTTTCTTTGCTGGAAGGGAATTTGAAATTCCTGTAGGTAACCCTAAACAATTTGTAGGTAACCCCAAATCATATCTCCAACCCTAGGTAAATTTCATTTTTCAATTATTTTTATTACATTTATTTATTTTTTGGTTTGGGGTGTGTGTGTGCATGCATGCGTGTGTGTGTGTGTGTGTGTGTGTGTGTGTGCATGTTATTACACATATGTGGAAGGTGGAGGACAGATGTGGGAGTGAGTTCTCTGCTACCATGTGTATCCCAGGGATTACATTTAGGCCATCAAACATGGCAGAAAGGGTATTTACCGGCCAAGCCTTCTCAACTGCCCCTAAATGAACACCTAAAAATATACTTCTTGGACAAAGACATTCAAAATAAAGAAACAAGTGAGACTTTACTTGTTCTCTGGTTCTGCCTGAGAGAAGACAAAGGTCAAGCAAGTGATCATCTTTAGATACTGAAGGTGGGGTGCAGTCTGGTTTATGGGGTGCTTATCTTTGCTCTTTTCCCATCACAGTTGCCTGCCTGGCTCCTGTGTGCTGATACCTTGCTTGAACGATAATCCCAGCCCCTCTTACCTTTTGCTGTAGCGCAAGGGCATCTCTGAATCTACCGTGTGCACAGCAGTCCTGAGTGCCATTCAGGCAGGGCCTTCTCTGGGCTCTCGCTGGCTCCTGGGACCTCATACTGAGGCCCAGTGGGTTTATGTTCATTTCAGTCTAACTGGAAAATCTCCTTTGATACCATTTTGTATCCTCTTGTTGTCTTAAATTCCCCCTTCTTTTGTCTTATATTTATTTATTTGTTTTACATTTCTCACAGGAAAGACTACCTATATTTTGTCATTTCTGGTGAGTCATCCACAATTTTAGCCCTAAAGGCAAGGCACGTAAGAAAGATTGGAAGCTGAAAACATAGCTCAGTGATGGAACATTTGTCTTCCAGACCCTCTTTTCAATACCCAATGTAGAGAAAGAAAGAAGAAAGAAGGGGAACTAGAGGAGGAGGGAGAAAGACAGAGACAAGGAGAACAGGTGAAGAGGGAAAGAAGGAGAAGGAAGGAGGGAGGGAGAGGGAGGAAGAAAGGAAGAAAGGAAATAAAATTATTTTGAAGTTCAATATTTTAGTGATGTAGAAAACTAGCATATATTTTAGATCCCTGAAATTTTTACCGAGTCATGTTATCATGACTTTGAATTAAATGTTAAATTAAAGTTATATAAAAATTATAAATTCCAAGAATTTCAATAGACAGTTTCCTGCTATGAATTACTTGTAACCTTTTGGAGTTACTTTTCTCTTCAAAAAAGTTTCTAACCACGTCAATAATTCAGTACAATAGTGTTGATTGTCATCTCGGCAGAATCTAGAATCACCTGGAAGATGGGCCTCTGGACATTCTTGTGTGGGAATATCCTGATTTTAGTAAATGAGATGGTAATACCCACGCACTGTGCAGCACCATTCCCTAGACAGGAGATTCTAAACTATGCAAGAGGCACATAAAGGCCGCTGAACTTCCATGCTCTCGTCCATTACCTCTGCTTCTTTATTGTGGATCAATGTGATGGACTATACAAAATCCTGCCACTGTGACATCAAACACGGTGATGGACTATAACCTGGATGCAAACATGAATGGAGCAGCTAAGTTTTGGGGTGAATGGCAAGGTAACTAAAGCAGAAGATGTGTCTTCAACAAGTCCATGGGTAAGAGAGAAGCTAAAACACCATGTTCTAATAGAAATATTATAATAGAAAGCTAGACTGCAATGCATTCTGTAATTGGGCATAAAATTGTATGATCATAGAAAGGCAGACACACACAAAAAAATAGAGCCGTAGCTGGGACAAGAGAACAGACCCTCTTTATCATCCACTGTTTCTAGACACTTGCAATGAAGTCATTAAATTCAATTATAAAGAACAACTTAACTGTGCAGCAAATTAAAAAAAGAGAGACTTTTTAAAAATTTAAGTTCTTAATCCCATCAATAATACATGATATTTTTTGCTAACTAGAGAGCAATTTAAGACTCAGGGAAATTTATATTTGAAATCTAACAGATTTTCCAAACCATCAGAGTGTTTTCTGTAAAGTTTGCAGGGTGCAGTTGAGAAGCTTACAACAAAGCTTCATGGGAAAAAATAGTTATCTGAGTCAAGCAAGTAAGCATGAGTCATAAAATATAATTCTGAAGATTTTTGCTTGGAACATATAGAAAATGTAATTTACCTATAAGCTGTAATTTTACTAATTTGCAAAGCTATATTTGGAAATCGATCTGAATATAGATGTATAGATAAGTAAATAGTTGGTTATTTGTCATCTAATTGTATGTTATACTGTGTCTTATATATGATGGTGTTGTTAGAAAGTAACCAAAGGCAAGGCAGACAAAATGAGCTCTAATTATAATTTTGAAAAACTGAAGAAACCAACAAGGGTGACAAGAAGTCAATTTATTTTGTCTCACACATTGTCAAGAGTTTAAGGATCCTATCTGGTCTACTAGAAGGTACACATTCATGGTGTATATCTTCCAGACTTACATTCTTAAGGTTTTCAAATTAGCAGTTACACCCAAACTTCATTCATCCTGACTCAGTTAATCAGATTACATATCATGATGCGTTGACTGACAACTTTGAGTCTTACAGTGGTGTTAAAGCAATATGCAATCACTAGAAAAACATACTGCAAATTTAGTTTTTTCTCTCAAGTCCCCATAAATGGTACAGACAATCCTCCTTTGAGCGCCTGGACAGTGGCATCCAGCCAATACTCGGCAGAGCTGTATGCGGCCAAGCTATGGTGTTCAGTAGACTTGGAATATTCATTGCATTTTCGACTTATAGCAGTTTCTACTTATGCAAGGTTGATCAGGATATAAACTTGACCATGAGTCAAGAGGCATCTTTAATTTATCATTGCTGCACATTACACCAGAAAGGGAAAAGGCGGAGAGAAGATTCAAGGAAAATGAGTTGTGTTCTTCAGTGCAAAGCACTTGGCGGGCACTCAGGGAATGGGTCAAGTGGATGGAGTTCCCAGCTGATCTCCGGTTCTGTCGTCACTCCTCAGCACCCACGCACTGCGGGGTAGAGGCAGAACTGCACAACATGGCTTCAAGTAAGGCCGCTGTGTTTTCTCTTCCAAAAAAAAAAAAAAAAAAGGAATTCTACTCAGTTCCATTAAAGTGAGTTAAAGGATTAATGTATTTCAGAAAGATCTGCAGCCAAGAGATTCAAACCAAAAGCATTTACTGCTTTACTCTCCATCAAGCAGAAAATTCAATTAACCGCCACACACCTGGTCCCCTGAGCATTCTGGCCAGCTCAGGCTGAGTAGCATTTATTAAAAGTATTTGTGCTCTGCCTAAGGTTCTAAGAAGATCTGTGAAGGAGATGAAAGACACTGTATGCACACTTGCAGGAGGGATGTGGGCATGTGAAGATGGCATGAGTATCTCTTACCGCTGCCTCACTAACCTCCATCAGATGTGCACGATGGCTATTGTCATTGGCAGCAACCGGTACCAACGCCAGTGCACTTCTTAAAATAGATTTCATTGTCTTAAGGTAGTTGGCCCTCTCCCCCTGAGTTTGGTACTATTATAGTACAAACGGCAGAGGCTAAATGATTTACCAATGAACACAAAGTCCCATCCTGGGCTGTCTGAGCCCTTTACCACATCCCGTCTCTCCATTTCTGAAGCTGCAGGGTGGGCATAGCTGTCTGCAGCTGTGCTCTCCCCTGCAGAGGTCTGCTTCAGTGACACTGCATGGGTAAGGATGGTGCCTCCCACGAAGATCTTAAAGCAGAAATATAAATGTAAATTTTGCTCATTAAAACCATAATTAATTTATTGAGAGTGAATTGTTATTATTTCAGGGACGAATGCATTTCAGAATATGCTGATTATTTTAATGAACCAAGAGCCTCTTCTGGGATACTTTCAGGGTATTATTTGCAAGCAGGTCACTGCAGATTTTCTGAGGGGGAATAAAAGGATTGCTGCTCATTTTCAAGTTTTGCTTTATTAAAAATGCAAAAAGAAATATGTGCTGTATAATGTGTTTGGAGAGAGGCTAAGAAGATATCTTTGTTTAGAAAACGGCCCAACAGCCTCTCTTAAACCCACCAATTCCCCCAATTCTTGTACCACAGTCATGTGCATCAAGGTAACTTGTATAGTGTGGCACCCAGTCCATGTCCCCACTGTAACTGTTAGTACTGCAGTGTGGAATGTTCATTCAGTTCTTTTCGCATACCACATCTTCACTTCAGCTACCCTGGTCTTAGGAGAAGGTATCATCCAGGCCAATTCCTTCTGAATGCTCTACCTGATTACTTTTTCGTTGGCTTCTGTGTTTCTTTCTGGTTGTGCTGGTCCCCCCCCCAACATTTTGGAAGTACATCTCCAATCCATTCTTGATCTTCTGTATCAGAGTCATCTTCCCTCAGTTCCCATCATCACCTCCCAGGCATTGTGCAATAGTTCTACATTCTGTCAGTGGGTCAGGTAAGCGATGCCTCTGCTTGTATGGTAAATAACAAAGAGAAGTCAAGTGTAAGTGCATACAATGAATGACCAGAGTAATGTAGATGGAAGATGGAACTGGGCCTGGTGTCTGCCGCGGGGAGACTCAGACTTGCTCTCAATAAGATAGTCACACCACGGGCAGAAACAGTAGCAGGTGCTCATCAAGCCTGGGGCCGAGGATCCTGCATGACTGGAGCTTTTCCTGTGGAAAAAAAGTGACTTTAACTAAGTCCCAGGGGAGTCAGTGACAACCGCACACGTGGTTGAGATCGTATGTGAATGATGAAGCAAGACCAGGCGTGTTTTCAGCATAGCAGTACTGAATAGGGGGGTCACTCAAGCTACTTAGAGTGGGTTGTCCACACATCTCTTCACTTTTAAAACATTTGCGTCTTTACTGATTATGTATGACCCAAGAGATATCTAAATCTCAGGTAGGGATTAAAGGGTTGAATGGAAGTAAAGGATGTTTACTTACATCTTAAAATCCAGGCCCTTGGGGCTGGAGAGATGGCTCAGGGGTTAAAAGCATTGCCTGCTCTTCCAAAGGTCCTGAATTCCCAGCAACCACATGGTGGCTCACAACCATCTGTAATGGGGTCTGGTGCCCTCTTCTGGCCTACAGGCATACACACAGACAGAATATTGTATACATAATCAATAAATAAATAAATATTTTTTAAAAATCCAGGCCCTTGCATTAGCACAGCGAACAATGCCAGGCCTTCCTTCACCAGCACTTCACACGTGCGTTTGTAATCTGGAGGTCCACTAAGAGGTGAGTCCACCCTTCTTCAGTAGTAAGAGATGTCCTGTGTTAGACACAACAAAACCTTGTCCCAGGGACCACCAGGTAGACAAAGGATTAAGAAGCCAGCTGAGGCCAGGCAGTAGTGGCGCACACCTTTAATCCCAGCACTCGGGAGGCAGAGGCAGGCGGATTTTCGTGAGTTCGAGACCAGCCTGGTGTACAAGAGCTAGTTCCAGGACAGGCTCCAAAGCCACAGAGAAACCCTGTCTCGAAAAACCAAAAAAAAAAAAAAAAAAGAAGAAGAAGGCAGCTGAGTAGTGGACCCCCATAAGGAGCAGACTAAGGAGAAGCACTCAACAGCATCGACCTAGCACGCCGTCACTTGCTCGTAAACAGATCAGAAATTAGAACTCCTGTGCAGCTATCTGTCATGTCTAAAGAAATACCCTCGCTGCAATTCTCATGACAATGTGCGTGTTGTGTAAGGACCTTTACGAGCCCCCTCACACCTCTGTCACATTCCAGTGTAGACCAAGAGTTTCCTTAACAGCCCGTGGAACTGAATGGGTTCTTTCCTTGTTTCCTAACTGCCAATCAACTCTGGTTGAGCTGTTGCGTTCTGCTAGACATTGTCTGGATTAGCTTCTCTGACTGTCTCTAACGGGGGACACTGATGGTGTAAGTGGCTAGTGGCTTTCTCAGTGACCTGTCCTCAGTGTATGTGTTTGTCATCAGGAAGGAAACCCTGTGGCTGAGCTGCTCCCCTTAAGCTTAGAGCCCTCTTAACAAAACCCCTACCGCTCTCCTGTTAGAAGTGTTGAGACCTTAGTTTATGAACGTGACAGACACACCCATATCTTCTCCCATGTGGCACTTACGTGTCCCCTTTCCTTTTCATCTAGGCCAGCACTTTTCCTACCACATGGTAAACCCTAGATGTAGGACCTCGTTTTTCTTGAGTTTACCAGTATAGTTTCTCAAGGACAAACTCACACCTTAAATGACAGTTCTTAAGGAGAACCCCAGAAAATACTGTGGTTAGGTAATACTTTTTTCCCGCCTATTTGAAGTCTCCAGTATCAGTAGCACAGAAGGCAAAAGACTCTGCTTCCCACAGAAGGGAAGACTGATTTTCCTGATGAAATGCCTTGCACCTGTGAACTGGGCTCGCATGTTCTCTGCTGTGAATCTGTATCTCTACCCATGTGGTTACTGGAACGTTGTGTATCCAAAGCAGGCTCGCCAGGCCGCGTGCCACCTCCCAGCACAGGGACAGAGCAGCGTGTGTGTGTGTGTGTGTGTGTGTGTGTGTGTGTGTGTAGGCTGTGTTCCCCATCCTTCTCTGCACATCACGTTTTGATGTGAATAAGCACTTAACTGCAAAGGTCAGAACATGGCCAGGAGAGCACCCACCAGGTGTGAAATTCTAGGTGACAAAATAGAAGGAAGAGGAGGCCTAGAGAGAACAGAAAGGATATGAAGCCTGTTTCCTCTTATTCTCTGCATTTTTCCTGTTTCCTCTCCAGGAAGTTTGTGTAGGCCTCATATCCTGGACAGTCAACATGAGGGACTTATCTTCATTCTTTTCCCTATGATGGCATTACCACCGTGTCAAAGGTCTCTCATTTTCTTTTCAGATAGAACCCTTGGCAGTCCCTAACACCAAAGTGCAGTATTCCAGAAAACAATTAATATAAAAGGAAAGAGCTGCCTTACTTTCTCCGCTGCTTCTCCTAGAGCTGCGGCTGGAGAACACACGCAAACGGGGCTTCTGAGTAGCAGAGACCATGGGTGTCAATCACAGTAAGAATAAACCGCATCAGCAAGATAGGAGCAGAGCTTGCTCGAGGGCAGATTCCTAGAGCTCTCTCCTCACTGCTGCCTTGGCCAGCAGCCTGGGAGCGTCTTTTAATGTCGTCAGTGCTTAACGACACCGTTTTTAGGGTTCTGTCTATAGGATTTCTATAAGGAATCATACATTAGTAGAGAATATTTTAAGGAGGGTGTAGGCTGTTTTTTCCGCCCCCATCCCGCTTTGGGGCTAATTTTCCAAGGAAAGCTAAAGATGTTTACTAAGCATTTCTAGGAAATTTATCCACATTATGAGAATACAAATTACAGGAACTCAATGCATTAGCAATGGCGAAAGTTTAATGGGTCTGGGAAAAGTATAAATTTAGGGAAAATGTAAATTGCAGTAATGGGAGAGCCATCACCGCGTGGCAGTTCTCTTGAGATTGTAGTATTTAGTGGCCATATGAAGGAGTAAAGAATGTTGCCATTTGACATTGTTAGACAAACAAAAAAGACAATGGTTAGGAAATGTCAGTGACTGTCAATCATGATGTTAGAATATGCAATCAATTCTATCATATATAACAACATTCCCCATGGGAAATTTGGTTGTTTCTGGGCCATCTGGGATATAGAAAGTCTTTCTGTTATCTCAGCTGGGCAAAGAACCAGTTAAACAATCTAGACCCTTGAGAGTTAGGTGTTTTCAAGTCACCTGACCTGACCAGGCTTCCCAAACTTTGTCATTGTGCACTGCTTTATGACCACTTAGCAATTGTGGGGGAACAATAGATCCTCAGCTTCAAGAGGAGAAACCAATGAGATATTTTATTTCAAAACTGATACCTGCAGCTGAGGAAATGGCTCTGTCAAGCAAAAGTGCTTGCTATGTAGGCGTGAGGACCTAGGTTTGAATCCCTAGAATTTCCTAAGAGTCAGATATGGCCATACATGTACCTGTAAACCCAAGACTGTGAGGAGCAGAGACAGGAGGATTGTTGTTGCATGCTGAGCACCAGGCTAGCTCGAGGTCCAGTGGAGGACTCTGTTTAAAACATACAGATGAAGAGTGGTAGAATACCCTGGCATCTCCTGGCCTCCCCACATGCATTAGAATGCATGTGTGCACACATGCCTCGCACACACTCATGCCCCCCCACGCTCTTGTGCACATGAGCCCCCAGACACACTCAAATGGTATCTACATATTAGATTTTTGCAAACCAGGAAGAACTCAATGTGTTATTTGTATATGCAAATGATGAAAAGTTCTGTATATAAGATTCTATTAACTACATTAACTAATTTGTATGTCAGTATTATAGAATATTAGATTGCTTTACAGAAATATATTTATTTTAAAAAGTAATATTAGCCCATCAGTTGAGGTCTGTTACCATATCAGATCTGATTTAGTCTAGCTAGAGAAATGAGTGCTGCAAAAATTATAGCTGCCCTGGCAGGGAAGAGAAGCCAATAAAAATCTGCTGCTATTAAAGCAGCTTTGTGGAAAAGATGAAACACCGAGCACAAGGACAGCATTTTCTGGTCAGTATAATAATTATTTTAATAATAATATTAATAATAATCAAACGCTGCAATTCTTCTTGACCACGGATAGCTGTGGCTTTGAAACCGTATTGATAAGGAAAAGCTGAAAACCTCGGCCTGTTCTCTGGAACAAAGGGTGACTGTAGTGACCTGATTGCAGCTTCTATTGTAAGAGCAGAATGACAGCCATCAAGTTATCCCCACTTTTAACAACAAGACTGCTTCTCCCCCATGTCCCTCCCCCAGAAACCCTTGCCTACCTCCTCTCTACCCCTCCCCATTCTTCTGTTTGCCCTCGCAAAATAGCAAGGAGAAATGTTGCCCCTAAATCTTTGAACTGGTCAGAGAGTCAAAACTGTGCCTACTGACCTTAGCCAGGCAGCGTGTGAAAGTACTGAGGTACTAGAAAGGTACAGAAGAGGGAGTAGGGATGGGGTCTCATTCGGTGATATTTTACCTGAAGTCATAAAAGGTAAATGGGAGTCTCAGAAAAGAAAAATAAGGGACTTGGATCACAATGTGTTCGTATCACTATTATGCGAAGCTCTTTGAAAAATCAAAAGGGAAAATGCCTGGTAATCTGATGGAAAAATCAGCCAACGATACAGACAGCTCACGGAAGAGGAAATGAAAATGGCCCCTAAATATATGAAAAGATACTCAACATCTCATAATAAGAGTCGGGCTAATTAAAACCTCATGGAAACATGACTTCTCACCTGGCTTATCAAATTTCACAGAGTTCGACAATGCGCTCTGATGAGACCAGAGAAACAGCTGTCCTCTTACAATGCAGGTGGTAACGCAAAATAAAATAAATGTGGAGGGAAGCATATTGAAATCTATAAAAAAGTATATTGTGTTATTCTTTAACCCAGAAATCCTTCTATGAACTCATTCCAAAGCCATTGTAGTAAAAGAGGAGGTGACTGTTGCCCGAGGTTTCCCCGCGGCACCGTGGTCGGGCGTACTTACTGTCGTGACACTTGACTTGATTTGGGAACTGAAGCTTGTGGCAACCACAGAGCAAGTAAGTTGTTACCGTTCCTCTTAGAGCTCTGTGCTCATCAGCGTTTTCAGCAGTAGCGATGTTTAGAGAAAAGACTGCTGTACACACCGCAGACTATATCACAGTAGAAGCATAACTTTTGTATGCACTGGAAAACAAAAGACCTCATGAGTCACCTCATGGGGATATTCTTTTGCTGCTGTGGTTGGAAAACAAATCCACAGTATCTGCGAGGTATGTCTGCACTTGCAAAACACTGGAGACACCCAAATGTCCAAGATTCATGACTCGTTAAATAACAAAAGTGCAGCACATGGTGAACTACCATGAAGTTTTTGTTTTAAAACAACAGCTATCTGAGGTTCAAATGAAGTATTCTTCTGGATGTCTGTGTGAAAAAGTATGATATATTGCATCCTAGCTTTTCTATAACAGAGAAGGGATATAAATATATAAACATGGATGCTTAAAAATGTATAGTTACACTGTTCTGGATAAGCAAGAGAGATAATGAAAGCTGTGCGAATCATTTTGTCCTATTTAATTTAGAAAAGTAATACATTCAGGTTAGGGAGATGGCTCAGTAGGTAAGGAGCTTGCTGTACAAGTGTGAGGACCTGAGCTTGGATCCTTTGCACCCAAGCAAAGGCCTGGCCTGGCAGCATACATCTATGTCCTCAGCGCTGGTGTGGCAAGGGGAGGGGAGGGTAAGAGCAGGCTGGTCTCTGAAGCTCAGTGTCAACCAGTCTAATTAATCAATGAGCTCCAGGTTCAGTAAGAAACTAGGTCTCAAAAAAAGGGGGCACAAGGCATGGAAGATTTTGCCGTAAATGCTAGACCTAGGAGTCAGAGGCAAATATTCTGAGTTCAAGGTCAACCTGGTGTCTGTATAGTCTTCCAGGACGTCCAGGAGAGTTATGTGATGAAACCCTGACTCAAAAGTGGAGCATGGTAAAAGAGGGCATCCAAGCATACACTCCCCACACATGTGCACACATGTGCACACCGGACAAACATATGCATATGGATTACATATTTAGCAATAAAAGTCAAAGTAAAAGAAAGAATAATCTCCTGAAAATTAAAAGCAAACCAAGTTAAATAACCTAACTAAAACAAATTGGTGCGTAACCACTTAGGAAAAGTTACTGGGTAATGTTAGAAACAGTTTTGACTGTTCATAGTGCAATAGAAAATAGAGAATTTCTATCTCTATTTTAGAGAAAATAGAAAATATTTTCTAACAGAAAATAGAGCCAAGATAACAGCATAAGCTTTAAGAGCCTAATGGTAATTGCTGCGGTCTAAGTGTTTGGGCACACACCCCAACCCAGCAACATTCCTGCATTGAGACCTAATTGACACAATGATATTAATAGGGTGGGACTCTGGGGAGGTGACTGGATAATAAGGGAAAAATTTTCAGAACTAGATCAGTCCCCTTAGAAGAGACACTGAGGCTGCTTTGCCTGTCTGTAAGGCACAGAACACAGGAAGAGGCCAGCAGTCTATGTCTGAGAACAGGATCCTCCCTTGACCCTGCTAGCACCCAGATCTCCAACAGAAACCTGCAGACATGTGGCTGATGAGCCACAGATTGAGACAGTGATGTGATCATTGTTATGTTAAATGATTCATACATTTAAAGTTGCATATATTATAATGCAATTATATATACATATAATATAATTAATACAAATGTATATAATGCAATTATATATATACAGAAATACATAATTATATTAATATAAAGAATCAAGATATTTTAAAAAGAATATGTAGGTTTTTATTTACAGTTAAGTAACATTTCTGCAATGTTTAACTTGGATCAGAATTATCAGTTAAACTATAATGATGACTTTTAAAAACTATGTGCTTCCAGACACAATGGAAATCAAGAAGTAGATGCCTCACAAAACTAAAACTAGTTCTACTATGTCACATAATCATGTTACTATGATCAAGTTACATGCCACTCTTGGGTCTATACTCACAGGACTCTAAAGCAGCACACATAGAGAGGTACTTGCACATATTTATCACGGAACTACCCACAATAACCAGGCAACAGAACTGGCTTAACTGTCCATCGTCAGATGAATAAATAAAGTGTGTCATGTATACATGATGTACTTTTATTCAGCCGAATGAAATCATGTCATTTGCAAGAAAACATATGGAAATGGAGCTAATGATGTTAAAATAAGTCAGGCCCAGAAAGACAGACAGCACGTGCGCTCTCTTGTAAACTAGGCTTCATAAAGGTGAAATACACCCGTGCACGTGTGTGCATATATGACGTGAATGTATGTATAAGGTGTTTGGGATGAGGAAAAGTTATAAAAAGTTAAAGGGAAACAAGAAAAAGATTTGAAGGAAGAAAGAAAAATAAATACTATATCATCTTATATGGAAAGCTAGATGTTGTGTTTATAAATACCTGTATACATATAGAATGTGGATCTCATGGCACTAAGAGTATTTCAATAAAATCTAAATTTGTTGAGGGAAAGCTTCTATTATAGAAAAATTTGTCTGTGTGTTGTGTATGTGTATGAGTGTGTGTGCACACATGTGTTATATGAGTGTGTATGTGTGCGTGTGTGTGTCATGAAGACAGAGAAAGTCTATTTTCAGGGAGGAAGAGGACAAGAGAAAGTGGTGGGTGATGAACAGAAACGAAACACGTGGCTATACCAGTATGAAAATGTTTATTTTGTATGCTGGCTTTAGTAAAATAATAGTGATGAATAAAAAGAAATATGCACTTCCCAGCTCCACTCCTAGAAAACTTGTCAGTGAGCACAACTGGACCTAGATTGTGGATTCATCCCCCATCATTTCAGAAGCAAAGGGTACATGGGGAACAACTTCTTCCAAATTAGAACGTGAGATTTGTTGTGAACTGAGGCTACTTACTTGTCAGATACCAGCAAAGAAGACATCAAAGGTAAAAGGACAGCAGCCGACGCAGGGCCACCCCTGACAACGCTGGGCAGCATACGCAGCGAAGGGAGGAAGGAATGCGCGTGATTAAAGCATTGTGTTCATGTATCATGAGTTAAATAAAAGTTCACAATAATTTCACAACCCCTGTAGTGGGCAACACTGAAAAGAAGCCTCTAATAACTCATTTCTCCCCGCTGGAAGTACCCAGGATCTCATGGCACTAAGAGTATTTCACCTTAAGGTCCCGAAGTAAAATAGGGTCACGACCTCAGAAAGAATTATGAAGCCTCTCCAGCTTCCCGTTTCTGTATTCAGTCTCTCTGACACATACATTTTCCTACCACCATTGCCTGAGATGATGCACCCAAGGAAGCCCATCAACTCCCATGCCATGCTGCTTAGACCCAAACCGGAGCTAGCTAAGCCTCCTTTCTCTACTGACAGGAAATGAACTAACACAGGCAGTTTCTGAATTATTTACAAATATGAGTGCTCTATAAGAGTGTGTAATCTGAGGCTTTGTTTTGTAAAATGTAAGTATCTTTGTTTCATTTTATAATAAAAGTTAAAAATAAAAGAGAAGAATTTTTAAGTTTACTGACTTTTTAAATGTTGAACACATGCATTAGATAAATCCTATGTGCACATAACCTTTCCTGGATACATCTTCTGTAGAGAGGAAGTATCCCAAACCAGTCAGTTTCTACATCATATTTAGAGGCCAGGATTGAGTAAAGACTGTATGTCTTTGCCCATTCATGGGTGTCCCTTCCTCTAATTAAAGAACCGAACAACATTTCCACAATTTATATCAAGATGACGAGTTCCTTCCAAACCCAGGCCACATGGCCCTGCCCTTGTAGTCCCCAGGCATGATGGACCATTACCGCTTTCTTGGCCACTGGGCTGTAATCACTTATGTCTCTCCTGTAGATGAACCAGGGACCAAGTACAGCTCTGTTCTTCTTCCTACTACACAGTGTAATTGCAGCAGATACTGAATGCATAAACAACCAAAAAATTAGCAGAAAAGCTCACAAGACACACGGAAGTAGTTTGTAGTCCAATTAGGGGCAGAATGTCAAGAGTGAATCAATAAAAGGTGTTGATTCTGCTTTGTTTTTATAGTCTTATTCCAGCATGTGGAAATGGGGTGATGTCCTCCAGCCAGAACAAAGGGCACGGCAGTATATAAACACAACACGTGGGAGCAGCCTGGTCTGTGTAATCTGCCCACCCCTCCTCTCCAAAAGGAAGCCATTTAGTGACCGTTGTGAGCAAATTTTACAAGGCTTATATAACACAAATGTGTTCAGTGCCTACAAAATTGGTCCTGACAAATGCTATTGCATTTGTTCCCATTTGTAATTTTCAACTTTTATTGAAATAAAACAAACACACAGAAATCAATGGATTAAAGAACTTTATAGCTGTATATTTCTGACAAATGCAGAGTTTACTGAAGCTACGTGGTGTAGAGAAGACAAAACAGTGAGGCCACTGTGAGACTGCAGTTGACAAACTCAGTCCTCACCAGAGGCTAAAGAGAGAGCTTTTACTAATGGAAAGTGAGTATTGGTAGAAGGAGTTGAGCTGAAGGAACAAAACACAACTTCAGTGAACAATAATTTGTCATAACTGAGATACTTATCTTAAATACATATAAAAATTCCAAAACATGTAATATACAAAGGTTACATTAAGATGCATTTCTAGAAGCAACCACATTATGACTTTTCCATATATCCTGCCAAAGGATTTTATGCTGGAATGTCAGTGTATAATTTACAAATATCACATATTTCTGTGTAGTTACACCTCCACTGGCTTCTCACTTCCTTTTAGAATAGGAATAATGTTTAGTTGGGATAGTGATCTCCCGCTAGTGCCACTCCTTTGGAAGGCTGTAAAACCTTTCAGGCATTGATAGTTGCTGAAATAAATATTTCTGTGACTAATTAAACATATTTTATAGCCTAAAAATGTTTGAAATTTAAATTAGAATGTATGCTAAAACATCATTTTGAGTGACACAAGAATAATAATTTAAGGTTACCAGTAATTTCAATTATACATGTTTTCCTGAAATAATTCCCTTTCCCACTTTGCTGTGTTACTGCCCTGGGAGTTTATTTTCTTTGTTTTTTTTTTCTTGGTTTTTCGAGACAGGGCTCTGTGGCTTTGGAGCCTGTGCTGGAACTAGCTCTTGTAGACCAGGCTGGTCTCGAACTCACAAGGATCTGCCTGCCTCTGCCTCCCGAGTGCTGGGATTAAAGGCGTGCGCCGCCACCACCACCCCCCGGCTGGGAGTTTATTTTCTATGGTCTTGAGTTTCTCAATTGTCCTGCTCCTAGATGAGCTTGCCCCAGGGCTTCGTTTAGTTTGATGAGTCTAGACTTATCTTCACCTTTTCACCTTCCTTAACCTTCTTTTTCTCCCTTTGTGTCCTTGAAGCTTCCTCATAGACAGGAGAAAACTCACAGGGCAATCAGTTCTCCCAATCCATAAGCCCCCATTTTTAAGTTGGGTCCTCACATAAACCCAGTTCCAGGCCCTTCCCTATCCTCAGACTCTTTTACTTAGTAAAGTCACGCTGACTATGGCCCTGCAGACTTTCTTCCTTACTTCAGGGAAATATGTGCCTGGCTAAAATATTAACATGTATTAGCTCTTGGCATCATCCCTATTTTAGTCTCAATTTTACTGCAGAGCATGGGACTGTAGCCACTTTTCTCTCCATTGGGGATTCATTTTCTTCCTCACTGCTGGATCATGTGATGCTGGTGAACAGTCTGAGAATGCAGTGGACATGCTCTTTGAGGAAACTGTTAGAGCAGCCTTCTCCGGAACAGATTAAAGTGGTGGGCTGGCTAGTTTCATGTCAACTTGACTAAAGCTAGAGTCATTTTGGAAGAGGAAACCTTAATTAAGAATATGCCCAACGGGTGGCCTGTGGGTAAGCCTGTGCTCCGTTTTCTTAAATGCTGTTTGATACGGAAAGGTTCAGATCACTGTGAGCTAGTGTCTCGGGTATATAAGAAAGCAAATGGCCAAGCTATGAGGAGCTAGCCAGTAAGCAACCCTCTCCCCACGGCCTCCGCATCAGTTCCTGCCTCCAGGTCCATGCCTTGGCTTCCCTAGATGATGGACTATAAGCTATACAGTAGAATAAACAAAGTAAAACCGGTTTTCCCCATATTGCTTTGGGTCACAGCAGTAGAAACCCTAACTAAGACAAGTAGGATATGGCGACATACCAACATCTCTTTGAATAAATTGGACTACCATATCCAATGAAACTTCCTGCAGCTGTGGTCTGTCCACATCTTCATTGTCAGTTCGGCAGCCACTGACTATATCTAGCTAATAATCACTTGAATGAATTTATAAGACTAAAAAAGTTTTATTTTATTTTAATTAATTCAAATTTAAATTTAGGGCCACACACAGCCTAAACGTGAATACTACACACCATAGCCAAGGAAATGGAAATTAAAAGGGAAATACAGTGGAAAAAGCTCAAAGTTAGTGTGCTCAGGAGAAGGGGGAGTCAGTGGCACCATGAAATGAAAAGGTTGCTAGGTGATTCTGAAATCTGAGGATGTTAACAGGTTGAGTTTCCAGTGGTCAGGAGACTCCCAAGCAGAAACAACTAGAAATAATTAGAATTCTGAGACTGCACGGGGTGAAGGCAAGTCAGAGCAAGACATATGAACTGGATTCCTTCGACATGAGAGAGTCCCCTCTGCTCTTATGTACCCCCTTTCCAAGACTGCCCCATCCTCCCCCACATGGAGAGACCCCGAAATATGGCATAATAATGATGGTGCAGAGAAATTACCACTTCTCCTACTGAGTGGTTGATATGGAATCAGTTCCCGCCACCCTCAGTAGTGCAGAGGAGAAAGAGGAAGAATTGGTTTTGTTTTAGCAAAGAAAAATACTTGGAGAACCTTTTCATCTCTGGATCTCTCCACACTTAGGAAGCCTAACTAATGTCTCAAAGAAAGAGAGACATGAACCAAGAAACTCGCCATTTGTTAAAGATGCTTTCATTCTTCCATTGTATACTTTTAGCTTCTTTGTCAAATATTAGGTGTTCATAGGTTTGTGGACTAATATCCGGATCTT
>JAQHUG010000215.1:1119962-1139863 GCA_028555095.1 Dicrostonyx torquatus | reverse complement strand
ATTTTCTTGTAATAATAATAATAATAATAATAATAATAATAATAATAATAATAATAAAAAGAAACTCAGATCCCAGTGTTCTCTCTGCTATTTTAGAAAAATCAGGCTTGGCATTTTCTTTCTTTTTTTTTTTCTTCATCTCTATTTTTTTTGTTCAAAAATTTACACTTCCTCCCTTCTCCCAGTCCCCTCCCCAGACTTGGCATTTTTCTATTCCATTAGTCCACAAGTGTAGCCCCATGCAGCGGCCAGGAGGTATTTATCTTTCTGCTGATGATTTCTCTCAAGGCACCGCAGTTATGAGAGAGAGGGAACATACAGAATTGCACCCTTGGACATTCCTGGTGTCTTTTTACCTCATTTACAATGGAAATCCATCCCTATCCTTATAGTACAGGAAGCATTCTCTGATGAACCAGCCTGCACCATTCCTTGGAAAATGATAAATCTTGGCATAATGCCCACTTTAGGCTGAAAACTCAAATTTCATTGGAGCAGACCGTCTTCCTTATAAAAAATTATCCAAGACAAACATCCATGAATCTGGGACATACATGCATTGAAAGGGGACAGGCAAGGCACTTTGATGGGTGCCCTACTGTGTAATCTTTTCATCTTAATTCAGAATTCCTTAGAGATACAAACTGCCTTATGAAAAAATACAAATCCTTCCAATTATTTATATGTCAGGTACACTTTTAGCTTACTCCAAACAGGCATGCAATAATGTATCCTGGCATTTCTTTTCATCTGTTGTGACCCCGAGGTGGGTGCTGCTTCTCTATCCTGTGCTACTTTCTGTTTTATTTTGTTCTTTCTCTTGCCCAATTTCTCCTCCATTCTACTGAGAAAAAAAAAACTAAAATACAAATACTGCCCTGTCTCAAGAAAAAAAATAAACTACTTTGAAAGACCATGCCTTCTAACGATTTTGACAAAGGGTTTGATGTCTGGAAACTGAAAATAGCTGCTGCATACAGAAACAACTGTATTTGTTTGAAGAGAAGGTGCTGGGGACTTAGGATCTGTTTATAACTGGTCCAGGACTTCTGTCTCCAGGCAACCATAGACCTTTCACTGCTAATCACAGCCTCTTACCGTCTCCGAGTTATGGATGGACTTCAATTTTGTCCCCATCCTTCCTTGAACATCTCTTTAGATGCCAGTGTCAGGGTCATCTTACTCTCTCATCCCATATATCCTACATCTTCCATTCTCAAGGGTGAAAGGTAGAAGGTCCTCCTAACACCATCCACATCACTGCTGTCGAATAGGACATCTGACTGAGCTTCCCATCTTAGTGCACTAGTCTAATGCCCTCTAGATTCGTTTTTATAGTTCAGGTGGGTATAGAATCCACCTAAATACATGTTCTGCTCCATCCCCAGTCTCTACATATTGTCACTGGCCACCAGTAACAGTCTGTACTAGCACTTAAAGCTTTAAGGCTATGGAATTCTGCCAGTAATGAAGTTTAATTTACTTATATGTGCCAATTCATCTCTGTCACAAGCCTATTAATTTCTTCATTATTTTACTCTGTCCCTAGCCCTTGCACAATGAGGCACAATGATCCCCATTTGTGTAACAAAAAAAAGATGGAGTCTCTTATAAATTACCTTCAATTCTGCTGCTTTTAGCGACCAGACAGTCTCTGTATTTCTTTTTCATATTTAAATCAATTTTTTCAAACTCTTCTTTAGAAGAATACACTGAAACTCTGGAGTGCTGAAGAGTGATGTCATAGCAAAAGTGTAGGATTCTGATGGACACTTTCCCATGCAGCCTTGTCCCAAGAAAGACTTTCTCACGGCACCTTTTCCAAGGTGTGCAGTTGCCACAAGCACAGCTAATTTGTAGGGAGGGACTGCTGTCAGCCCCTCATCAGTCACAGATGTGTCAGGATACCTATAACATGGCTCCCACTCATCAGTTGGAGATGTGTCAGGGTACCTATAGCATCGCATCCCTCGTCAGTCAGAAATGTCTCAGGATACCTATAGCATGGCGCCCATTCATCAGTTAGAGATGTCTCAGGGTACCTGTGTCCCTCATCAGTCAGAGAGGTGTCAGGATACCTATAGCATCGCATCCCTCGTCAGTCAGAGATGTCTCAGGGTACCTGCACCCCTCGTCAGTCAGAGATATCTCAGGATACCTATAGCATTGCTACCAAAGTGAAGACTGACAAATAAAGGTCATGGATTTAAAATTAATCCTCTTGTGCTTTTGGCATTTCTGCATGGCATGATCTTGAAGACACAGGAAGGTGACAGCTAAGTGGTTAGCAAGAGTTAACAGAGACTTGGGAGACTGTTTCATTGTATTAGCATCTGAAAGTTACATTAGCCTGGGCTACCTCTTTTCTGTTTTCCAGGATTGGAGGCGAACACCAGGAGCTAAGGGAAAAGCAGGCAGGAGGTCTTGTGGATTATGCCGCTGGAGCCATTGGGCCAGTGCATGACATGGATGATGATGACATGGACCCCAATTATGCCAGAGTGAACCACTTTCGGGAGCCCTGCACATCAGCAGATGTCTTTAGAGCTCCATCTCCCCCTCGAGCTGGACCACTTGCTTACCCTCGGGATGGACGTCCGCTGTCTCCAGACAGAGACCACTTAGAGGGTCTCTATGCCAAGGTCAACAAGCCATATCATCCTCCAGCCCTAGCTGACAGGTAATGCTAGTGAAAGATGGTTGCAGTTTTAACTCAGTAAGTTTCAAATCATCTCTACTGCTGAAGCAAATAAAAGCATATCCTTCAATCTATTAAAACTAAAATGACATGGTGCCCTAGACAAGTGTTCCACTTTGACCTACCATTAAGATATCAGTCACCAAAAATAAAGCAATAACTAGCTATATGGTGACATGGATAGATGGTAGCAGCAGAGTCATGGTACAACAGGGAACAATCCTTGCAGGAATACAGTGGCAGAGAACTAACGATGAAGACTTTGAAGGCATATTGTCTTTTGTCCTGAGGGCCCCATTGTAAGACACAAATTCAAGTAGATGGCATGAAACTTGGAGGTGAGGAGTCAGAAAAGGGAAAATGGCTTCCAAGTAGGCACAATTGGAGTGGGATTATAGATAGCTACCATAGTGCAGGAGACTTTGAAAAATAAGATTGGGATTTTATAATCAAGGAAAACTAAACTGCCTGGCTATTCACTGATGAGCAGAGGTGGAAAATGAGATAATCTTGGTCCTAGGAGTTTGATGAAGCAGAGAAAGGTAGGACGTGACCTGTAGACTTAGGGGCAAGAGAAAGAGGATATTGGGAACATCTGTCTGAAGCAAGTAAGGAGCAAGATGATTCCAACTACACCTCTTGCCCAAAGAAAAATGTCCTGCCAGGGGAAAGGATGCTCTAAAAGAGCTTTGGTCTGTATGCATTGTCATGTGACCTTGGAGTTCCACAGACCAGGAATGAGTTGATAGACCTTGCTCTTGTTTGACTGCTGCCGTTTGACATCTGTAGGGAGAAAATGAAGAGGATAGTGAAGGAAGCTCTCATGCTAGATGAAAGAAAAAGACTCGTTTTCCAGATCTCCTAGGGTTCTGACGACCACCGGGCCCCTAGCAGTAGCCAGCTTTTGTGTGATAACATGATATATCGCGTAGTTTACCGTTTACACATTTCCCCAGCTGGGTGATATTATGCACTTTCAATTAGGTTGGGGAAAGGAAGGGAAATCATGGCATTTTATGCAGACTGCAAAGTGTAGCTTCACAATACTGATTACCTTTCAGAACCTTTCCAATAACCAAGTGGGAAGCGAGGAGCAATTTTTAATCCTTACTGTCAAGCTTCCAGGTTGATGATATTAAAGAAAGATGGTCAAGTTTTTCGTTAAGACAAAATGAAAATATAAATTCCTATGACTGTGTGATGCAGCCATCATAAGTAAATTGCTAATTCCAAGGATTGATTAAGAGTTAGCATTTTTCTCTCCAATCTTTGCATAGGGTTGAATTTTATCATGTAAATAATAATGCTATATTAGAGTCTATTCTAGGCTAAAGCCTAGTCAGTCTTCCTTTCTCTAAGTCAGAAGGGCTTCGTAGCAATCCTCTTTGCATATATATGATAGGACAGCAACACATAAAGACTGTGTTCCTCAGACTTCCCGAGCTGGTGTGGTCCAGTGCTAGTTCTGTGGGAATAAATGTGAGACATTCTAAAAGAAGAGATTATACCAAACCCACAAGCAGGATTAGCCCGCAGAAATAGATTTTTCTTTTAGTGTAGTCTTTTTTTTTTTTGCACGATGTGTTAATATGGACTGTTGACATCCAAGAATACTATACAACCAGAACTCATCGTACCCAGAATATTTGTCACTAACGTTTATTTTACCCATATTTTGCTAAGACTCTGGATTGTTCAGATTCCTTTACCTGTGACAAAAATTCAAGAGACAAACAACCCAAGAGCAAAAATCTTTGTTTGCGGTTTTCTAGGTCTCGGTACGTGCCAGGGCCACTCAGCCAAGCCGTTTCTGGGCTCCACATCATGGTGTGATGTTTTGGGCAAAGCTACTCATCTAGTGACAGCAGGAAGCAGAGAGGACCAGGCCCTTCAAAGTGCTGCCCTTCGTGGTGGTTAATGTTGGCTATGAACTAGACAGGGTCTAGAATCTGGACGTATCTCTGAGGAAGTCTCTACAATAGGCTAATTGAGGTAAAGACCCGTGCTAGAGTAGGGCATCAGCAAGTATTTCATGAGTCAGAATCCCACACTAAATCAAAAGGGAGGCCGAGCTGAGCCATAGGGTTTACCTGGATCTGTGGTAATGTGATCAACTGCTTTGATTTCTGTTCTTGTAATTTCTCCATCATGATAGACTGACTGCACCCTCTAACTGTTAACTAGAATAACCCTTTCCCCCACTGAAGTTGCTTCTTGCCAGATATTTGCTCACAGTGAGGGGAAGAATAACAAATGATCCCTCAGACCCTTACTTCCTCAAACTTGGCTCCACTTCTGACTATCTATGACCTCAGCAGCAGCTCAACCCACTAACAAAGTTGCCATCTCTCTGTGACCTCAGCCATAAACACTGTTGCACTGGAATCAAACTTTCAATACTGAATCCATAGGGAACAGTTTCAGTTCTAAACTGTAACACACATGTGGATGCACTGTTGCCCATGTAGTAGACCAGGAAAGAAATCGCACTGGATAATGCTAAAGACAGCAACTATAAAATGCTGCCAAGAAATTATTTCTTTACTACCAGTCTTTACTACGGAGTCTTCACTTTGGCTCTGGCCTCTTCGTGTCAATAACTGCTCCAAATCTGCCTTCTACAGAGCCTTAGGTAGCTGTTAAATTGTTAAATTTTTGGATGGCAGATTGAAGAGTAACTCTTTTTACCCAGAATTGTCTTGATTCTGCTCTTATCTTTAATTATATTTAAACTCTGCTCTGTTCCTTTCTCTTGACGTCTTCAAGCAATTTTGCCTTGATGCATACGAAGTAAGCACTACATAATGGTAGTTATTATCATCATGATTACTATTATGACCACTCATACTGTCCGATAGCAATGAAATTCTGGGCCTACGTACATATAAGACAGTTGTCCACGCAATGTCTCCAAGCAGCTACCTTATTTTATGAGTTCTAAACCTACTTTATTTTAAAGTAAAGGATATGTCACTTTCCGACCCATCTGTTCAATCATTCTTCATTCAGGGAGCATTCATTTGTCACCTGCTATGTCCTAGATACTGTAGAAAATTCCAGAGAAGATGGGAGATGATCATGACATATCAATGAGGACTAGAGTTGGTCCTCTTACAGCCAGTAGAAAGCTGGTGGAAGTGGAGAGTTGTAATATCCTGTAATTACAAATGAAAGCTTTTCTTTTTTGTTTGGGCTTTATGCAGAAGGCATCCTAAGGCAAGTGATAGCAGAGCTGGCTTTGGGGGGAGCTTCTTAAGCATTAACAATAAGATAACTGGTTTTCATTACAAAGCAGTCACATGTAAACAAGGATCGAGTTGCTAGAAAGAGCATGCATTTAAGGAAGTCCAGAAATACCCAGAACATAGCTTGTAGGGAAGAAGGAAAGTGAAGGGAACAAGTCTTCACAGCACAGTGAAGTTACGTGTCCATCAACAGGTCACATGTTGACAGTTCTTGGTTGATAGTAGCTGCCTAGAAGTCTGTAGGTAGAGCATCTCACAGCTGTCTTACTCCGATTCCAGAAATCTGGGTGGCAGCCTGTGTACAGTGGAGACTGATGTCTGTCGCAATCTGTGACCACTGTCATAATTGTGTCCACTAAGGTCAAAAAAATAAACCCTACAGAGAGAATGTGGCCACTAAAAGGCCTTTGGTTAACTTAGAGATGGCAGTGTCATAAGCTTAGTAGGAGGCCAGGAAGCTGACAGTGAGACTTGAGGAGGTGAGGACAGAGAGCGAGCCTAAGCTAAGGAGAAAGCAGAGTGGGGGGCAGGGAAGGTTATCTTTGAAGTCACTTCTAGCACGGTGCTTCAGAGAGAGCTAACATGGTCACCTCATGGTAATGATGCAGAAAACGAGGCTCAGACAATGGGAGTAACTGGCTCAAGATTAGGACTTAATTCCTCACAGCTCTGTATTCTTTTCCCTAATCTACCCTGCCACTCAAGCACGCCTTCTCCCTTCCTAGTGCAGTGTGTGGATAAAGTAGCTCAGTTTGGGGTTCTTAACATGTTAGAGGTATGTTAAACCATGACTTCTGGAATGGGGCTGATCTCTGTCTGGTTCTCTTCTGGATTACAACCACATGGACTTCAGTAAAATGACTTTCCCAAGATGTCATGTCTCATCCTCGTGCAAACAAATACTTGTGGAGCATCTAGCAAGTTCCAGGACTGACCATCGGTCCTAGTTCAACGGAGATTGAAGGAAAATGGTACAGCCCCCTATAGAGGGTTGTTATACGTTAAAAGATACATAGACCTTAACGAAGACAGTTGTAGGCATGTGGTAGTTACCCCAGCTGGGTTGTTGGACTAGTAAATGGGGACGAATAAGGGAAGGTCAAAGTGACAGGAAGTGTGGTGTGGGAGAGCAGGGCTTCTTGCTCCACTCACAACTCTTTGACAACCAAGATTTTTATGCCACCCCTAAGCATATAAGTAATAAAATACATATACAAGTTAAACACTTACTGATAATATATCATAAATATGTTTATTTTAAGATGATTTTTATGTATAATTATACCCAGCATTAAAAATGAAAGCAGATTTGTATACTAATGAGATGCATGCTCATTTATTTTGCATAAAAATTCAATCATGGCTGAATATTTGATGCTATAGGACATAAACCATCTTCAGCATTTTTCAGAATTGATCAATACTTTGATTTTATAATTGACAATGCTAAGAACACCACTTCACAAAAATAGAACAAAATGACAGAAGTTATGCTTAGGGCCCCTGTTGGAAAATTCTATCCTCATCATAGGCCAGAATTCATATAATGATTGTTCTCTGTGAAATCCAAGTCAGCAGCTCTAACATCAATCTTTCAAATCAAACATTCTAGCAAAATTCAGTTGAGAGACACATGAAACTGATATTTTCTTGCTGAGAACTGATGGTAGGAAAACATTAAAAGTCTGAGTTTTCCATAGTCCTGTAGGCATAGTAACAATATTGCAGCTCTTAACATACAGCAGTCTCAAATCTGAGCCAAGGTATAGTGTTCAAAACTGTTTCTGTTGTATGCTCAGGGCCAAGGCTGCAGTGAGGTGAGGGTTGCAGCATGGGTGAGTGCTGCCAAAAACACCATGAATTGATTATGTGGTAATCATGCATCCAGAGACCTTTTACAGTTGCCAAAGTTTTTGCAACCTTTATATTCATTTATGACCTCTTATGGGGTCATGACTCACAGTATAAGATACTGGTTATTAGCAGAAACTGAAAGAGAGAAAATAGAAAGGTTCAAGAACTGAGCAAAAGAGAGGTGGGGTGACTGACCCCTGGTCAGCAGAATGAGGCATTACACTCATCATGAGTGAAATTAGGGGACAGCTGTGGGAGAAAGAGCTGGCTGAGGGTACAATTCTAGAATCCCGCAAGCTGATCAATAACAGAACATTCTCACCTTTCTATCGGATAGAGGCTTGATGCCGTAATGCCTTAAATGATGAGATGGTTAAAAACAATTTACTTTTTTATTAAATTTTCATCTCTATAAAAATGTATCTGTTAATATATCTGTGCTCAAACCTGACCTGAACAAGGGTGCAGAAGGCATGGCACTTTGCCCTCAGGTCACTGGGCAATCATTGCTTCAATATAATCTCCTCCAGCTATTTAGACCTGTCTTATAATCCATACCTGTAGCCCTCTTGGTGGTTGGTTCCCTGGATATACTCACTTCTATTGAGTTTAGGATTACTATGTTAATCATGATGTACAGAACTGGACGCCATCTTTCAGAGGCATCCGAAGTCAAAGAATTTTGTCTTCCTTAGCCCTCATCTTTTATATCTATTAATGTGACCTGAACTTGCACATCAGCTTGAGTTTCTAGTTTATGTTATACTTTTTCTAAAACATCTATGCTTTTTCATTTATATTATTGTTTTAGTTTGTTTGTTACTATTATGATAAACCTTGACCAAAACTGAGGAAAGTGTTTATTTGCACTTGCATCTAGAAGGGAAGTCAGGGCAGGAACTGAAACAGAGGCTGTGGAGGAATGCTGCTGACTGGCTTCTTCCTCACTTCCTCAGCCTGCTTTCTTACACAACCCGGGGCCACCTGCCCAGGGGTGGGACCTGCCGCCGTGGGCTGGGCTCATCCACATCAATCATTAGTAAAGACAGTGTACCCCCACAGAATTGTCAGAAGGCCAATATTATGGAGGCATTTTCTCAATTAAAATCCCTTCTTCCCATCTGACTCTAATTTGTGTCAAGTTGACAAAAGGACAATTGTCAAGCCATGTATTATTGAATCTTATATATGTAGAATAAATTTTTATTGGAGGATTTTTTAATCTAAATTAAAAATATACCTGTTAGGATTGAAGCCAGCATGGTTAACATGTATCCCCCAATCCTAACAGGTTCAAGATGAAGCAGGAGAATCATTTGTTTGAGCCTAGACTGGGCTACATAGTGACACCCTATCTTCCAACCCCCTTTCCCCAAAAAATGTACTTGTTAGTTTTAGCTAATTCTTATCATCCATAAAGATATTCTATCTGTTCAAAATATTAGCTATGCTTCATAGGTTAGTTTTGTCACTCTCATATTTAATCATTGAGACTCATCTGTGTCATTGATAAGATCATTGATCAGTGTCAAGTATAATCTTTGCAATTCATTACTTGAAACCTCCATTAATCAGCTCTCTGTGGGATCTTCACTTAGCTATTAATTCAGTTCACTGTATATAGTTTACACTCTTCATTTCAACTGGAAATGGTGTAAAATATCTGACTTACTTCGATATGTGCCATGCTTGGAAGAGCCACTCCGTGTACCATCTCTTAACCTAGGCACGAAAGGAAATTACATGTTCTTAGTGAGTCCAAAAGTAATTATTTTCTCTGACAGATAATCCAAATAATGATTACATTTAGATTTAATTAAAATATTTTCTGTGGTCCAGTAATACTGGAATCTTCGTGTTTACTTTCTCGTTGTTTATTGACTAATGTATGATAACTGTGAAATTAAAGTGGTCACTAGCAGAGAGCACCGTAGTCATGAGGTCAGTGTCTGCATTGTTCCAGTGTGTGTTTACAAGTGCTTTCTAGAAACCTTTAGTGAGCGTTGTCACACTGCAGAGCGCATACAAAGAGTTCAGCAGTCCTACCCCTCAAGAAACTCAACCTAACGGCCGAGTCTGTCTCATAAACAAACCAAAAAGGATCACAGTATGGTGTTAAGAGTTATAAACAGAATCACTATAAAAAAATAACTTGTAAGCATATTTTATTTTGGAAAAACCTGAAACTTTGGCTCTTTCCTGTGACATTGGTTAAAATGAATCAATTTTTCAAAAACTTAAGTTTGGGAACTGTAAAATCAAGAGAAGGGTGTACCCTATATCCAGTGGGGTGTCTGTGACATGAGTGAAGTAAGTCCATAGCCTGGCTCAATAAACATCAGCTATGCCTCTCAGGAAAGCCTTTACCCAGTGACACTGGACCATAGAACACAGTAGGCTGTATATTGAGGTCAGTGAATTTCAGTATAACTGCTTATGAAGGTTATTATTGTATCTTGCTGTTGACCCTTGAAGTCCTGCATTTTAGAACCTGATAGATTCCATCTGTTCCATGGTCACATGGTTAAAAGCTAATCCTACCTCCAACTCTAACTCTTGCTGGAATATTACAATTATGAAAAACAAAAAGTAGAAACAGAAAAGTGAGAGGACAATATACAACACAGCTGAGAAACATCTCAGATTCTGTGAGATTTGTCATATCATTTGCATAAATGAATAATGTAGTTGTTAAACAGTGGGATACTTAGGTAATTATCTTTTTAAATCCATAGCTTATTAGATATTCCTAAACTAGTCATCAGAGTGAAAGGTATCTTCCTTCCATGTCACTTGAGTGTCCAATAGCCACATACCTGGAAGAGCTGTCAATGACAGAATGTGTGAATCACATCTCTTGGCTATAAAACTAGAAAACCCAATGGGTAAACTTGTGTTTTCCATTCATGTGGCTCTGGCCTCTTCAAGTGACCTCTACCCATCTTCCTCCTTGTCTTCCGTTTGGGGAGGACCTGAAGCTGTGGGTGGGGCTTCCTGTGAGCAGTTTCATCTTTGTGTTGCATCATAATTCCAAGATAGTCTTGTGTCTATTATCTGGCCAAAAAAAAAAATATTGTATGAAAGGGTTGAATAATCAGTGAGATACTCTAGCAAGTCAATTCCTTTGTTAAAAAAAAAATCCAAGATTCTACAGTAACTTCACATTGGCAAAAATTAAATGGTCACTTCTACATGCAAGAGAATGTGAAAGAATAGTGTTTCATCTTTTCAGTCAATGAAGTCAAAAGAGAAAGGAGTTCCAGGTGGCTGTTATGGATCCCTGCTTGGAATCCATCACAATCAGATCAACTCCAGGTGGCTTATTTCTTCTCCCCTTTCTCTCCCCTTTAATAATACAAGTTTTACATGAGCAGTACATAGCACTTGGGCTAAGTGTATTCCTATTAGCTTCACATGAGAGGTTTTCCTTATCGGTACCTTGTGCTCCCTCTCTAATTCAGGCAGAAATATTTCGGTCTGAGTAACTTCACCTGTGACTTAACTGAAGCACTTGGGTAGCTGTCTTCTCGGTTTTGGCAATCACTGAAAATTTTGTTTTGGGAAATTCTCCAAGAAGAGGAAAGATGGATTTGAAAGGTATCAGTAGGCTCCGCAGCCAGGTGGGAACAGCTGGGAGGGGACGTATCATGTGCTCCCGGGGCAATGTAAGATAATTGATATCTCTGTCACAACAGTGTATTAATTGCAGAGATCCAGCATTTCACTAAGCCGTGCTCTGTCACAGACAGCTCGCGGGAGACATGTTTGTTCCCAGTCTCCTCCCTAGTGATTTTCCCAGTTAATTTTATTTCAGTTTCGGAGTATTTTAGATCTTCCTTCTGACTCATACCTTTATAAAACCTGTGTGTGGGATCTGAACAGTGAATACAATCATTTCTTAGAGATGTAGGGGGTTTTTTCCTACAAGCAGAGGCAAAGCCATCTCATTTCACTTCCAGAATCCCAGTGATAAATGCTTTTTCTATGGAGATTTAACTCATCAGTTGAATGAAGCAATCAGATTTTCCCCCCTCAGAACATAATGCCATTCATGTTTAAATGACTTTTAGATAATAATGAGAAATCTCTTAATGAAAGAATTGCTATGACCAGATAAGTGCGAATATATCATTAACTCCTCTACTTTCCTTCACCCCGTCTCTTTTTAATCCTGAGTTCTCATTAAGTTCTCCATGTTCTGAGAGCCCCACTTCTGGGCTGATGCTACTAATAACAGACAGACTAAATTATCAGTTTCAGGAGTGAAAGATGTGAATGGCCTTCTAAGGAGGAGGGTTGGTACACAATGGCTGTCCACTCCTAAGGGCACCTCCCCTCCTAACCCAGATAAATAAGCATGCCCTGATTGTTAAAACTGTTGTACATTTACTCATTTAAATGTTTTTCAAACAAATGACTTGAACTTTGGGATCTACTGACCTAGCTAAGTGTTTGCTCAGAGAGGTTGAAGGGTCTGTAGAGGCTGTCCTCAGCAAAACACGAACACAAATGGAACAGAGAAAGAGCTCCTCCGCTGTAGAAGGGTGTTGGATTGGTATAAAGAACAGCCATGCTTTTCCTTGGCTATCCGACAGCCCTCCCTCCCTCATTCGCTCATGCCATAAATTCTGAGATGCCTGTTATATACTAAATGCTGTGCTCAAGGCTATGGAGATGTACCGTGTATTAGGAGCCTTGAACTCTGTCTCTTTCTCCAGCAGAACTAGACTGATGCTGATCTACGGCAAGCCTCTTAGGACCTGTGGTTTGCATTCGTCTATTAGGCTAAGCCACATACCTTTTCATTACACAGTCTTTGCTGATGCTAAAGACAGATTTCAAAGTGCCCTCCTTACAATTTCTGGATTTAATGCAATGTGTAATCAAGAATAGGCCATTGTTAGGTCAATTACTTTCCTATATTTATCTTTTCAAACAATAAATAATCAGTGGGATGGAAGGGGCAGTAAAAGAGAGTTTTAATGCTAGTACTCATAAATATCCACCATCTTAAAGAGACGTTTTAATATTTCTATGTGGTGAAATACCCTCCCCTCTAGAGAGAGCTTGGATGAGGGCTGATATGAATCCATGCAGTATTCCTGAGTCATTGCTTTGTACAGACTCACAGGCAATCTTGAGCAAGCCTGGGGATCCCTTTAAGTGTGCCCAACAGTCAGTCTCTCAGTTCTCAAATTACCAATACCTGTGTGTACACGCCTAAGAAGGAAACTTTTTGGTACATACTCAGTGGGCTTTCTATGTCAAGATTAGTAGAGGACCCCGGACCTGAGCATTCTCTTCGTCAGACCAAAGCCCGAACAGATCACCTTATAGCACTGTTTTCCTGCTGGTGTGTTCCTCATAAACTCCAGCACTGGAAGACACCGTTCGGGTTGTATGCACTTGACACTAGGAGCCAGAAAACCACCGCTGTGTTCTGGAGAACATGAAGCGGGAACAGCTCCCAGGCGTGCACACGCTGTGATCCCCGAAAGCATGCTGCCGGTGTAGTGACATTGCTACCAATGGAACTGCTACCCATTCTTACTCACTTTTCACTTACGGAGCCAGGACATGGACAAGTGCTGGCAGGGAAGGGGGACCTACAGAGAGGACGCAGAGGCTGAACATAGAGAGATTCTGAAGCTGAAACTTATTTTGGGGAACTGATTCTGTTACCCAGCATTGTCGCGTAACTTTAGACAAATCACTTACCTTGTTTTTTGATTTCCATGTCTATAGATGGGCCTAGCACAGTCCCTACAAGAGAATGCTGTTCCTAGGATTTACGTGTGTTTGCATGTACAAGTAGCGTACATCATTGTGAAGTTAGTAAGCAGCATCTTTATATGTAGTAATTCCTGAGAATTTATACCATTCTGTCATTAAAATTACTATTCATTCCATAGACGTTAGCACAGTGACAGATGCCTATAATTATAGCACACTTGGAATGCTGAGGTACAAAGATCATGATTGGGGTCCCTTAGGGCTACATAGCAAGACATTTACATAAAAATGTTTGTTAATTCCCTTGTTGCTTCTTAATAGCGAACTGAAGTTGGGAGAAGTATATTTTGCCTTTCACTGTTTTTCCCCCCAGTGTTTGTAACTTGTATAATTCCAGCAAAGTATCCAAGAGGGAGTTGATATTGGTTCTAAACTGGGTGCAGATCTGTATTCACTGCTTCTACTGCCCCACTTCCCTCAGCGCAAAGAGATCACTCACATCCCTTTAGAGATACCCTTCCTCCATCCCTGTCTCTCATCAGTCACCAACCTGTTTCACATCACTCTAAGTGTGCCATAAGTAGCATAGTTCAAAAAGAGAATTAGGAAAATGGAGAATATGATCTTATGAGATTGACATTTTGTCAAACACTATAAGGCTTTTGAATCCACCCATGTCATTGTCATTATCAGAGAAGTTCTTTAGTTTGTGTTGTTGGGTAGTAATCCATGGTACAGATATACTATAATTAACATTGTAAGTATTATGCAGATGGGAGAGATGGCTTTCTTCTGGATTTTATGTGGACACAGGTTCTATTTCTTCCATTCCTCTCTGTATACCTTTTTTTTCCTGCCTTATTGCACAGGCTATAACCTCCAATACTATGTTGGATAGAACTGGAAACACTGAAGACTCTTGCTTTTTTTCCCCAATCATATGGAGGAAGCATCCTGGCTTTCACCTTTGTAATATTAGCTACAGGGATTTTGTTGGTATCTTTATTATGTTGTGGAAATTTTCTTTAAATTCCTACCTTTCTGAGAGTTATCAAAAGTCAGTTGGTTTTTACCAGTTGCCTTTTCTACATCAACTTATATAATCTTGTGATTTCCTTCTCTATTCATTCTCAGAGCACCAAACGTAATTAAATAAATCCCACATAGTTTTGATATATAATTATTGTCATATTTTACTATTTGATAGTATTTTGACAGGACTTTTTGCATCTAAATCATAAGGAATAGTGGTCTATAAGTTCTTAAATATCATCTTTCATTTTGATGTGAGGGTAAGACCAGCATCTCTGAATGAGTGGGGAAGTAGTACATACTTTTCTTTTTCTGAAGAGTGGGTAGAAGTGGAATTAATTCTTCTTTAAACCTTCACAAGATCTCTCTGATAAAACTATCAGAATCCTAACATTTCTTCTTTAGGAGGCTTTTTAATTATAAATTCAAAGACCTTAATAATTGTAAGTCTGCTCAGATTATGCTGTATTGTGTGAATTATGGTAGTTTTAATCTTCCTCGGAGTTGATTCCTTTTTTATCAAAATCACATTATGGAATTATCTGTATCTTTCTTATCCTGTTGATAAGATATTGTCTTGTCTTCTGAGGCAAGCACTATATAGATTAACTACCACCCAAGCCTCTCATCTCCTTATTAATCTACAGGGTCAACAGTGTTATTTTAGTTCCTTCTTGATACTGAAACTTATGTTTTTTTTCTCTTTTTATTACTTTTTGTTGTTGTTTTATTTGGAAGTCAGATAATTTTATTGATTTTTTTCAAAGGACCAGCTTTTTTTCCCTCATTATTTTTCTGTTTCTAATTTCATTGATTTCTACTTTTTATTTCCTTAATTCTTTTTGTGTTGTTTTCGCTTGGTTTCATGTCTCCTTTTTTTCTAATTCTCTAAGTGTAGGGAGAATACTGATTTAACACTGTCTTGTTCGATGTAACAATTTGTTTTAAATTCCCCCATTCAGTCCTGCTTTAGGTACATTACATATATCTCGATACAGTGTATACTTGTCATTTGTTATGTCTTTAAAGTTTACTTGAAAACTTTTCTTTGACCTGTAAGTTAGATATCTGTTGTTTGGTTTTAGGGATTTCTCTATTATCTTCTTATTGTTGACCACTCATTTTACTACACTGTGATCACAGAACATATTCTCTACTCTATGATTGTAACTTTGTTTCTTCAGTTTTATAAAGTTGAGGCTTTTACCATTTCTATGACATAATTCCATCATTTTTAGCTCTCAGTATTTTCATAAAATGTCTGTTGTCAGAATACGTCCATGCCTTTGAAAGTAATGTCTTGCTCTTTTAACTGCTTCAATTTCTGATGTTTAATTTCAGAAGTTTACTGGGATGTACATGTGGATGTGTGTGTACCTGTGTGTAGATATGTGTGGATGTATGTGTACATGTGGATGTGTGCATGTGTGTACATATGAGTTTGTGTGTATGCAGGTATGTACATGTGGATGTGTGGTGTGCATATGGATGTGTGCATGACTGTGGATGCATGTGTGTGAATGTGTGTATGTGTGTAAATGTTTGTGCATCTGTGTAAATGTGTGCGTCTGGATGTGTGCATATGTGCACCTGTATGCATATGTGTGTGAATGTGTTCATGGATATATGTGCAGTATTTAAACCTGATAGGATGTATATAGCCTCATAAATCTATGACTTAATCCCCCAATTAGCTTTGGAAAATGGTGGTATCTCTGCAAATATTCTTTCTTTGTTTCTGTTTTAACTCCTGCCTGAGAAATCTAATGAAATAAAATAAAAATTAGAGCTTTCTGTTTCACTTTCTTGTTTTTATCTTTTAGTTTTGTTCTTCTATAATGTCCTGTTTGCTAATTTACTAGTCTTGCCTCTGTTCTATCTAATCTCCCTTTAAGCCAGCTGTTGAACCCTTAATTTTATTTGGTTTAATTTTTATTTTCATATGTCTGTCTGCCTTTTTTTGTTGCTTTTTGCTTGAAACTGTTATTCTTTGATGAAACTCTCTTTTTCATTGTCTGTTTTCTTAATGAATTAATTATAGTTATTTTAAGAATCATATCTAATATTAATATCTGAATTACTTGTCCACATTAGTACTAATTTTCTACTTATTTTCAGTGATTTTTTTCTTATTTTCTGGTAAGCAAGATAATTTTGAGTAAATGATAGACAAAGACCCTAAAAAGCTGTAGAAATAATCTAAAGCTGATGCTGTCTTTCTCTGGAGAAGATTTGCTGTTTGCCAGACACTTGGAGTAGACTTCCATTTGTCCGCAAATCACAAAGGCCATCAGCTAGATTATAATTTAATTTTAGTATTTCTCCCTTCTTTTCTCCCTTCTAAACCTTCTCATAATGCTTCCCTACTTACCTTCAAAGTCACTACCACTTTCTCCAATAATTGTTATGACATCCATATTCTGCTTGTATATACTTATATATTTCTAAATATAACCTGAGTCCATTAAATGTTACTTATACGTATTTCACGTGGATGCATGTTTTCAGGGCTAACCAGTTGGCACTAGAGCACCGAAGAGTACACTCTCCCCGAGGGAGGCCTCTCTCATCCCAGCTTTCCTCAGTTGCCTAAGGGTTTTGTGTGGAGTTGAGACTTCGTGGGCTTTCCTTCGTCCACTTTGGCGTGTCCATTGGTGTCATCCTTATTCGCATCACATTTGGATGGTTACATTAGTGAGATGTTATGGGTATAGATTCTCATATTACTAGGAGACACAATCATACACCAAAGTCCTAACTCTTCTGGCTTTTATAGTCTTTCTACCCCCTCTTCTGCAATATTCCCTGAACCTTAGGTGCAGGAGTATTATAGCCAGTGGCACTGGGTTCCACAACTCTGCATTTTGATTGGTTGTTTTCTGTAATGGTCTGTAGCTGTTGCAAAGAGAAGTTTCTTTTATGGAGAGGGTGTGAAAACTACACTTATCTGTGGACATAAGAGCAAATGTTTAGAGATTGTTGTTAGGGATTATGCTGGTTTAATAAATTATTAGTGGTAGATTCTCCTCCAATAGCCTTAATTTCATTAGCACTACTATTAGCTAGGTTTTCATGACCAGTCATGATATTCCTCTTGTTGAACAAGTCTTAAGTTCAATTAGAGCCACTACTGCATCCATAGGATTATGGTGCCATATTGGTCATTTATGTGTTTCAGTGGCTGGGTATAACTGATGGTGGAATCCCTCTTTGGAAAATTGTGTGCCCTCTTCTACAACCATCCAGAATCCTACCTAAAAACATGGGTCTGTTACAGGAGTCTGTCTTCCGTAGAAGAAATGAATCCTGTCTTCTAATTTCAACTCTACAAAGATGCTGAGATCTCTACTCAGCCTCAAAGTATCTCAGTCATTGCACTCCAATCGTTTTCTCAGCATCTGATTCTGTGCCATCTGTGAATTAGCAAATGACTTGTAGAGGAAAGTGCCACAGAATTTTGGACCCAACTCAAAATGCTTACCTACCTATTCTTCAAAATCAATCTTGGCCTCTAGGGTCCTCAGTGTCTTGGGAGTTATCCAAAGTGGTTTTGTTCTTTATTTTTTCCCAAAGTTCCCCCAACTTTTTTGGTTATTCTCACTAGAATAAGAATAAAATAAGCCATTTCACCATTACCCAAAAAATGGATATCCAATGTCTCTCTTTAATACTAAGTGATAATGGCATTAATATATGTTAGTAAACATCTATGTTGGACCAATTGAAAGAGAGCTGGGAAGAAGGCTTTATCAGTAAGTTCATGCCAGCATAAGAGCTTGAATAGCATCCCCAAATTCATATTAAAAAATACAAGCATAATGGCTCATGCTTACACATTTAATCTTAGCACTGAGGAGCCAGAGTCAAGCAGGTCTCTGAGGCTGCAAGCCAGCTACCTAGTCTACTGGACCAGCTCCCAGCTAAAAGGAGATGCTATCTCAAATAATGAAGTAACCAATTCACCATTTTTTTCTTCCAAGCAGCCAGACTTCGCCATGAAAGTCTAGCCATGCAGTTTTAGAAATATAAGGTCTGTTCCAGCTCCAGCTGTTCCCATTCCAGGACCAATGGGAAGGATTTCCAGTCTCTCACTGTGAATGTTAACCCATGTTCCTTTTGAAGAGGAATCTTTGACAGATAAACTGAACTGTTCTTTACAGAAGAAAGCACAAAGAGGGATAGTCAAAGGAAATTCAGAGTCCAGTGTGCAGTCAGATTCCAGAGGGACATCATAGCTATACCTCGCTGGGAAAACTCCAAGAGAGTGAGCTAAGGCAGGAGCTTCCAAGAAAGCAGAAAAGATGAAGCAGGCGTGTAGAAAACACAATGGCTGCTTCTCACACTTCACGGAGGAAGCGTGTAAGCAAAAGCTTATGGAGCTTTGAAAATTTCTGTTCCTCAAGTTTATAGAAAACTTGGAATTGGCATAGCAGATTTTAAAACAACGCATTTGTACCTCTAGGCAAGTACTCTACAAATAAGCTAAGCCCAATTCTCCATCTGTAACTCTAAGACAAAAGGAAGTGTGTGTGGAGGGCAGTAATGGCTCCTGAAGAATGACACCCAGAGTTGACCTCTGACTTGCACACACACACACACACATATGTATACCCTCACACATGCATGCATACATACAAAATAATTGAAACAAGATGTTCAAAAGCAACATATCTAATCCTTGCTACATGACAGAAATTCACAAGTGTTTTTTGATTTGAATTTAAATATTCACTGACTTGAGAAAACTAACAGAAATTAGATTGCTCGCTTTTCCTTTCTGGCCATTCTTATTCAGTTGCTACAGAACAAGGATCAATGTCTTAACTTTGGGATCAGGTCAAGAAGAAACCTCCCATTGGCCCCATTCCCAAAGGTTCTTTTTCCCCACCATGACATCACCAAGGCACTCTTTGGCCACATTTACATTTCAGTGGCCACTATTAGTAATCAGTCTGTTTCCTTCTCTTGAAGTCCATGTCTTACTTTTTTCCCAGAAAGAATTACTTCCCTGTGATCCTCCACTCTAGCCCATCTTCTTAGCAGTATCTGAGTTTTCTGCCATTGTTGTCCACTCCTTGCACCTTTGCACCAACCATTTACCCCTGGCACTAATTCCAGAGTTAGTGAAAGGTGGCAAGAATTTATACATCAGTTTACCCAGAAACTTACGGGAATAAAAGTTAAGAAAGACCAAGGGAGATAGGCAAACTAGATCCGTGTGTGTGTGTGTGTGTGTGGTGTTAGTGGTGATGGTGGTGGTGGTGTACATGTGGTGTGTGTGTGTGTATGTGTGTGTTAGTGGTGGTGGTAGTGGTGGTGTGTATATGGTGTGTGCATAT
>JAQHUG010000215.1:1095200-1115817 GCA_028555095.1 Dicrostonyx torquatus | reverse complement strand
GGTGCGCCAGCTGTGCTCGGCCATCCCAAGGGCATTGCTTCTCTACATTTTGGCCAGTTTTGGCTTTCCTTATGGTTTCTATCTGCTACAGAAAAGAAGTTTCTTTGCTGAGGGGTGAGAGCTATAATTCCCTGTGGGCATAAGGGTCAGGATTTAGAATTCAGTTAGAAATGACCTTGGTTTAGGAAGTGGCAGTAGTAGGCTCTCCTCTAAGGCCCTGACCGCTTCGGCTCTGGGTAGCTGGCTAGGTTTACGGAGTGTAGTGTCTTCAGAAAGAGATTCTTAGCTTCAAAGACAATGGCAATAGCCGATGTTATTTGGCTTTATTGGACCCCTGCTCTTGGCGGAACGTTATTACCCTGAATGACAAAACTAATTCTAAACAGCCTACACATACTTGTGTTTTTAAGCAAGCTTATAAAATATCAACCTGTGGCATTTTCAAATACCATTAGTGCTATATCCTTTTCTACCATTTAGTATGCATATTTATTTAGTTATACACATATGTTTAAATGCATTTTTAAGGTAATCTTAAAAAATAAGTGATTCCGTATGGCTTTTCAAGTATGTTAGTGGTCCTTCCTTTGTCTCTTTCTCTACTACCTTCCCTCCTCTCTTCCCCCGCGTGTGTTTCCTGCCTTCCCAGCACCTGTGTCCTTCTCTAGAATACTACCCACCCCACTTCCTCCTCTCTGTTTTCCTGGCTTCTGTGCTTACTTTAGTTTATATGCTCAAATCCACAAATTCTGAGCTAGGCTCCCCCAATGAAGGAGTACATGCAGCATTTGTCTTTCTGGGGCCAGTTATGTCACTCTGTATAATACTTCCTAGTTCTATCCATTTGCCTGCAAATTTCATAATTTTATTTTCTTTACAGATAAACAGAATTTCATTGTGCTTGTATTGTATTTCCTTATGATCTGTTCATTAGTTGACGGACGTTTAGGTTGTCTCCATTTCCTATTGTCACTGGAGTGACAGTGAATGTGACTGAGTAAGGGCCGTGGGGTAGGATGGCAAGTCGTTTGGGCAGAAGCTAAGGAGTGGTATCATCGGGTCACATGGGAAGTCTCCTTTTAGCTTTTTGAGAATTCTCTTCCGTTGTCTCCCTAGTGACTGCATCAGCTTACAACCCCACCAACAGGAAATGAGCACTTCCCTTCCCCCACATGTTGTCAGCATTTGTTGTCTGCTGTTTTCTTGACTTTAGCCATTTTAACTAGGCAAGATAACATTCTAAGTATTTTACTTTGTATTTCCTTAATTGCTAAGGATATTGAATACCTTTAAAAATATTTCTTAGCTATTTTAATTTCTTCTTTTGAGAACTCTGTTAAGATCCATACCTCATTTTTAAATGTCTTTTGTTTTCCTGATTTCTTGCATATTCTGTATGTGTGTATTCGACAGAGTCTCTCCACTCTGTATGTTTTTTTCTTCACTTGACCAGTTTCCTTTGATGTTCAGAAATTTTCAGTTTTATGAGGTTCCAAATAGCTGGAGAGATGGTTCAGTGATTATGAGCACTTGCTGCTCTTCCAGAGGACCAGAATTCAATTCCCAGCACTCATGTCAGGAGGCTTACAACCACCTTTAATTTCAGCTCCGGCAGATTGGACCTGTTCTTGTAGCCTTCTCAAGAACCACCCCCTCCACTCCCCACACCCCACTCTACCCCACTCCAGCCCCACACAAAAACACACATACACATAAATAAAAGTGATAAAGAATGCGCTCAGTTACAAGCACTCAGCTGAGGCCGAGGGGCAATTCCATGTGTGTCATCACAGAGCACCCAGTATAGCCCTGGCCCAGCCAGGCACATTTTGGGACCCTTCAAAAGGCAAATGTGAGTGTTAGCATTTCATTGCACATTAATTCTTTAAAAAAAAAACCTGTCATTTAATTTTAAATGCTAATATGCATATGGTTAATTAAGAAGCCAAAATTGGCTATAAGCTTGGTGAGCGTGTGGAGCAGGAGGAGGGAGATCATTACACTTCTGCTCGTGGTTAGCTATTTGTGAGCCAGCTGATAGTGTGCAAAATTAAGATTTCGTAAGTGGCATTTTAAATGAATGGTTAATGGCTGAAGATTAATTAAACAGTCAGAGTTACTGGAGAAAAGCTGCTAAAAATTATGTTTATAGGCCAGTCACTTGCACACTGAAATGGAAATCCTGAAAAGTGGTGGCCTCTGTGTTTATCAAGAGCATTTTAAGGAAGAGGCCTTCATCAGGAGAGAAATCCAGCCTGCGCTACACTCTGTGGAGCTGTGGCAGCAGCCTCAGGACGTTCCTGTGGTGGAAAAGCTGCCAAGGAGGAGAGTGCAGTGGAAAGTGTTTTTATGAGAGACTCTTCTGGAACCTTCATGGCAGGTAACCAGGAATATTTTATTTCCTCCCTGCGTGCTGCACCGGTGTGAGTTAGAGTCAGCAGAACCCATGGGGTTTAGAAATAGCCTCCGTAATACTGGGAACAGACACAAAACTGCCCTGTGTTCTTTTCAGCCCAAGTGGGTTCCCCCTTAAGTCTCCAATTCTTGGAGCCGGAAACATGGCTTTTTATACCTCTGGCTCTACCCTAAGCTGATTCATTGGGGATCAGTTTTCTTTGTGTTCAGTGCTATGCCATGTGCATAGAAGATGCTGTAAAAATCTTTTTAAAAATTACTTGTCATAGCTTAACTCAATAAATATCGGACAAATGAATAATGAGTTACTTAGAAGTTGGTAATTAGGATTTCAAAGGTTCCTTTAAATGTTCCTCAATCCATTCAGCAAATTGACAGAATTCTATACTGACCCATATTAATGTCTCCTGTGTAATGCCCATGTCCCAGCCTCAGACACTACATAACCTAGTGGGCAGAGACATCCCAGTGATGGCAAATACGACACCAAGCAGCCAACAAGAGGAGTGAGCAATCAGTCTTAGGAAGGAAGAATCTGAGGTCTCTGTGCCTCTAAGTGGCAAGGAAGTTGGTTCTAGCCAGTGACAAATCATGAGCGTTAGGGCATGCTTACCTATTAGTTCATTCGGGCCACTTCCCTGTTTTTAGGCTTAAGACCAAGATCTCCCAATCCAGGTGAGTAATGTGTCCTATTCAAAAACCTTCCCTAGAGATGGAAATCCTGAGCTCTCCCGGCAGAGCCTGTACCAGAGTTTGATTCCCTTCCTAGTCAAAAAGTTAATTTATTCCCTTTTCTCCAACCTTTTATTGGGGCTTTTAACCTGTGAGACCCCATGAACATGTCCTGCAGTGAACAAGGCCGCTCTGTGTTCATTGAGCCTTACAGTGGGGAAGCTCTGAGGCTGCACGTTAGCAATGACGTCACTTTATTATGACTCCTCCCAAATAAATGGGACATTTTCTTCCTGACCTAAAGGGAAAACTAGCAGTAGATTTTAGCCTGTTTTAGAAGTTGTTTTTTATCATATTTTTACTCTATGTATTTAGTTACATATAATCATATTTGTAACTCAAAAACCAGATTGTGCCCTGGTATGCATGCAGAGATCAAAAGGCAGCTTAAACCTGTAAGAATGGCCAAGATCTGAAACACTGATGGCAACGTATGCTGGAGAGGTTGTGGGGTAAAGTGAACACTCCTGCATTGCTGGTGGGAATGCAAGCTGGTACAGCCCCTTTGGATGTCAGTGTGGCGATTTCTCAGAAAATTGGGAAACAACCTTCCTCAGGACCCAGTAATACCACTTTTGGGTATATATCCAAAGGATACTCAAACGTACCAAAAGGACACGTGCTCAACTATGTTCATAGCAGCTTTGTTTGTCATAGCCAGAACCTGGAAACAACCTAAATGCCCTTCGACCAAAGAATGGATAAAGAAAATGTGGTACATTTATACAATGGAGTATTACACAGCAGAAAAAAAATAACGACATCTTGAATTTTGCAGGCAAATGGATGGAGCAAGAAAACATCATTTTGAGTGAGGTAACCCAGACCCAGAAAGACAATTATCACATGTACTCACTCATAGGTGGTTTTTAAACATAAAGCAAAGAAAACCAGCCTACAAATCACAATCCCAGAGAACTTAGACAACAATGAGGACACTAAGAGAGACATACATAGATCTAATCTACATGGGAAGTAGAAAGTAGAAAAAGACGAGCTCTCCTGAGTAAATTGGGAGCATAGGGACCTTGGGAGAAGGTTGAAGGGGAGAGGGGAGAGGCAGGGAGGGGAGCAGAGAAAAAATGTAGAGCTCAATAAAAATCAAATTAAAAGGCAGCTTATAGGAGTCAGTCCTCTCCTTCCACGGTATAGGTTCCAGAAATTAAAGTCGGGTCCTCATTCTTGGCCATAAGCACCTTTACCATCCCAACCACCTCACATACCTGAAAACTGATGTTTTGGTAATAATTAAAATGAGTGATAAAAGCATTAATTACAAACACTATCATATTATTGGAAACGTACAGCTGGTAAGCATTTGCTTTATTACATATTATTTAATCTTTCTAATCAGTATCTCTAGTAGTACCAAGATACAAACGAGTAAAGAGGGCTGCGCAGATGGGGAAGGCTGGTCCAATGTCACAGATGGACCACATTCTCTGCTAAGTTAGCCTGAATTCAGAGTCCCGACACTTACCCACTGTGCCATCTTGACTTTTGTGCTCTTTTGAAAAATTATTTTTCCCTTTGTAAAATTCAGTTTTATTATCTGAAGTCTTTTCTTCCTTGTGTATAAAGAACCCCTCCTCAGGAAAAAAAAACTTTGCTTGTGTGAAGTAATAGCAGTCTGCTGCATAGCAGCCCGAGGTCAGCTCGTGCGACAATTACAGGCAGCTGAGTGGCAAATACATTCTGCTTTCAGAGACGTAGTTGAGGCTCACTTTAGAAAAACTGATAATTCAAAGCTTTTCCAGTCTCGTAAAAATAGAATGATGCAAGGGGAAAGAAAATAGGTATTTCTTTGAGAAAGGAAGCCTCCCCCTTGAAGGGCTGGGAGTAAAACCTCCTGTCTGCAGATGCCAGCATCATCTGGGGAGCAGTGATGTCCAATAATTGCAGCTAAAAGCTGCATTAATTGACCAGTGATGGGTTGAAAGCTGCCTCTAGCCAGCATCCCCACACTCCTGTGCTCTTTTTCATAGGCCAAGAGGGAGGCAGAAGGTGGTGGCCCCTACATGGGGTTCTCCACACAGAAGGTGGTGGCCCCCTACATGGGGTTCTCCACACAGNCAGAAGGTGGTGGCCCCTACATGGGGTTCTCCACACAGAAGGTGGTGGCCCCCTACATGGGGTTCTCCACACAGCACATGGGCAGCTGGAGCAGGGAAGTCTGTTTCTGAGGAAGATGCTTAGCTACCCTGTGAGCTTGGCTTTTCCACCTGATGTATGCAGACCTCCTGCGAATTTTCAGAAGGAGGCTGTGACCCCAGGCCTACAGGGCCCCCAGGCTCCGCCTGTCTAGTAGGCAACAGGTGACACTGTCACCCGGGTGGCAATGCTTAGCTGATCCTGACATGCGAAACAAATGTGCAGCAGATTTTGTTGTGGCCTCTGAGTGCCAGCTGCCACCTCCTCCTGTCAAGGTGATGGCGAGCAACGGCGTTTCAGGACAAACGGGGATGTTCCCGAGGCTGCCGGCTCTGCTTCCTTTGTGTTTGCTGCTGCCCTCTGCCTCAGTGTCCACACTGTGACCTGAGGCTGCACGGGGAAGGCTCTTGCACCTCAGCAACAGGCTTGGTCTCCACAGTTGAATAACCCAACCCGAACCTCTGTCAGAAGCCTGCCCAGAGAAACTGTATCAATATAAATCATCTACTTTTCCCACCACACCCATTCAAACGAAATCCTCCATGGCTCTCTTTATTCCATCATTCGATTTAGCATTGCATTAGAAACGTGATTTGCCCTCCTAATTGTGGCTTGGCATTATTTAAGGAAGGCAGCACGACTTCTCTATAAATAGCATCATTCTAATGGCCTGCGTTCTAATCCCAGGGCTTCTGTCTAGACTCTGGGTTGGTTACTCCCCTACACCAAAGCCTGAAATATTTGGTTCCTTTTTAAACAGCAGCAAAATAACCCCACTGAAAAACATTTCTTACCTAATGAAAGGAGAGAACACAGCATTTTCTGGTGTTTTGTTTTTCTTCTGTGTAGCTGGGATTACAGATCAGTGTGTTGATTATCACCACTGAATTACAGTTAATGAGACCCTACTTGTATGCATTAAACATTCAAACTGTAGACCGAAGCCACTTCACCCAGGCTATGAGGTCATCTGCCTTAAGATCAAGCCTCACTTGAAATACAACATAAACCACATTTGTAATTTAACATTTTAATACTCTTTTAAAAAGAAGCTGAGTAATTTTATAATATATATTACCTAAACCAATATATGCAAGATATATCTTCAAGGTATATTCAAAACTGTTACAAGACTATTTTACATTCACTTTTACACACATTTTACATGTTGGGTTCACAAAACCTAGTATGTCATTTAGACCTTCTTCACATCGAAGGGCTCATTCCGAGTCCAGGAAACAGGTAACTGCCAGCCCTACCTATTCCCTGTGGAGAGAAATGTTCCCCATCTCAGGTGCCAGCCACCACACAGGGAGACAACCTAAGATGGACTAGACCACACCCAGGTCGGCTTTCACTCCAGCACCATCTTTGCCTTGCCGGAGATAACAAAAGCAATGGCCTAGCTTGTCTTAAAGAGCTTTTCCTTACCTGAGGCACAGGTGGAAGGGCAGTCTTTCCAGGATAAAGCTCATGCAGTCTTTTCATATAAAGGCATGACAACTACACTCGGAGGCCATGCGTGACTGATCGCAACCGTGTAATGAAAACGTGATTCTCATTTAGCTGTAGACCTCCCCTTCTTTGCCATTCTCTTCTATGGAGAGGGAAGTGCCTCGTGCAAACCTTTCTCTTGCTCTGCATCCAATCCCTTGTAAACTGGCCACCTTCTCAAGATGTGTAGAAGTTAATAAAAATAAATGAAATAAAACAGACATGGAGTTAACTTTTCTAGGTTCAAGTTTAGTCTTCCATACAGTTGTCTGGTGTAGGGATGTACACTGCATTAAACAGCAGTGAATCAAGGTGACCTCAAGGTTTGTGCCTCCCCTATCCACATACCAGGACCAGGAGAGCAAGGACCTCATTGGTCTCCTGTCTGTGCAGTGCAGTCAGCATGGGATAGTTCTCACTACTGGGCCCAGCGTTCTCCTGAAGGTTGTTCTGTCCTTTGTCCTTTCCCTTTGCTGTGCCGCACGAATCCAGGCCAGGTTCCATTGGATCACCGCGATGACTGCAGTGGAGAATGTCAACTGTTTCCTGCATGGAGCTCCCTTTCAAGTGTTCCTCAAAGCATTCGACTAGTTCTGATGCTGAAACTCTTGCTATCCTCTCGATTTTCTATCCTATCAACTTCAGCAGCACAACTCAGGACTGTTCTTACATGGTGCCACGGACTGTGTCCGTTTCCTGTGGATCAATTCTCCACGTTGCTCAGGACTCAGTTCTGGCATTCTACCCATGAGTGCTCTGTGTTGAAGTCAACCCAGGAAGGATCGAGATGTTAGGTCAAGTCTTAGACACGGTGGAAGAAAGATGCCAAACAACTCCACCTTTGGCTGCACTAACCTCAAGATGTTACCCCTGCTGCTGTTAAACGAGCCAGCCTCACACACCTCCCGGCCATTCTTTCCTCCCAGGCAGCCCAGTCTCTTTCCAGCTTCCTGGGCTCTCTGTTTTGCTTATTCTTCATGTCAGCAATCAGAGTGTCAGTTACTCTTGGTTCTCAGTATCGAGGCAGCATACCCCATTCCTAATCTGCCAGAAAGCACTTCCTATCCAAGTCCTCCTAGATGAAGGACTCCCCAGTTCATAGCAGGTCGCTGTTTCTCATCTAAGCTGTGCTTCAAAAGCTTCCTAAGGAGTAAAGGTAGCATTTACTGTTCAAAAGCTACAATCAGCCAGGTCTGATGATGCATCAAAAGAAAATGCTCTTCTTAGCCACTCCATCTTTTAAATCGTATTCCCACACTGTGTATTTGTCACCAATGCCTAGCATTCATCTCAAACCCACCACCTCCACTCCTACCTTCAAGAGAATGTGGTTTGCAATTAGCATTAAGGAGAGTGTTTTTTAGATTTTCTATAATTTGCCTTCTTCCATTGAAAATTTTGGCCATTGCCTGCTCCTCTTCCATATCTGGGCATATCTGCCATTATGTATAATTTCTCAGAATTCCTGTTTGAGCTCCTAGGGTCATGGCTTTCAGCTCTCAGCACCCTGGATGTAACGTCTAAGTGCCAGCCACACAAATGCCTTTAAAACGTTTGGGGCTGTACAGTTTTCCTCCCCTCGCTCCCACTGCTCTTTTCTGCCTCTCTTCTGTCTTCTGACAGAGATGTCAGATGAGTCACTTAATATATCTCTGCATCTTTCCTCGTCTACAAAGACAGGCCATGGGACTAAGTGATTCCAGAATTTCTTCTAGCTCCAAAATTATATGGTTCTGCAATTCTTTAATGGAAGCAAAATACAAGTTCGGGTTTCTCTGCCTTTCCTCTGGTGCTTTATTGTGTGAAAGCATCCCCGCCCAGCAGCAGCCTAGCTTCCCTTTCTTCTCTTCAACAATGGTTTTCAGTAGATCTTTAATGCCACTGCCATTTGTTTACAATCCATTTAGTGCTCAGTGAGCTCCACTTTTATGTCTGTCTTCATACCCCTGTGCCACCTTCGTCATTAACTATGGTACCCAGATTTCAGGTGCTCACCCTGGCAGGTGACTTTAGCCCTTATCTTAGATTTAAAAGTTAGGACATTTGCCTACAATCTCCATGAACTCATACATGTACATTTCTTTCATCTGTCCATGTTGTCTTCCCTGTGCAGCATAAGTATGTGGATGGTAAGATTTATATGAAGTTTTAAAAAGCTACATGTGTATATAAATCTTTGACTATGATTTTGTTCTTTATTCTACTTTAATATGTAGCTATATTAATTGGATTTCATTTGCTTTTACAGAGATAAACCTTTAAAAAATTAAATAAAAATGTTTCTATGTGGTAAGAATATCAAAACCTATTATGAAAAGACAAAGATTGTGAAATAAAGAAATACAATCTTTGTAGGTATTTGCAGGGAAGTCCTATTCCCCACACAGGCCCACCAGCCTAGAACCTGGTAAATATCTATAAAATATAAAGAAGTTTCAAGCAGATGTGTCCCCTGCCCTCTAGGAGTTTATTTATAGGAGCCTTTGTGGGGTTTAAGGCAGGGAGAGAATATTATAGTTTGGGTCTGCATTCGACATTTTGAAAACTTGCATATAGTTTATCGTAGAGCCATAGAAAACTCTGAAAGTGCACCATGGCCTGTGATAGATGGGTAACCAAGTCTGCTGTGATTGTCAATCCCAGGCCCTGTGTCTATCGGCCATCAGGAGGGAGAGCTGACCCTTGTGGTCTGACACTTGACAGGCTGCACGTTTTGTCCTTGCTCACATCCTTTAATTCAAAGGCTGTAAATGGTGTTCAACTTTGTCTGTACACGTCAGTCCATGTCAGGGTTTGTTGTCAAAGTGAGCTCCAAACATTAGGAACCACTAGAAAAATGTCAGGCTACTGTTTCCCAGGCTTATCCATGACTCCATGGTCAGATTCCTGGCCTGCTTGTTTCCAGTCATTTTTCTGTGAGCACAGCTACCATTTTTATATTGATATTTTCCTCTTTTTATTTCATATATATACATATATCTGTGTATGTGTGTATATGTATATATATACACACACACATATAAATGCTCTATCTACATGTACAACTTTGTATCAGAATCCGGCGTCAGATCCCACTATAGAAGGTTGTGAGCTACCATGTTGGGTGCTGAGAATTGAACTCAGATCCTCTGGAAGAGCACTCAATGCTCTTAACTGCCAAGCCATCTCTCCAGCCCTTCTTCTTCTTAATGTATGCATGTTTTTAAATTAAAATCACTGGCTTGTCTAAGTGTGGTGGCCCCTACCTGTAATCTAAGTATCTGGGGTGGGAGGTTTGAGTTTCAAACCAGTGTGGACAGTCTCGAAAGAAAGAAAAGGAGGAAGGAAAAGAAAGCACTGGCTTAAAAAAGACATTACCAATGAAAGCCTACATTTATTTTCTATATTTAAAAAATAATAGCATGAGAAACTCACTGGAAAATACCTATTTACTGGACAAAGCCACATTTGAAGCAGTGTATTGTATGGCCCACTTATGTGCCACGTGACATGAAACTATTTTGATTGGGACTGTCACAGATGATTTCTACACATAAACACACCTGGGACAGCTTTCAAATGAAATTGTCACTTTTTGTTTAGCAGGCAGGAGACACTCTGTTGTTGTCAAACCCTCTTTATGAAAGCATCAGCAGCGTGGTGGAGCACTGTCCTGGAGAAGCCCGACGGGAACAGAAGGAGCAAGGCTAGTCGCTGTCAGGGCTCCCTGTGCTAGAGGGCTGCTTCATTTAACTCAGACATCCTGCCAGCAGTGCTTTCACACTCTCAGAACTGGATTTCTTTCTCCTGTTCTGGTTTTAGAAAAGTGTAAAAAGAGTCGTGCAGATTGTTATTCTCTGAAAGCAGAACACGTTAGTAGAGCCACATGCATTTGTGACACCTGCTCAGTTCATGCGACCCTAGAAAGTGAAGAAAGCAACCCTAAACTGTCTTGAGATTTTACAGGCACATATAATCGCATACACACACACGTGCATACACTTGCACACATAGGTACACACACACACACACACACACATACACACACACACACATACACACACACTTTCTTTGAAAGGCAGTAAAGACTGCCTTTCAAAGATATTCTAGTTTTCTCGAGATTGGAACCAAGAAATTTCAAAACTTCGTAAAAATAATTCAGTTCAATTTTCCCCCATGGTTCAAACAGGCAGTATTTCTCTTTAGAGTTTATAATAATAAATGTATTAAACTCCATGGAACAGGCGATTATAAATAGTAGATGACTGAGTAATATATATTTCAAGGTAGGGGCTAATAAAGAAACCTGTTGATTTCTGTGTATTTTCTCTCCCAAGATACCTCATTCCCCCAAAATAATATTTTTGTCCTTAAATTTTATTTGGTATTTCATTCCCAGAAACAGAAGACGATTAGGAGAAAGCACTATGCCCTGAGGACCAGAATGGTCCTCACAGCTGCCAGGCTCTGTTGAGCACCACGTGGCTATCACTGCTGCGTGTGGACAGAGGGAAAAGAAGGTTCTTCTCCACTCCAAGACACATGGAGCAAATAGGACAGAAATGAATGGAAAAACAAGTACTTAGTTGGATGGCACAGGGGGTGGATATAACATGGGTTGTGGAGAAAAGTCAGAAAGAGAATGATCCAAACTGAAAGCTGATAGGATCTGTTGCAGGTAGAAGTTTGGGATTATTTCACGTATCAGAAGCTCCTTTGATGCTCAGAGATGTGAGCTCTGAGGAAAGCCGACTCTCATGTAGTCCATGCGACTTCCCTACTGTGTTTTTCCCGGGTCGTCTCCCACTGTAGCCATCTGCCATGGTCACTTTCGACCACCAAGTCTCTAAAACCCTCTTCTCCCACTGGTGGAAAGGAGCTGCCTCTACAAATTTAGCACATGCCCCCATGCAGTCTTCTGCCCTCCAAATCACATTCAATTCTTAGACTATCAGTTATAAGACACAAAAGCAAACTTAAAATTCTATTTATGACTCAGACAAGCAACAAAGTAATGAGATTCTGTGTTATGGAAGCTGTCAATCCTGTCTCAGCCCTGTTGTGTTTAAATGCTCACTCCCTTATTAAGCTCCATTAGGGAATTTTACAATACAAATTGTTTATATGCTGCCTGAGAGTCGGGCACGTTTCCCTCGTTAATGTGGGTGATATCCACACTGTCGGGAACAACATTCAGCAGGAAGGTAGTGGGCACTGACTGGAGGACTCCCTTCCTATGTGTCGCGGTATTAGCTTCTTTGTGACATTGGTCAACAGTTGTGATCTAGCTTCCTATGCTTTTCTTTGTTAAAATTCAAGTGATTTTCATCCCACACTACCAGATGTTACATTTGTAAACTTAACCTTCGACCTCTCTTTAAATTCTCCATGAAGTAATTTCCTTGTTGTGTGTTACATTAAAATTAATTTACATGTGCAGATCTGCTTGTGACTTACAAATGCTGCCAACTGGGTGTTCCAATTCATTTATACCACAACGTGGTAATAGGAGAAAATGAGGGGCGGGACCTTCCACAAGACTACCCACTTAACCTACCGCCACCTGGGCCGTCCAGCTGTAACCCTATGCTGATGGGTGTGCTCTGTTGTTTAAAGATACATTTTAAACTCGTGTGTGTGTGTGTGTGTGTGATTTGTTGTTTCTGTTTGTTTTGAGCAGGTGCACTTAGACTCATAATCCTCTTGTCTCCATGAACAAAGTACTGAGACCACAGGCCTATTAGACCATCATGCCCCTCTTATTATACTTTTTTCTCAATTTTTTATGAGTAGTTCAAAGAAAATTTAATAAACAAAACCTTAAGGCAGAAAGAAAACTTTAAATCAAGAATTATTTCATGAGTCGTGAAATACTAACATTTTAAAATACTTTCATCCAGTTTGTGTTATTTCTTCCGTGTGTATCACTGTATAAAAACATATCATTTGTATGTATGTATGTAGAATATGAAGATTCTTATGTGAACTAATCCATGTAATATTTACATCTATTTAATTTTGCCCTTTTGCTTTTGATGCCCTTGTGTTGTGCTAATACTTGGGAATCCTCCCAATATTGTATGATGCATGTTTATAACTGTACTATAATCTTTGTAAAGTCTCCCTAATACTGAACACCTAGTTACTCTCTGAGAAGTAGGTAGTTAGAACATTTCACCAGACAGCTTCAATTATTTCCTTAGGAGCCCTAGAGTAGAAATGAGTGCATCAAGGGGCTGAAATATATTGCTAACAATTTTCTAAAAAACAACAACAACAACACAAAAGCTTCAACTGGCAATGTGGAAGAATATTCGCGAGTCACCTGCTCCTGATAACTTGAGTGTTATTGCCCTCTGCCCTTTAAAAGACTTCATTAGTTTGATTGGTCAAAAGTAGTGCCATGTCCATTTTTCTTTAAACTTGTTAATGTACCAGTGGGGTTAAGAGCTACTGGAGAAACTCATGTGGTTCATAGTTACCACTAGACACTAGTTCTATTCTGCCTCAGTACTCCATCATCAGGAATAATGGGTTTTTTGGAGTAAACTACTTTTTCCCCTTCAATAGATCTATGTGTATTTATCAAGACATACTTGGATGCGGGTTTTCATAACCTTCTTGACAAAAAGGATAAATGATGGCACACCTGGGCCTTTTGTGTGCTGAACCAAGCCCAAGCCCTATCTGCTAAGATGTTGTTTGATTGACTCACCCTTCCCTCCAATAGAATAGCATCCTTCTGAACAGAATATTAAAAAAAAAAAAGACCCTTGCAGTAGATACTGAAAGAAATGTCACTTCAGGGTCTGGACATTGCTATGACAACCCAGCCTCCATCTATCACTGTTCTCATCAGGCTGTGCTGCACAGGAGACCCCTTTGCAGTGTTTAATCTGAGAATTTTAATATTAAATATCTATTTGACATTGAAAGCTCACACCTTATTTGCTATTGTCAGGTTTAGTTGATAGACAGCTAAGTCAGTCTCTTTTTATGGTCCATTTCTGAAATGAAACCATAAATTGTGGAGCTGGGCTTCATCATAGCAGAGGAAAGCTTTTCCAGCCTTTTGTTGAAATACAACATTTTACGGGATTTGTGAGGTCCAGGTCCAGGAAGATCATTTGCCAAGCACTTAAGGCTGCTTTTGCTGCCCTTTGCTTTTTCTTCTCCCTTGAAAATACACACAGGGAGGGGAAAGCCATTAGAAAAGAAAAATTATCAAGAAGAACATACCATATTTGGTACAAATGTGTTCCATGTAAGGGGAGAAAGAAGTCCAATGCCTTGAGTGCGGGGAGTGTGGACTGCACACGGCTGCTCTTTAGTGACAGGCAATTCTGTTGACATCTGCAAATGAGTGTCCGTGACGTCTGTCTTGATAGTCAGTGGAAGCCTCTGATTCACAGCCGTGTTTGCATTTATGTTTAGAACGCAAGCCCTCACCACAGCCCTTCTCGGGTTCTTTGAAGTTCTATGATATGGAAGTTCTGTGATTTGGTCGAATCCCACTTAGCTTGTTTTATTGCTGTTAATTTTACATGGGAAATCGATTCTCTGAAACTTGTGCTCACAGTAGCTGTCAAGGGTTGAAAATGAAGAAAACCACCAGACAGCGGCAGATGTATTGAACACTCCAGAACTACTACACTAATGTAGCGCTTCGTCTTCAAGAGGCTCCGTGTCCATGGGCTGGGTTTAAACAGAGAAGTGGTGGAGGGAACAATCCTCAATTAGCGATCTCTTGAGCCAGACCACGTGCCATGGGAGCGCCTGTCGGGCAAGCCACTAGTCCACCTAGGCTGATCTCAAATTAGTTCATTTTGACTTAAAATGATTCAATATAACATTTTTCTAACAAATGCGAAGTTCTCTTTTTAATTTTTTCTCTTAAGGAACCACCATGTAAAACTGTATTAAGTAGGCTTCTCACTCCCTTTGTTTTCATTTGCTGTCCTTAATGCATGAGTTTTTAAGTAGCCTGTTCCCCTTTAAAACTGTATACAACAGCAGTGAATGTGGGATGCAAAATTCTGACGCTCTGTCCATAAAAACCTTTCTCCAGTCTGAAAAGCCCTTCTAGACATGGCTCGCCCCGTGCCTGCTAATCTTCCTACGCTTCTTTGCTTTCATTTTCTTTTTTTTTTAAAGAATGAATGAATTTCACATTTTCTTTTTGTTCAAAATACAAGTGATAAAGGACTTTGAAAACAAAGTATTGGTTCCCACATAAACCATTTGGTTTTCCCATGAGACATCAGGATAACTCCTCAAATACATTAAGAGTAATTAATCTCACCTGTTGAAAGGCTTGGCTCCTAATCTTGTCATTTGGCTTTCTTGAGTTGTGTTTTGTTTGTTTGTTTGTTTGTTTGTTGGCTCAAAAGTATACTAACCTTTGACCTTGGGTGTGCTGCTAGTAGAAGGGAAACATCTGTTATCTGCGGCAACAGTGCTTTCCCGTGTCTATATTTATGGGCGGACTCCAGTTGATTCTATGTGAAGATGCACTTCAAAGAGCATTCAGTAACTACACATCTGGCTTTGTGTGTTCAGATTGCAGAGTTGCAGGCTCTAGCATGAAGCTTGATTCGGTCTTGGTCGTGAACCCTGAAAGTGTTTGCTTTTGTACTTAAACTCTGATTCCCTTTGTGGACAAGAAGGACTGTGATTCAGGTTATTGTGTGGTTAGTTACCGCAGATGTCTTAGGAGTGGATGAGTGCACCAACTCTGAATCCAACTTGTATATTTTATAGCAACTGTGAATATTCTCTTTGGTACAGAGCAGAGAATGTGCATTGAATCATGACTGCTAAATTTTTTATAGCTTCCCTCTTTTTACCATTCTAGTGACTCTTTCCTACAAAATTTGAGCCACGCCTCAACTGTACAAATCCTCTTTTAATGTTTAGTTGCCCTGAAGTGTGCAGTGGTGGGCTCCATCTAAATGTCTCCTTGACGAACCCGAGGCCCTGGTTTAAGGAAAACAGTAAAATGGGCACTGCGAAAACTACCATAGAGGTAAACAGATGTCTTTCCTTGTCTGGGGACTCTTGTTCTGTGAAAACAACAACAAAAATGAAAACACATGCTTTTGGTTTCTTTCTTATTCTTGTGTCTAGGGTAGAAGAAAGGACAGAATTCAATTTTATGGTCCCTAAGATTTCAGTATGGAACATTGCAGTTCGGGAAACAATATCCAGCTTCGCCCCTGAGTTACCATGCTTGAGAGTGGGCATGTTTGCAGGGTAGGAGGATTCAGGAACTAGATAGCCTCAAGGAGAGAGTCTGCTTCCAAAGGCCATCTCCCTGCCCCCAGCCTCTCCTGGGACATAAAGGTCCGCTGCTCTGCAGCTCTCTCCTAGGCTAACTAGTCTAACTAGTCTCTGAAGAACTAACTCACCAGCAGGTGTATGTCTTGCTGAGTAGATGTCTCAGGATAATGACCAAACCCTCAAACTAAGGTCAAGGTTCTTCACTAGAGGCAATTAATGGGCAGCAAAGGCTTCCCAGTGGCTCTGAAAACCTATCTTTGAGTCTTTCTTCCCTGGTCCCTAGGTCCATTTGCCTAAGCAATTCACCTTAAAATAATAATCAGAGTACTTCAAAGTGGAGATTGTTGATAGTAAGACAGCTCAGAGCATCAGGTAGGTGGGTTTCATGGATTCCCAATATTTCTGGACTGACTTGACAGGCAACAGGCACATCCCCTTCATAGCATCGTAATCGGTCCTCTCTTGCCCAGAGCTGGACTTGACTACACGGTAAAGAGACTGCTCCTGCTTTTCCAGGATATGGAGCAGAACATTTCCATTCAGCAGCTCACCCCAGCCCCGCCCCCAGCCCCGCCCCCAGCCCCCGCCCGCAGCCCCGCCTGATGTCTCCACCACCTCCACAGAGTGCTAGAAAGCGATATGCTTGTTAGACAGCTTTATTAGTCAGAGTAGAGTGCTGTTTGTCAGGCAGATCCTAATGAGGATGGGGGGCTAAATTTAACTCCAAGATAAAGGTCGGCCAGTGCTGCCAGCCTGCCTACTCTAAAGCTGGGGGCTTGCTCAATCTCACGGTCTCCAGACAGTTTCATCGAGACCTGTGCATGCTCTATCTAGATGAAGTCACACAGAAGAGGTTTCCAGTAACACTGTTTCAGCCAAACATTACCGCTTGGCTAGATGACCTTTATGGAAGCTGATGGCACCAAAAATGTTCTAACAACTGCTGCCTGAAGAAACGAGGCCGTAAGAACATGTTGCAGCAGAGACAACTTCAAGAAATGCTGAGGAATTTCTTTAAACACAGAAGTAATATCTGTGCATTCTATGGAAATGGCAGAACGACTTGCAGTAGGTGCTAAGAGTAGACACAGCGGTGTTATGCCTACATACATGGGAATGAAAAATGATAACAAAAGGAAATCCCTTTCCAGGTAGCTGCACAAGTTGCTATTAGTAGTCATGGCCCTCCATGTCTCCCACTCATACCCCAGCCACTGTACCTCGCCTCCCTCGTCCCTAAAACCACCACCAATTCTGCCCCTTCCCTTCCTACTTCAAAGTCTGAACACTCTTCACTGGCTCTCTTGTTTTCAACTCCCACAAACACTTGTGAGTTAAAGGTATCTCAGGAGGGGACTCGGCCAATTTTTGTAGAAGATACAAGAGTAATTAAACTCCTTGCAGCCCGTGGCTACGACTGAGGGGTAGCCAAGATTAAAAACATAAAAAGCAAATGAATGATGATAATACCACAGAAAAGAGGAAGGAGCCATAATGTAAGTGCCAAGTGCTCTGAGAATTCCAAAGTAGAATGAAAAAGACTTTCTGCCAGGAACGGGCCAGGGACTAACCCAGTGCTTGGAGTCAGATGCATCTGAATTTGTCTACTGATCTCCATTGTCATGGGCACCACTAGGCCCATAACATCTTCTCTACCATGCACCTAATCTCTCCTGTATTTCAGACTTTGAGAAAAGGACTTCTTGTTGAATGTGACAACCTCCATTCTGTCTTCTGAAGAAAAGCCAGCATTGTGACCTAAAGTTTTCCTTTCATCGTGTTGCTTCCTGCCTAAAATCTGTCGCCAGTGTGTTTCCCTCTGAGGAGGACTCAGAAATCTTACCATGGCACACGGGGCCAACCCGCTCCAGCCCTGGCCTGCAAAAGGCCTGTGTTTAGAGAACAGAGAAATAGAGATGGGAGGGACTTCGAAGAATTTGCTTCTGAAACCTAGCCTGCAGAGGCTGGGGGGGGGGGTTGGAGGGCAGTTGTAGCCGTGGTAAAGGTACAACCAGGCTGCCACCAGTCAAGACGATGCGATGACAGACGAACAGACACAACAGAAGATTGTTTTTTCAATGTCTGGTCAAAGGCAATGGAGAAGAAAAGAGAGAGGCAAGAGGCAATAGCTTCGCAGAGGATTGGCTTCCTGGACCGGCGCCTTACACAAAGGACATCTTACTGCTCCTAAGAGAAGAGAACATACACAGTCTCTCCATCCTTTCAGCGCAGCTTGGGTCGGTACTGAGCTGACCAGGGCAGTGGTGGGGGCTTCATCAGAAGGCATAAAAACAGAATGAATGACTGACAGTTTCAGGCACTCCCACATTCCAAGCCCAAAGGCAGAAAGAGGAGATAACAGCTACTTGGATGACACCCTCATTCGGATGAGGGTAAAAATCACTGACATCATCAAGCTATTGGCTTTATAGAGAAGCAAGACTTACTTCTCTACTGACAAGGATTTGTGACACTCAGCAGCTGTTTGGGATTTTATTTTACTTTTTTGTGTTGGGGGGCTGCCTCCACCTCCTTCTTCAGTCTTCCCTGGTTTTACATCTGTCTTGCCAGCTGTGTGCCGCTGAGTCCCAGGGTACGAAACCCAGGGAGACAAGTGGGGAGGGTGTACAAATAATAATTATGTGCTGCTTAAGTCTAAATCTCAGCCATTGTGTGTCCACGGGCAAGGCCTCTGATTCAAGTGTGTGCTTCTTTCTCCCTTTCAGTGTCTGTCTGTAAACCTTGGTGGTATTAAGCACGTGTTTTAATAAATATTTTGTTTGCTGTATTCCCATTAATATTCATAGGGAATGGAGCACTTTGGGCTTTGTGATTTTCTAATAAACATTGATGGTGTTACTAGTTTGTACTGAGTATTCAGTATGCTCCATCAAAATGGCAGCTCTAATTAGGTTCCTTGAATTAGCTAATGGATTTTGAGAACGATAGCTTAGGAAGCTCTTACAGCTGTCCAAGATATTCCTGCCATGGCAGAAAGACAAAAGGCCCCTGGAAGCTACAGACTTCAGAGCTTCAGAAATGCAGCTGACAGTTAAAAAGATAAATTGCATTCATATTTTTCCAGTGAAAGTCCTAATACTGAATTAATGTTATTCCTGTAGCGAGCATCCATTAGGAAGCTCATTTTATTATAAGGATGCGTTTTGACCATTAGCTCTCTTTCTTTAGCCCCTCTCCTGCCCCTCCCTCTTCTCTCTCCAATTCCCTAGATATTTTGGATGTGGTATTAAAAAGCTTCTTTGAAGAAGAGAGGAAATGATTCTTTTGGGGGGCTGGTTTTAAATTTAGGAACTCTCTTAGATACACAATAAGTATTCAACTTTTAAAGTAAGTCAAGTAATATATAAAGAAATAACACAGTGATTCAATTTAAGCCTGGTGTCTAAGATTTTATGCAGAATTCAAAGAAAATTCAAGCTAGGAGGCAGTGGGCTTGGATAAGCGATGATTTCACTGTAGACGAGGAAGTCTCTAATAAAGTGTGCTACTTCCTTCTTTCATGCTAACAGTTAGTACACCAAATACCGCAGAGCTGTGTAACACAGCCTTCCTGTCTGCATCCTCGTCATGAATGTTTCCCAACAAACAATGAATTATGGCATTTGCAAGCACACAGAGAAGAAGTGTTGTTGCAGATTAGCTAACAATAAAGTTCGCAGCAAAATGTAGAAGACATGGTCTCCTCAGAGTTCCTCTCTGATATGTGCACACTCATTAGCTCCCATTCAGAAGATTACTCCCTGGTCCTCTCGTCTGGGGAGCTTCATTTCCTTTCTCTGGTAGCACAGTGGATCCTTTAGGGGAGCGGCTGCTCCATCCTTACCTCCCAACTGTCCACACTCTTCTTTCATTATTTGCATCTTTGTGTTTCTTCTGCCTCGTCTGGCCTGCCTTCCTTTTGACCTTTACCCCCACCTCATTAGTAACTTTACCAAAGAAGGGTCTGATCCTGGGAAGGAATGTGAACTTTAAGTCAATTAATTGGGATATTATTTATAGCCCTGAGAAAAACATTTCTTGGGAAAGACAATAATGGTATTGGTTTAAATGAGATTTTTTTAAAATCTTCTTTTGTGTTTATTTTTTATATTCTTCCTAACCTCCTTTTTCCACAGATAATTGGGAGCTGATAAAAAAAAAGGTGCTTAATAAAAATGGTGGGAACATGGCCCCCTTGCGTCAATCATCAGTGGTCCTTAGGTGCGGGGTCCAATCAATCAGTGGTTAGGTACGGCGTCCAGTCGTCAGTGGTTAGGTACGGCGTCCAGTCATCAGTGGTCCTTAGTTATGGTATGGCATCCAGTCATCAGTGGTCCTTAGCTATGGCATCCAGTCGTCAGTGGTTAGGTACGGCATCCAGTCATCAGTGGTCCTTAGCTATGGCATCCAGTCATCAGTGGTTAGGTATGGCGTCCAGTCATCAGTGGTCCTTAGTTATGGTATGGCATCCAGTCATCAGTGGTTAGGTACGGCATCCAGTCATCAGTGGTCCTTAGTTATGGCATCCAGTCATCAGTGGTTAGGTACGGCATCCAGTCATCAGTGG
>JAQHUG010000215.1:1010501-1094908 GCA_028555095.1 Dicrostonyx torquatus | reverse complement strand
GTGGTTAGGTACAGCGTCCAGTCATCAGTGGTCCTTAGCTATGGCATCCAGTCATCAGTGGTCCTTAGGTGTGGTGTCCATGGTAGATTAAGAAATATTGTGATGATATAACATATAGATGACAGTTTGGAGAGCTATTTTCCTCAATGCTATAAATAGAGTACAAAAGCATTATTAATATATATGAATGAATATGTATGTTCATTCCATGCCCCCATAACTTCACCAAAATAGATGAGAAAGGCCGTAGCCGACATCAGTGTCTATGGACAAAAACTGCCTACTGTCGCGGGATAGACAGGCAACTAAAGCTGGGGAAGGAATGGATTTTATTCATTTAGCTGTGAGTTATTTGTTGAGTTCCATTGTTGGCAGCATGGTACCTAATTTTCCTTCTTCTTTGAAATTTGCTGACTCATTCACTTTTCATATCGAAATGACAAGCTGACACCCTTTGCTGGCAGATCCTCAGCACCACTACCACCTCTCCTGAATGGGGCCATGGCTATTTGTTAATTAAAATCCTGTGACTGTTTTTCCTTAAAATGCCGTGGAAAAGAAAAGTCTTTGTCAATCCCTAAAGGACTGGTTTCATTTGTTTTGTGTTGTGTTGCTTTAACCTTCTGAACTGTAATTTGGCAGCCAGTACCTTTCCCCTAATGGGAAATGTGTCACTGTATTAATGATGCATCATACATCATCACCAGCTCATGTCAGATAAACAAGAGCTCTGGTTGTAGCAAATCTGGAAAGTTTCAGTGCCTGCCCCCGTGCTTCAATCATCAGTGGTCCTTAGGTGCGGGGTCCAATCATCAGTAGTTAGGTACAGCATCCAATCATCAGTGGTTAGGTACAGCGTCCAGTCATCAGTGGTCCTTAGTTATGGCGTCCAATCATCAGTGGTCCTTAGGTGCGGGGTCCAATCATCAGTGGTTAGGTACAGCATCCAGTCATCAGTGGTCCTTAGGTGTGGGATCCAATCATCAGTGGTTAGGTACAGCGTCCAGTCATCAGTGGTCCTTAGTTATGGCATCCCATCCAGTCATCAGTGGTCCTTAGTTATGGCATCCCATCCAGTCATCAGTGGTTAGGTACGGTGTCCAGGCATCAGTGGCTAGGTATCACGTCCAATCATCAGTGGTCCTTTATTATGGCATCCAGTCATTTGGAAGATGAGACTAGACGGTGGGTTTTGCCTATGATGTGACTAACTGTTGAGTCTGAATTGTGTGCACACATATGCAGAAAAATCACAAAATGCAAAACCCCATAGAGGTCAAGTGTTCATTTCACAGATTACTTCTTCCAGGCTGACCTTGGTAGACAGTCCGTTATGATGCTGCTGTTGTCCTGACTGAAAATCCCTTTGTCCCATTCAGGATGTGTAAGAGCTAGCTCTTCAAATCCTCTGTTCCCCACATGTTCCTGCTCTTCCCTGGGGCTCCCCCTTTGTATGTTCCATTCCTCCCTCTTCCATGTCTACCCTCCTGGTCATATGTATGTCTCCTCCTCCGCAGAGCAGCCACAGGACTTCACTACACACCATGACACTTCCTCATGATAATTGCCACACTGCACTATTTATTTATTTATTTATGTCACCATGTCCCCCACTGGACTGTGAACATCCCTGAGGGTTGGATCTGGCTCTACTGGAGAAAAAGTAAAGTTCCAATGAATGTACAGGTCAGAAAACAGTCAGTTAGTGAAGAGATCCCATAAAGGTAGCCAGTGGCCTCAGTGTGATGGCTGGTTACTATTTTCCATTCCAAGATGAAAAGGGGGTTGGCATTACTCTAGCAAGGACTTGTAAGAACCTGAACATCTTTTAACAAAGGAAACAATCTATAGGCTGTGACAGTGCTGACTTTGCGCTGTCCCATAATCCCTGAGGCCAGGAGGTCAACAGAGAGTGCCAGTGTATCCAAGAGGAGCTTCCATCCTGCGAAATGAGAGCTAGGGGATATTCTTGGACCCAGTGTCCCTTGGAACATAAGTTGATCTTACCTTTGTATTCAACTCTTTGGAGTCAAGAATCTATTTTGGTTGGGTGGTTGTTCTAAGCATATTTAAAGCTGCAGAGGTGAAAAAGAAACGAAATGTAGAGCTTTTCAAAGTAAGTCATTAGCAAGTTCTTAGTCTGGTGGACCTAGTTGTTTTAACAATAATCATATCATTATACTGCAAATGGAATGACCTGTTTATCAAATCATGAGATTCAACATCATGTCTCATCATTAACATCTTCCCCATGGTCACAAAGCTGTGATCCAAGCATCACTTCTGTGTGGCTAATTTGTTATACGCATTCCTAACAGACATGAAGGTAAGGACTAAGTTACACACACACACACACACACACACACACACACACACACACACACACACACACATATATATATATTACTTTGGTTCCTCACATCTAGGGTCGGTTTAAACCACAACTTTTAGGTTCTTTCAACTGAATGAATTTTTTAGTATATATTTCTCTGTCACTTAATTGTTTTCCTAAACTCTTCTACTGGAAGAGAAGATGGGAGACAGGGATTGATGTGTAAGAAACTGCTGTCTTAAATGCCTATTGTGCATACATTCTCCAGACTGTCCTCCAAATTTCAGTGCTAGCATCCATGCACTGGATCGTTAGAAAGTCCTTCCTTCCCCTTACTTCCTTGTTAGCCAGAAGGATATCCAGAATATCCAGCTGCAGAGAATCACTAGGTAATGGTACTCCATGGTCCCCCGAGAGGTGAAACCTTCTCTGTCGTTTCTTCTGAGGAAGAGAGAATTTCACGGAGGCCTAGAATTTCCCAAGGTTTCATGGCCTGCAGCCCACAAAGGCTTGCTCTCCCAGAATGACCCTGAAAGCTTCATCCACATCTAAATGTCAGATGTGTGTTCTTAAAACTCAAACTGTGTTTGACTGAAGCCTAGAGGTGATAATTTCATCTTTCGGATCCTCTAGCTATGGCGTGAATCTTTTTGGGAGGGGTGCGCGTGCACATATTGTTATTAATTTGCTCAGTAAAGCTTCCTTCCTCCCTGCCTTGTCCTCTGCTCACATCACGAAGATGGATGCCAGCTAAAAGAGCACAAATTTTGTTGGTTTCTTCCATTTGCTTTTATCTAGATTTTTTTCATTCTATCTTGGACCATAAAATCCTCTGATAAAACTTTTGCATCTTAAAGTTAGTTTTCAATCATTATGTGGAATAAAGATCTGTGTATATTCGAAACTAGCCTGGAAGACACTGCAGGAGAATGCTCTGTTGATTCCCCCTTCTGACCCCTCAATCCACCCAGTGTTGTTTCCTTTAGCTCTGCATTAGACTGTTTCTCCCCATTGTGTATACAGGACCATGTTGGACCCATACACAAAAGCATAAAACTCAAGAAATATAAGGCTGTTGAAACCATCACGAACAGAAGGAAACTACGTTAGCTCATGTCCAGGGAAGCTTCAGTGGATGGAAGCTCTGATGGGAACTCCTGCTAAAATCGCCCAAGCCTCTGCTTACCTCTAAGCACTGATAAATTAACTATATCAATTAGTGCAGTTCCAATGCAAAGCCATGTCAGAATAGCAGTGTCTACATGGAGGCAACACAGGGCACGGTTCACTTATCATCTCAATAGAAAACACAGCTCCCCATTGATCTGTTTTGCTTTGCATTGCTGTATACTTGTTTGGCAAACACATTGAGACTAGATGAAAGGATAAGTTTGCCCACCATTCTATGTGAATGTTTCAGCTATACTTTAAAACAGTTCTTTTTTAAGAAGTAAACAGTACCATATACATAACTTATGAACATTTTCTATGATCCCTGTGTGCTTCGTGTTGTTTATAAGATTGGTAAAATGCCTTGAAACAATATAGATTAGATATATACATATGTGAATATACATATATATATACATGTTTGAAAGATCTAGTATATATGCAAATTATTTAAGGTTACAAATACTCTTCTATGTATGTTAGCGGAAATGTTTCTTAGTATTCAATTATGAGTAATCCATGGCCATTTTATGATTAAGACAAAATGGCCTTGGAAACTTGAATTCAGCTGGCAGGGCCTTGTATATAAGAGAATAAATGTGATTACCTGTCGCAGGCTTGCAAAGGTGAGTGGAAACAACTCGGGTTTTATTGTTGAATTGTGAACCACACTGGCAGTGCCACTCTGGGGAGTTTCAGTTTCTTCTGGAAGAAGAGACAGAGAAGCAGGGTGTTCTGACCTCAGAGAGCAGCCCTGTATTTGTCTCGGCTGATAAAGAGCTAGGCAGAGTCTATGCCTTCTATCTGAAGACGTGACATCGGTCTGGTGGCAAATCTGACAACACTGCAGTGCAGAATGGTGCCTTTCCTGCATCAGTTTCCTGCATCAATGCAATTACACTCCGGTAAATAGTAGCTGTGCTCGCGGTGTGAACGGCGGTGCTCACCATTGTACAATCAAAATATCATCTCCTTACACTCCACCGTTACAGCTTGATTCACTGTGGTCAAGGTCCAGCCCAGGGTTACAATTGCCAAGATAAATTTCTAAGCTGTCGGAGTCAGAGGGTCAGTTCATCCAGGCAGGACAGAAGTACCAAGACGTGAATCTTAAGGGAGCAGGAAGCCTGTGGAGAAAGTTGGAAGGACAGGCTGTCATTGTCATGGCAAAGTCCGGAGCCCGTTAGCCAAGGCACATTGTCACTTTATTGCATCTGGGTCAAATGCCAGCAGCACAGCCAGGGAAGGACCAGGATCTGGCCTGAGCTGATATAGGATCATGTTTTGTGGAGGTTTTTCATTGCCTATAACCCCCCCACACTTGAATAGCAGTTCCTCTGAAGCAGGTTTTGACGGCCCCACCACATCCTGGCATAAACAACTGGCTAGAGCAGCCTTAGAAATGTACACTTTTCAAGGTCAGCCTAGCCTCTGTCTCCTGATGTCCTCTGAGTACATTACATGGGATTACTGAGGGAACAGGGAAACGTTGTTAGGAAGAAACATAAAACATTGACTTTGTTCCTAATGTTTGCCTTTTCTCTAAACTAGTCAGTCTTAATCAAGGAACTTAAATGCAGCCATAGTAAACAAGAGGTCTTAATTGCAGCAATTGTTTTAATCACAAAGTTAACTTAATTCTGGTAGAAATCAAATTTCCATATGATCGAGGTAAATCCTTATTATTTTAGGGCGAACTGTTGGCAAAACTCAATGAAAATGGAGAGTTATCATTTTCAGCAGAGCTATTAGGATCAGAGCCTGGGTCCTGGCAGCTTTAACAAGCTAGGCTCAGCCAACTATCCTCAATAGGCCGATTAATGAGACAAATACTTCTAAAAAGCCAGGAAAAAAAGATTTATTCAATATAGCCAGTTGGGAAAAGGAACAAAGAGGTCCAGTCCTCCTTAAGTCTATCTTCTAAGCTGAGATCCGGGTTTAAACAGAAGGCAAGAAGTAGTCATAACTAAGATGACTTGGCCAAAGTTTGGTCCCACCCATCGGTTTAATCTTGGATCCAGTCTCTCCTGCAAGGTGGTCTGACAAGTTGTCAGATAAATGTGGAATCTCTTTCCAGGACAAGCCCCCACCCTAGCTGTGCTTCCCCCCCGCCCTCCGGCTGTGTCCCCCCCCAGCTGTGTCCCCGCTGCTGTGTCCCCCTTCCCACGGCTTTGCCCCGTGATGTACCCACCAGCTGTGTTTCCCCCACCCCCACTCCCTGCCACTGTGTCCCCCTTCTCCCCTGGCTGTGCCCCCCTTTGTGTTCCCCCAGCTGTGTCTACCACTCTATCAGCATAACACTCCTGCGGAAAATTCCAGTTTCTTACTGCCCGTTGTTTCAATAATTTGATAGTCAAAGGGAAGGGCCCATGCATTTCTTTAGAATATCTTTTCTCCTGTGAAATAGTTAAATCATCATAGATAATGAGGGAGAATTTGAGAAGAAATTAGAAACAAGAATCTCAAAATGCTACCCATGGATAGTCCGTTAGGGTTCCACAGCGTCACTGGATGTGAAGTCAGAATAGCTGACGCCAGTGCAAGACGAGGTTACTCTTTGGAGTGTCAGGTTTGAAATGCATAATCGCAGTTTTCAGTAAACATTTATATCAGATAATTTCCAGAGCTTTTGGGGAAAAAATGTAATTGGGAGAATTCTATAGAATTGAACCCTCTTAAAATCAAATTTATTATTAAGTATCTTTAATATTATTATCATGCTATTTAAATGTATTTTCATCATGGAATGTTAAATCTATAGTATTTGTATAAATGCTGTCAGGTCTACAGAGTGTAGAAATTTAAATGTTTTTTCATTACTCATTATCTTCAATACATACATAAGAATAAGATCCTCCCTTTATGGCCCACAGAATCTTGCAGAGATCCGGGAGCCTGTAGGGGTCTGACGTAGGTCCTCTGCATATATGTTATGGCTGGGTACCTTGCTGTTCCTGTGAGACTCCTAACAGTGAGACAGACAGGGACTGTCTCTGACTCTTTTGACTGCTTGTGGGACCTTAATCCCCCTACTGGGTTGCTGCATCCGCCCTTGATGGGATGGTATGGGCCTGGGCTTATTGTTGGTTGTTATGTCATGTTTCACTGAGGTAGCTGGGAGGCCTGCTCTTGGCTGAGGGGAGGCAGAAGAAGGGGTAGATCTGAGGGAAAGGGGAGGGGGGAGATTCTGGAGAAGGGGAAGGAGGGGAAAGAGTGCCATGGGGATGAAATATATGAGAGAGAGAAAAAAAGAATAAGATCCTCCATACATATATAAGAATCTCTCAAATTTTTATTGGGCAGGAATTTTTTTTACCAGCGAAATCTCATAATCATTCCCATGATAACCTGCCTTCAGATGGGGGAATATTTTGCGGAATTCTAGTATGGTTAGCAAAATAAAACTCCACATAGACAGAACTTTCCCTGCTGCCTCTGGCTGCTTCTCCACCCTAGACTTTATCCACAGTCTTTGTCTTTCATGTGGGATCTCAGTCAGATGTTGATTTTCTTCTGCACTCCATTCAGTGTGTGTCAGTTTCCCACATAAGCCTGTTAGTGATATAATATTAATTGCCCAGAAATGTCAGTCTGCAATCACTCCAACATCATTCCTTTAATGAATACAGACTTCATTGCTTGTGTTCCTATTACTTTAGCTACTTCGATTTCTATTTTTATAGCAAAGATCTGTGCAAATAAAAGAATATCAAAAGGTATGCCTATAAATGCACTGTGCTAAATTCCCTCTGTGTTGAAATGCCTGTGAACTGCTCTTCCACAATGCCTGCTGCATTTTAATGCCTTTCTCCCAAGGCAACATGATATAGAAGAAACAGCTAGAGTTTTACAGGCACACAAATCCTGGCCCACCATGCAATGCTCATATTTCCTTACTTCTCTGAGCCTTGGTGTACGAGTCTGGGAAATGCCAACAACAACATTGTCCTCACAGATTTGACTGGAATTAGAGGACAAGAGCACAGATACTGTGTCTGGGACATCCCAGCTGCTCCATAAAGCTAGTTTACATTCTGCAGTCCACAGCAGCAAGGAGAGAAGACTGTACCATGCTCAGACTGGTACCCATTTCTAAGAAGTATTCCTAAGAGTAAGTTTAGAATCCAAAAAAGTATTTAGTGCCCTGGTGTGAAGGGTTTCACATATGGTGGTTATTTATGACTATAGAGAACTGCAAAAAAATGAAATTTATTACAAAATTAAGCTCTGTCCAGCTCAGCAGTGCTCTAAGAGGGGCCTGTTTAAAGATAGTGCCTTTAAAAACACAGGCTATGTAATTGACAAAAAAAATCCTAAATAACATAAAGGTCTTGCTGTATAGCTTGAGATTCAATATTCTAAGACTGTTCCTGGCCACCTGCATATAGATGCAGCTATTTTTGTAAGAATGGCCAGACTCAGCTGGGTGTGGTCATGCACAACTATAATCCTTGCCTTGGTGGAGAAAAAAACAGAGGACCCAAGCTCTACTTTGCCCAGTAAACAACAAATACAGAGAGCCTAACCTTCCATGTAGTGATGTAGATGTTTAATCCTTTAAGAGGTTTGAGTTTCATCAGAACTTGATGTCACTTCTGAATATGTCAGGTAGAAGGTTTCCCAGAATTCTTGCTACTACATTCCATAAAAACAAGATGATAGACCTGGTGGCACCTAGAGACCTTGAGGAGTCAAATCCTGTGTACTAGCCTTAAGTCCCTCATGGTTTTGTGTCTACTAGAGGCCCAAGTCTCTACGATCTAAAGAAGATAGATGATTTCAACATAAGTCACTCCATTCAACAGGAATGTTTGGAGTCACACAACTTCCGTAGTCATCTATACCTGACAGCCTCCTCTTCTTCATTTAGATGAGCAGAACAATAAACGTTGTCTTTAATAGTATTTTCAGACTTTGAAGTATTTTCCAAAGCTATTACACTAGAATTATAAATAAAGTCCATTCAAGTGTCTACCCTGTAACTTGGTAGTTTTCTGAAGTTCTGGATTCAGAAGGGTTCTAAGACTATCTAGGGTCCTTCAGAAAGAAGAGTGTAATTTATTCGTGATGTGCACTCTGACCAGACAGTAGAAATAAAAGTTTGCATCAATATATTTATGGTATAAGTTATTATTATAATGGTTGATTACATTGTTGCAAAATGTGTATAAATCTAGTATCAAATTGCTAAATTTGCATAACTTTAGCACAAAATAGAATCAATTGATTACTATGCTTATGACACTATAATATATAACATTTTATTAGTTTAGTGATAAGCATATATTATCTACTGAGAAGCACTGAAAAATATAAAACACTTTTAGAAAACTATACTATTGTTACTAAAGGGCAGAAATAGGTTTAGGAATGGGAAAATAAGTCTAAAATAGAAAGGTGTCCCAGGCTGTAATAAAAGGCTTGCATGCTATTCGAAATACTGTGTAAGAATATTGACACTTGGGAGAAGACACAGCACATTTTGCATGAGATACTCCATGACTTTCCTCTTGTTTTTCACTGGGGCCAGATTTCTCTTCCAGGTAAATAGTCATGCTCCTGTCAGCCATCAAGGACTTTTTTTGAATGCTGAACAACTGCTTTTATATTCTTGCCTTACTGTCTTATTTGAGGATGGCAAGCTGATCAAACCCATATTTTTAAATTTACGTATTTATAGGCATATGGAAGAACGGTTTATAGTCTGAATGTGATTTTTCCCACCGCAAAGGGAAGAATATTGTGATGTTTGGTCCTTTTATAAAAACAGTACCTTACCAGCCGCTTTCTTCCCTTTTTCTGTTTTCCTTTATTACTGATGACTTCATTCTACTTGAATTCAGTGCTTCGGTTTCTTTGGGGTAAGCTAATAGATTATGTATGCAATGTTTGCACCACGTTGATTGAACTCATCTGGTGAGTTTGAATGCTGCTCTTGCATCTCTGTAACCAGCAGAAGCCTGGGCACTGGATCCAGCCCCTGCAGTCGTCCTGGAGCCCAGGCAGCTCTCAGAGCAGAGCATGCTGCTCTCACCACATCGCTCCAGGAAAGCTTAGCAGTCCCTCATTGTATTTGAGAGTTATCTTTTTTAATTAAAAACAAAAAGGAAAGAGAATTAGAACTATTTTAAGAATTTTTCAATACATACTGAAGGAAAAAGAAAGGTCTGTGTCATCCTGCCCTCTCTAGGCACTTAACTTATTTAAGACTTATTCCCATTATTTTCAATTATGTGTGTGCATGTGTGTCTGCATGTAAGTACAGGTGCATACATAGACCCAAGTGAATTCTAGGTGGCTGTAAACATGTAAACATGTGTGCTGAGAATCAAAGTCCTCCTAAGTAGGGAGCCATCGCTCCAAACTCAGGGTTTGCCCTTTCTTAGTCAAAAGCATCGATTGTTGATCAATTGACATCTCTAGTGAACCCGTGAAACCCAGTGGTCAGTGCATACTTACTGGTGAGAAGCCACACAGCCAACATGTGGGCACGCTGTCCACTACCTTCCCATCCAGTAGAAGACCTTGTCCTGCAAGCATGTTTACTTACCACTTTATTTCTTATAACTTCCTAGCTTAATTTTCAAATACTTTACTTTGTTTTGAGTTAGCTCTTTTTTTATAAGGTGTCTCATTTAACTGTAAAAGTAAACAGTAATACCTAAGGACCTTAATGACATGCAAGGTTCTTCACATCAAGGACTCTACATACTTATCCAATAGTCCCTTATTCCTCTTCCCACAATCCCCCCATATAGCTCATAAACTACAGAGTGATCCTTACCCAAGACTCAGGTCATCAGTACTTACTAATAACATGAGGAAGGGAGCACATGTCTTCTGATGTGAAGGGAGGCAGAACAAAGGTAACTGGGACCTCTACTTGCCCAAATGTACTGACTGGAGAATGAATCCCCAAAGCAAATTTTTTTTGTTCTTATAAGTTTCAACTAGAGTGTCACCTCCTCTGTGGAGCCTTCCACTATCACCTGCCATGGCCTGCTCTCATCCTGTCAAAATTTAAGCACTCATGCTCCCATAAGCCAGTGGCAGTCATCTTCATTTCTCCAAGATTGTGATTCGGGTAGTCAGACATTTCTCTCCTGCCCATCTGTTCCTGGCAGCTGCTTCCCAAATAATTGACTCGAGGGCTTAATACAAATTATAAATGCTCAGCTGATAGCTCAGGCTTGTTACTAGCTAACTTTTACACTCAAATTAACCCATATTTCTATTTATGCTTTGCCATGTGCTGGTACATTTATTAGCATGGCACAATCATCACCTGGGCCCACTGCATCTGGCTGCTGACTCTCCACTTCACCTTCTCCTTCCCATCATCATTAGTTTGATTGCCCTGCCCATACTTCCTGCCTGGCTACTGGCCAATCAGCGTTTTATTATACTAATTCGAGTGTACAAATCTTTACAGTGTACAGGAGGATTATTCCACAGCAGATTCATCCAGTAAGAGAATATAAAATGTTCATCTTTACATCTCCAGATCTTAATGTGAGGTTTGGCACAGTGGGACACTCAGTCATTAAATGAACCAGTGAGGTTCAATGGCAGGTCAAGATCTGTATATCTGTTTTGTCTTGCCTCCCTGGGCTGATTATAAAGTATAAGCATAATCCTGGTTATGTTAAAATAATCATAACAAATCAACTCAACCTAAAAAGGGGCCACTAGTTGCCCAAGGTGGCACTGGGCAAGCTGTAATCTTAAGCAGAATCAGTGGGTAACGCAGAGAGACATGACCCTTGGACAAGGAACACACTGAAACATTGAACTGCTGTCTACCTTCCCCTACCCAAATCCCAAATCTTTCCCTTATTGCCATATCTTTCACCTTCTTTCTTTTCTGTGATCTATCATTATTCTTACAGTGGCCAATATCCTGCCACCACCCCATCCCCTAACACACACTCACACACACACACACAAGTTCTTGAGTTTCATTGAAAGGAATGCTGGTGCATGCCAGCCAATCATTTGTCACATCCAACCTTCAGGTCAAACAATTGGGATTTGATCTCCAATAAGCAATGACATTTGAAAGAATGAGATACCCATATTTAAATTTAACCAAACACTGTATATGCGATTGTAAGAAGAACACAGTGAGTTTTTGAATTGTTCTAGAAGGTCAGGACATGATCTTACCTTCTCATTCTCAAAGCACTTATTAATCCCAAATCACTTGGAGGTGTGTGTGTGTGTGTGTGTGTGTGTGTGTGTGTGATGTCCTTTCTTTGCTTATTACTGATTTCACCATTTTCCTAGTTTAAATTACATCGTCAAATTTCAAATTTGGACATCAGACCCTTTAACAAGGAAAGAAAAAGGGGATCTCCAAGGCTGATGTTCACCATGTGACCGTATCTATTCATGTGCTACAGTGGCCGTCCCATGACTGGTAACCGTGACCGCATCCAGAAACTTCGGAAGGAGTACTATCAGGCTCGAAGAGAAGGGTTCCCTTTATATGAAGATGAAGAGGGACGAGCAGGGCCATCTGACCATGACCTCCGCTGGGTAAGCCCATGTCTGATTCCAATCATAAGTTTCTCTCGACCAAAATAATTCAGAGCAGAATTCCACAGTCAGGTCAAGAAAATTCTATGCATATCAGGTTACATTCATGTTTCTTGAGTTTTATAGATGTGAACATTACCCAGACCACAGTCATCTTCTCCCACAGAAGTTGTTTATATAAATCAAACCACAGAACTGTGCTGGTTCATTTGCTCTGCTCTCATGCTTACTTTCTGTTGGGTACCTCACCCGTCTGGGGCAAGAAGGTCAGCTACTTTAAAGAGGACAAGGTACATTTGTGTGCTTTAATCCTTCCACTCCTTCTCTTAAACCTTAAATATGAGTTATTAGAAGTAAATTTCAGAATATTATTGTCAAAGATATTTGCTGTTTGTATATGAGGTCTGAGCAATTCATGTTCCCCAAATCTTACCAGTATGATAGCATGGTGTAAGGGCCATGCAGTGAGAGCATGCGCCTTCAATTCCAGCACTTGGTAGGCAGAGGCAGGTTGATGTCAGTGAGTTGGAATCAACCTGGTCTACGAAACAAGTTCCAGGATAGCCAGAGATACACAAAGAAACCCCGTCTCAAAAAACAAACAAACACAACAAACAGAATGGCATGTCCTGAGATACAGGGAGTTTTTGTAGGAGGATTCACGGTGTTAATTCATTCAACATTCAAGGAACAGAAGAGAATCTTGTCAGCACTGAAGGCAGACTCTGACTTCTGTAAAGCACTTTCCCTGTCTTGTAGGTCTACCTATAAAATACACACAATTCATGAGCACCCACAAAAATGCCCAGGGGCAGAGCTTAGAGTAGAGTGATAAGAACTTGTCAGCTACAGTGTGTAACTTGCAGCTGGCACTCAATACATGTCACTTTAAGTATTAGCTCTAGGTACTATTATTGGAAAAGAGCTGAGTGTGGTCATTGTAATGTCCTGGCTGTAAGGCATCCTTTGAGTCCTCTTGGATGATTGGAGCCTTCTAGTCTATCATCGTGGACAAGCAAGCATATTAAATGGGAGTTTCCTGCTCTGGCTTTCACACACATTTCTTCTCACAAGATCACGGGGTGGAGAACGCAGCTGATGCCCTTTAGTCTTCACGTCTGCATCATATGAGCTCACGAATGACATGTGCTCAAATTCCAGCACCTCCCACTGTTGTGCAGAACAGTGCACCTCAGGCCAGGAGGTGCTTTTCCATAGATTAGAGTTTAAAAACACGAATGGAGCCGGGAAGGCGGCACACACCTGTAATCCTAGCACTGAGGTGTCTAAGGTAGAGGGATCAGGAGTTCAAGGCTAGCCTAATTTTTATGCTAAGAGTAAGATACATGAGATTCAGTCTCAAAAAAATCCAAAGAAATGTATAAATTCATATTAACAAAAGTATGTTGTGTATATTGGTGACCCAAACCCAGAGATGTCAGCCTCTTTAGGGAAAAGCATGTCAGACTATGTAGCCAAAACATAAAAAACCTTTATGTTTTATACAGATGTTAGAATTAAACAGAATGACATCCACAGTGGTTGGGCAATGAGTCCTTTAGATTTGCCATAGTAGAAAAGAAAGATTTCTATGGAATAACAGATGCAGTAATAATTCACCCTGTCTCAAACTTGATCCTGATTGATTTACTACCTTAGGCAAGAGATGAGGGGCACTGGTTAGGCAAAGCTCAGACTCCCTTAACAAACAAAAGTGATTGCCACTGTCCCAGGAACAGAACACCACGTCCAATGAATTGAAAAGTGTTTATGAATTCCTATGAGCAGAATAAGAAAGTGATTTCAGAATGGCTATCCCTTGTTATCTTGGCTTTGTCTAAAGATTTCTTCACTTTGAGCTAAGAGAATGAAGATACTAAGCCTCAAAGAGACTGAACATGCCTGTGAAGCTCACCAAACCTGAACTGGAGGCGATCCCTTGGGAGCTTCCTTTTCTAATGATTCTCTTTATACCAAGCAAACTTGTAACCAAACAGTTTAGTGACTGAAGAAGTCTCTATTTTAATTTGTGTTTCCCATGCTCTGGTGCATTGAGCTTTGCCAAATGTGACTGATTTTACTTTTCCCAGACAATTTGAGTCTAAGGCATCCCAGAGGGATGCTGGGAACTGCACTGTCATAAAAGACAAAGTATCTCTGTGATCGCCTCAGATACTCCAAACTTGGGATTAGCATCTCAGCATCCTTTCTACCCCTGCTCCTGTGCCAAAAGAAAACACTGGTACCTTTTGTCTAGTGGAGGCCGAAGAGAGCAAGTTTAGAAAAATTAACATTTTATTTCTGCCTCTCAGCCAGACCCAGCAAAACATCTTTCATGAGACTGAAGTGTCTAGAGTAGGCTGGTCCTCAGACCACAGAAGTTCTTGTTAAATTCAAATCAAATGGCAGAGAAGGAGAGCTACCCCTAGCAATTTATAATTCCCCAGGTAGTCAACAAGGAATCTGAGATTCAAACTCAATAATAGAAACTGAGAATTGGTTCCTTCCATTTCCATAAATCTCTAAGCAATCTCTGCTCATAAAATCATCATCATCATCATCAAAAATATTTCACAGACTTTGAGATGTCCCAGTAAATTACCACCCTCAGGTCAAGAGGCCTAAAGAATGTTTACCACAACCACCCTATTCCAAAAAATTCTGTGCTCCCAGGAAAGTAGGAAGATAAATTATCCTATAACTAATCCTCCCTTGCTATCCTCAGGACCACTCCGCGGATAACAAGCCTGCATATGTTCAAGACCCTTATTTACAATGCTAAGGATGTGTATAGAACTTGTAGACTTTCTCCTATATACTTTGGAGCATTTACGAACTATTGATGATACTTAATGTAATGTGGATGTTATGTATATAATTTTTAATCTCTGCAATTTAGAGAATAACGATAGGAAATTTTATGTTTTCGGTAATATGAATTGTGTCTGTGTGCTCATGTTTGTGGGTGAACAAGTGTACAGGCTATATACACATGTGTGCAGTCAAACTTTCTTTGAACATCAGCTCCCAATTAATGACACACAGAGATTTCTTACTAATTATGAAAGGTTGACCTTACTTTAGGCTTATTCCCAACTGGCTCTTATAACTTAAATTAACCCATTTACATTATTCTATATTCTGCCACGTGGCTTGTTACCTCTCCTCTATACTGTATATTCGACTCTCTCCGTCTCACTGGCAAAATCTCCGCCTCTCAGATTCTTCCCAGGGTTGCTATCTCTGACTGGAAGTCCCATCTATCCTCTCCTGCCTAGGTATTAGCCATTTAGCTCTTTATTAAACCAATATTAAGGTGCTTTTGACCCAGTGGAATGCCCTACAATATTTCCCCCTTTTGTCTAAATAAAAAGGAAAGGGTTTAACTCTAACACAATGAAACTATATAGAATAAGGACAATTATCAGGAAAGAATTATACTCACTATGTCTACTCCATCTTTATTTGACAACTTTGGAGAAAGTATTCTATTATCTATCCTATCCTGGTGAGTTCAAAGTATTGTACCTAAATCACTTAGTATCATAACTTGTATCAACAACCTAAAAATATCTTTTTAGACCTAAAACAGTTTCTTAGATAAACAACTTAACTTTATATTCTCTCAGCCTTTATAAACTTTACATCCAATTTGGACAGCATATTGTCAGCATTCAAGGCAAGTGCAGCTTCCTATGCAAACTCTGTATAGAGGTTCTTCAACGTCCATCATCTTCTCCGAAGTAAACTGGTGCTGCTAGGAGCAGATATATCTCACTATCATGAAAAGCTTTATGTTATTTAAAATCTTAAATTCTGTAGAACTCTGAAGTGTTTGAAGACCACCTATCTATCTAAGATATATCTTTGTTTGACTTTAGAAATATACCTAACATGACTACAAGTCTGATTGTTACAGATGACCAACTCTTAACCTGTATTTCTTAATTATCCTAAATAGTTTGTAATAATTGCTTTCAAGAACTAGAACTTTACATTACATTTTTAAGTGAGCTGTATGGGTACAATACCTTAAATAAGAGTAGAAACATATATACGGTATAACAAAAATAACCTTAAATCTGTATCAATATACAAAAATCCATACCAGTGTAAACATTGGAGACTAGTCATTGCTTTTCAGTAGATTCAATAATCTACCATTTTATTTTATCATTCCTATATCCCCCATTTTTCCTTTCAGAAAAAGATTCTTGAATCCAGCCTCCTTTGATTAGTTTCCTGACCATGACCAATAACAACTTGCTACTAACCCCCTAAACAATGACAAATATACAAACCCACTGAGTGACCAAAAATCACCCACCCAACCTCTTGGGAAGGTGGGCATCATGTTTCTAAATTATGTCCTGCTGTGTAGAATTGACGACGCCTTTAGGGGATCCTGAGAAAATTGGGATTGTGGTCAAGTCCTGGGAGAGTTAGCTATATCGTTTGTTGTCCATTCTCTCTGTGATGGTAGAATGCAGAGCTTATCTGAAGACCTGGCTGGAATGGTCTGTGAAGCTGGACCACATTGGGTAGCAGCTTTGAAGCTATGCTGAGTGCAGACTTTTGAGCACACTGCAACTGTCATTCTGAGAGAATGAACCACCTGGGCTACTTGTCTTCACTGGTGCCTGCTCCTTTCTTAATCTAAAACACACAAACATTTAAAGGTATGGAATGTGCAGTGTGCACAAGTCAACTAAAGATGATTTTATGTTCTATATTTGAGCAGGTAAAAGGCATCTGTCAACTTTATAAGCCCTTTTGGACTGCATAACCCATCTGTAATATAACTTTCCATCCATGCCATATGAATGAGTGGCATGTAATAACAAGTCATGAGAACTCTGTAGCCAACAAGATTTATCATGTCTCATCCAGTCTCAGAGCTATTTTCATGTTGAGGGATCAGACTATACATCTCCTGTCCTGTAGTTTTTGTTTTTTTCCTTCATGTCTACAGACAAACCTGACCTTTTTAATTTTGAAGGAATTCATAGATTTTTGTTTTTTGTAGAAACAAGGGCATAACCTTTTCCCCAAACATAACACACTTTCTGACTTCCATTCTGAAGTTACAGCATCCTTAAAATATATAGGCTGGTTTAATTCATCAGTGTCCATAACCCAGTGTTTCTTAGCGCATGTTGATTTTTAAAGCTAATAAAGCACTATGTAGGATCCAGATGCCCTCTTTATTTCCCATCCTTACATGGGTTATTCTTTTTATATTAACTTACTCTTTCTTTAAAGATTTTATATTTTTAACAAATTTTTTCTATGATGGTCTATACCCATTTTCTTTTCTTTATTTAGCTTCTAAGCATATTGTCAAGCGCACTGTTCCTGTCCAAAGGTTTTTCAGTCTGGACCAGGCTTTCTACAGGCATGCCGCCTTCTCTGACCACATGAGCCAAACCTTAAACAGTCACCTGCTGTGTGGCTCCAGTGAGCACATGGTACTTGTGCCTGGATTGTCCCCCACTGCCTCCACCTTGGGTCATCCAGCAGACTACCCACTGGTTCTGAGCTGCGTCTGCTGTTTGCCTTTGTGTATGAGCCAACCAAGCCTCATGTCTACAGGCAGCAGTCTACAGCGCCTGTGTGCCTCCGCTCTGGGAATCTGGTGTACCAGTGCTGCAGCAGGCATTTCTGCCTAGTGCCAACTAGCACAGCAACTGTTTTAATGCTCGGCCGACTAGCAGAGCCAACTAAAGGAGCTGCACGTCTGTATGCCTCAAGCACCGGGCCTGCTTGAGAGAGAGCAGTTGCTAAGAAGCTGTGTCTGGCCCAGTGTCCAGATCTTTTCTCAGCTTTCTCAGGCCGTGTTTTGATATACATGCCACACATGGAGCACCCACTTTAGTCATACTTTCTCTTCAAACTACCAGCTCCCAAATAATTACATGAAGACATCTTACTAATTATGAAATCTTGGCCTTTGCTTAGGCTTGTTCCCAACTAGCTCTTATAACTTAAATTAACCCACTTATATTCCACATTTTGCCACATAGCTTACCTCTTCTCCATACTGTATGTCCAACTTCCTCTGTGTCTCTGCCTCTCAGGGTTCTATCTTCTTCCCAAAGTTCCTATCTCTGCTCAGAAGTCCCGCCCGTCCTCTCTTGCCTAGCTATTGGCCATTTAGCTCTTTATTAAACCAATCAGAAGGTGGCTTTCATATAGTGTTATCAAATATCCTGTAACATAGAACGTATGTCCTATGTATGGAGTTCAGGCATGAACCTTCAGGTTCTGTCTACCTTTTTTTGTTTTATTTTGTTTTGTTTTGGGGATAAGGTCCCTCACTGGCCGTGGATCACTGAGGCTAGGATGGCTGACCAATGAACTCTAAAGATTTCAGCAGTGTCCACCTCCCCAGCACTGTGATTATAAGCATGTTCCACCATGCTTGGGATTTTTTTAAATGAAGGTTCTAGAAATAGAATCTGGGTTCTCATCCTAGCAAGGCAAGTACTTTACTACCAGAGCTATCACTACAGCATCCAGATGCATAAAAACAGACCTTTTCAGCGTATGGTTGACTGCTGCAGATGTCCTGCTGTGCTCTCAAACTTGATTAAAAATAGCCCAGACAGCAAGTATACTCACAAAAGTCTTTAAACCCAAAATGATAAAAATGTTTGCTGAAGAGATTATGAAATGAATATTTTAAAGTATTTTTCTCAATGGAACTGACTTTTTTCCTTCGATACTGTGCACACTGAGTGGCTTGAGCCTAAGACATCTTCTCACAGCTTTTTCCCTCTGCATTTCTTTTCCATTTTCTCCATATCCTGTTCAATTTTAATATTCATTTTCAAAAAATATCCATTTGCTCGGCCTCAGTGGAGGCCAATCCTTGGTAGCAAGAATCTAGCATTATGTCTGATTTAGAGGGACTCACAGTCTGGCTAAGGAATATATGTCTCTAACCCAACATTCCATAGAGCAATAGCATATATGACAAATGCTGTATCCAGCTCCTATGGACTCAGAGAGGATGACCGAGTGTGTTGAGTCTGCAGTTGGTCGCAGACAAGGTGCTGTGAATGCTATTTAGGCAATGTGGGGCTTGCTTCAGCCAACACATTTTATCTGTTATTATTATTATTATCTCATGTCATGATTCATTTCTTCTCCTACAAATGAAAATAATAGTAGTAATGATAACTTGCTGGATTTCTTCACGTCACCTGTTTTACCGTTTGTCAATATGGGCCTGAGCTGCAAAGCCCTTTCTATCGGCTGCCTTTGCGGCTGTTTCCCATCCAGGTTCTGCAAAGCTATAAAGAATTGGTCTAGAGAATTTCAGTGGCTCCCAGAGAAATGGCCTGGTGGGTTTTTATAGGCCCAATTAAGTAAGCAAGGCATGCTTGCCGTGAAGTGTTAACATTTGCCAAAAGAAAACATGATACCTGCTATCTGCTGGTATTTTTATTTTCTGTAAAACGTGTTAAGACTGTCACTGTCCTCTGGTAACAGACTGCCTTTTTATAGCAGATAAAGATTATCTGCTTATTTAATAGCTGCATGAATATCCTGTAATTTCAGGTTTTTGTGACTGTCCATACCTTTATTATTGCCGTCTTCATGAGCAGCATGGTGTGTGTTATTACTCCTCTCTTCTCCTTTTGAAATTCTTGGCTAAATTAGAAGAATGTTTACTTATAAAAGAGTTTATAGACTCTTGGATGGGAAAAGAGAACACGTGTTGCGGGGGGGGGGGGTGGTAGTTGACATAACTTAGGCTCACATGACATGCTAGTTTCCAATGACCTAAAAAACTTGGTACCAAAACTTTGTGGAAAGGGAGTTGGCTCAGGTATAGTATGGCTGCAAACAAAAGTGGGGAGGCTGGGTTCATAAAGAAAAGCACTTGAAAGGCTTCTCTTATCCTGTTGGGGTGGTGATCTAGTTGCCAAGTTGAAGGAACGTGCTTAGCTACTGACCTGCACGGTGAAAGATAAACAATTGTATGCTGAGGCCATGCTAGCCATCGTAAGACAGAGATTGAATGTGGAAATATGGAAATACCATAGACAGTAAGCTAACTAGCTTTCTGCCACCTTGGCACAAGCCAGAGTCATTTGGAAACTCAATTGAGACATAAACAGTGCTAGCTTTGAGCAGGTAGTCCTGGGTCGCAATAAGTCATGGGGACCAAACCAGTAAACATCACTCCTCCATGGCCTCTGCGTGAGTTCCTATCCCCAGGCTTCTACCCTGATTGAGTTTCTACCCCAGCGTTCCTCAGTGAGGGACTGTTATCTAGATGTGTGGGATGAATCAACCCTTTCTTCTCCAAGATGCTTTTAGTTAGTGTTCCATCCCAGCAGTAGAAAAGTAGCTGAGCCAGCAAGCAAATACAAAACAACCTGAAGACTGTTTCCTAAATGTAAGGAGATACATAAGAGCAAGAGTTCCTACTGTCAATGGTCCCATACCAGAAATGAGATTTCTGATGTATTTTCCTTGCACTGCCCAGTATGATGACTCATGCCTGTAATTCTATCTGAGAGATGGAGACAAGAGGATCAGAAGTTAAAGGTCATCCCTAAATACCCAAAAAGTTTGAGGCCAGTGTGGTTATATGAAACACTATCAATAAATAAATGAATCCAAATATCCTTGCTGAGTGAGTGTCCACAGATAAATTTCACCTGACAGCCAAAGAAGCCAATTTTATTAAAAATAAAAACAAAGTTAATTTAAAAAGAATAAAGATAATGATAAATAATTCTGGTTAATCAATTGACTCTTATATTGCAAAGAATGGAAACCTATGTTTATTGCTTAAGCGAAGCAGGGAAGTGCTGACTTGTGTAAAAGCAGCCATGGGGAAACCTGCCCATCAACATTGCTGTCCTCAGGAGTAGTTGCATCCAGCTCCTCTGGACTGGCCTCTGGGAGTTTCTCTATCATGTATGTATGTATGTATGTATGTATGTATGTATGTATGTATCTATCTATCTATCTATCTATCTATCTATCTATCTATCTATCATCTATCGATCTCAGCTACCAGGTTGTCTCTGTAGGCACTGTTCCCATGGACATGTAGTGACAACATGGCCATCAACACTTCTAACTCATCAACTCTGTGGAAAGCCTCACACCCAGCAGATCCCAGAATGTTATAAGAAAAATGGTTGGTATTCAGTGAGGTAATCCTGGCCTTATTGACTCAGCCTGATCAAGTTCTCATAGTCAGAATCTTTGAAACTAAACAAGAACAAGGTTATAAGGCAGAACCAAAGAATGGAACCAAGCCCATCCATAATCCATAAGTAAGTTTGGGTAAAAAGGACCCCAAGAGAAATTCACATACCATTAATAGGAGGGAATGGATGTTGGCTACAATCAGAGGTTTTTTTAATTTAAATTATGTACACTTTATCATCTCATATTTTAAGGATCTCATGTGTTTATGTATTTTTCCTGTTTATTATTAGAGAGAATGGGTACCATTAATGATCCCAAATCCATTGTCATGTTTTTTGCTACTGATCAAAAAACTCAGAAAAAAAACCCATCATTTGTGTCTGATGTTCTTTCTGAGTTATTCATCTGAACCTACTAGACTTCTGGCCTGTAGAAAGTAACATTTTGGTTAACTTTAAACGTAAAAGTTATAAAAGCAATAGGATGCTTTGAAATTACTAAGGATGCTTGCTTTCTTTAGATAGGGTTGCCCATATACTTTTATAACTGCACTGGCTACTTTTATGTCATCTTAACAAGAGCTAGAGTCATTTTGGAAGAAAGAACTTTAATTGAGAAAATGTCCCTACCAGAATGGCTTATTAGAATTCTGTGGGGAATTTTCTTGATTAATGATTAGTGTTGGAGGGCCCAGCTCACTATGTATAGTGTCCCTCTTCCTTGGGCAGTTGGTCCTAGGTACTGCAAACAGGGCTTCACCAAGGCCTCTGCCTTAGTTCCTGCCTCTGTCGGCAGGCCGTAAATTCCTGAGAACAGAAGTGTGGATTGAGGAAAGAAATAGACAAGAGATAGAAAGTAGAGTCAAGAGGACTTGCAATGAATACTGTAAAAAGTCTGAGTTTATTACTTAAAGTCCTTCTATGCCCCAATCAAAAGGGAAGGGCTTCCACTATACAAAGAGCAAGCCAACATAATTACCTGCTTATGTCTCCAAACACCGGTGACTATGCCCTAAGTCAAAACATCTGGTGGACTGGCCTTTAAAGAGTGAGGCATCCACTAGCCGCACCCTTGGTCAAACATCTTGTTCATCCTTGAGGAGCAAGACTAGATCTGAACTCCCTGACTTCTGTCAAAATGGAAGGGATCCAAAACTGTGGACCCCTGAAGCACAATTAAGTGAAGCATGATTAATAAAAACTTGGGCTCAGAAATCGGGGTTCAACCTGAAGATCTGAAAGACAAAACAGTCAGCCACTGGCTTTTACCTTGACCTCAGTCTGAAATGGAGATCCTGCCTCCCAGAATTTCAGAATGAGACTGTGTCTGAGAGCTGTCTTGCACCATCTAATATTCCTCTCTAGGGCTGGGATTAAAGGCGTGTACCGCTGGGATTAAAGGCATGCACCACCGGATTTCTATGGCAACTAGTGTGGCTAAAGGTGTGTGTAACCATAACCTGGTCGGTAAGGCCGACCAGTGGGACTGTTTTACTCTCAGATGTTCAGACAGTCTTTGTTTATTAAAACACAATTGAAATGTCACTATAGACACTCACATACATCCAAGTTCCTGCCTTGAGTTCCGCCCTGACTTCCCTCAGTGACTGCCTGTGACAGGGAGGTATAAGATGAACTAAATCCTTTTCTCCCCGAGCTGCCTTTGCTCATGGTGCTTCATCACAGCAAGAGAAACCCTAACAAAGACAATAACATTTATTTATTATTCTTTTACTAAAATATGGAAGTCATAATATGAAGTAAAAAATTAGAGCCGTTAACAGTACGTTGCAGAGATATCTATAGTTTGGCTACTGCATCAGCTTTCTGTCACCATAACAAAGTACCCAAGATAACTAACTTTCGAAAATAAAAGGGTCACTGGGCTCACAGTACTGAATTACAGTTACCGTCCCAATAGGTTCAGCCCATCGTTTTAGGCCTGTGTAAGCCACAGCATCATGGTAGATAGTGAGCAGGACAGCAAAATCGCTTATCACAAGGCCAGGAAACCAAAGAGAAGAATCAGGGCTTGGGCTAGCACAGTTCATTACAGAGGCACACCACAAAAACTGAAGGCCCCACCTCTAAAGGTTCTACACCTCCTCATAGCATCACTCTGGGGACCACGGCTCTAACCTGAGGGTCTTTGTGGGACAGTCAAGATTCAAGCTCTTCCCATGCAGTGTTCAGCCCCTGCTTGGCGGATTAGCTCTCTGAGACCCCATGCGCTCCCAATGCTGACTCCATCGCAGATCACAACCTCTCACAGCCCAAAACAATGGAACCAAAAAATGGAAAAACAAAACCAAGAGAAGGAAACCTACTGTGGCCTTGGAGTTAGGTAAACTGAAGCCGGGTTGAACTAGAGGTTGGTAAAGCATGAAATGCTCGATTGGGTTTCAGGAAGAGATGAAAAGTAGAAGAAAAGAGATAAAAAGCAATGGAGGATTTTTGTGGTTGGTGGCGGTGGCCTTAAAACCCTTCCTGTTTCAATGCTGCATGCACGGGAACACACAGCACACAAGCTGTATGGGGAAAGTGGGAGATGTAGCATGTGAGCGAATCTCGAGCTCTGGGAGGCACATGTTTACAGGCAATCCCTGACACACAAAGAAACTGTGTTGCAGAGACCCATTTAGAACTGGAATGGTTCTTCCCATAGGAAAAAAAAAAGATTGGTTGTGGTGTTCCCAAACCAGTGTCCAAATTCCCACTAAAACCCAGTAACATTGGGCTGATGATAGTGTCATTGGCTGGAGCAGTGGCAAGGAGCCCAGGAGCTAGAGGGAAAGAAGGACATTTCCTTTTCTCTTTCCTGGACACATACATGTTTGCCATATTCTCCAGGTCCTACCCTGTATATGTCTCCCATGAATCTCTGACCATTAATTGTTCCTGACTTCCCAATCATGACTCTCCATAGAAGACCCTTTCTCCCAAAGTACAGCTGTGCTCAAGTTTACCTCTGCCCCACCCCTGACCCCCACAAGTTACCATTTTCTCAGTGTTTGCTCCCAGAAGTCAGTTCTGACCTATCAAGTTTGTAGAGAAAGTATAGGAGGTGGGCTCAGGAGATTGACTGGTACTCCCACGACTCGACCACCAGATCTGTTCTCCGTGGCTGTGTCACCTGGTAAGTGCCTTTACCAGCCTGGGGTTTCTCCAGCACTTCTCTTCTTATGCAAGGCCATCTGACTGACTTCCTATGATCAGTAATCTGATTCTGAAAATAGAACTGATTTCTTTAGTAAACTCCCATCCTCCAAAGGAAAGCTTTTGTTTCTAAGTCTGCCTTTTGGAACCCATGGCACCAGTTATTGTAACACAGGCCATGACTCATCAGCCCTGGCCATCCACCTGTCCTGGATACCCTGCACCACTCTGTCCACTCATCCTGCCTTTCTAATGCAGAAATGGTGAAGATAGCTTGAGCGCTGTTTTTTTGAAATGTTAGATCAGGATTACAAGTGATTGCCCGAGTTTGCATCAGGTTTGTACCAATTACTAACTGGGAAAATGTGGGTCATTTTCTACTTCTCTGTCACCTTTAATCGTCTTCTAATGATACTGTTTCATATGTATGGTACCAAGTACATGACTGCATGGACAGCAGTGGTGTCTGTCATGTAGGAAGTGTTCCATAAGTGTTGCCATAGTTTACATGCCAAGATGCTTAAGAACCATTCGTCTGTTCTTAACCTCTACTCATTCTGGGCCATTGTACAACACACACTGCATCGTGGGAGGCCTTCTCGCCCCACTCACTGTGCTACCATGGAGAGGCCCATGGGGACTTCAGGAGATGACTCTCAGCTTGCCTAGCAGCGCTTCTTTGACAAATTCCATTGCTCCAAAAGTCAATATCTATTTACCTCTCTCCCACACATTCACTTTTCTTTCTTAGTCTCACTCCTTTCATCTTTGACCTTGGGGCACCCCTAATCTCTTTAATGAGCTCAGGGAAAAAACAAAGACCAGAAGAAAGTTGGTGTCTACTGGCTTCTGCTTTCAGCTTTGCAAAATCCCCAGAGCAAAGAAATGCCAACTGCCAGCTGAGCTAAGGGTGAGGGTGCAATTCAAAGACAGGACATGCAAATGACTCGCTTAGTGAAGCACACAATACCAGATTGTTGATAACATGACATCAGTGCCTCTTCGGCCCAGTTTTATATAACACGAAGATGCTGTGACATAGACATCCTCCACCCTACTGTCTAATGAGAAAACCAAACTTCTAGAACTGCATCATCACCACACAATGATTAACAAAGCTGGCTTTCCAATGTGGGCTACCTCCCAGAGCAAAAAGGAGAAAAGGGGAACCCCAAGCCTTGGCAGCTCTTTAAATATTTTCGATGTGTGTGGAAAGGGCGGGGAGAGGGAGTTCATGTTTCCCCTGTCTTGAGTATTCATAGTTAACACTGTCAAACTGTTTTGCTGCCTCTGCCGAGTGACTCTTCTTCACTCTTAATTTTTCATTGAGCCTAATAGGACCCAACCAAATCCAAGTTTGGTATTGCTTTCTCAGTTCCCTTTAAAAGTCTAAATGAAATAATTCTCTTTATGTTGTAATCAAATAAGTTAGCCATCTCTGGCTTTGACCCAAATCTAAATAGCCAAAAAAAAAAAAAGCAGAAAAATGAAAGTTCAAAACCACAATATTTTTCCATAATATGTAAAGAAGAAAAAGGCCCTGTATGCTACACTTCCATTCAAGTGAAAAAAGAACCCTTTCTGCCTCTAATGAGCAATTAATTCCAGTTCAGGATGCTGAGTTTAGAAGAAGTTAAGTTTCCCCAAACCACAACCGTTTGTGTTGGATCATGTTTAAAACCCAAAATTCCAACTTCTCAATAATAACATTCTTTTCTTCTACTGCAATGGGAGAAATGACCATTTTATGTAATATAGGAGGGACCATAGCCGAAACTCCTATGAATTCCAGATTGCCCAAGCAGTTCTCAAAGCTGTTTAAAATCAGGGGGATGTGTTTTGTTTTAACAGAGCTTAAAGGGTCTAAAATAAACTTTGAGTATTAAATTAAAAAGAGAAGATGATGTTTAGAGTAAAAGATATGAAAATCCATCTAACTGGTATTGGTGGCCCTTCAAGTTTACAACAGTTCAGAATTTGCAGCCCATGCATCTTCCAGCTCAGCTTCCTAACTATAAACCACTTGGATCACAACGGTGGCCATCTTGTTCTTTCTTATAAGAAAATGTTGGCGTTATAACCATTCTGAAGTTTTACAACATTTGGTTCTTATTTAATATCAACTATTCCGATGTTATTGTGGGGGAAAAGAAAATTTATAGAAAGCTCTCCTTTTGGATTTCATAGGAAAGATTCTGAGTCAAAGAAAACCCTAAAATGATGGCCATCACTACCGCAGCACTGGTATTGCCATTCTCCATGGGCACTTTTGAACAAAACTGTAGTGCATACCAGAGTCTGTGACCTTACAACTCTCCCAGGCCTCTAACCTTCCTGGTTCCTACAACCATTAAATCCCAAAAAAAGTCACTCAGAGGTCTACATTAGTTATGAACTGATTGGCTCATTAGCTCAGGCTTCTTAATAACTCTTACAACTTATATTAGCCCATTATTCTTATCTGTGTTAGCCATGTGGCTCAGTACCTTATTCAGCGAGGCAGTCCTATCTTGCTTCTTCTGTGGCTGGGTAAGGACTGCAGAGAAATGGGCTTCCTTCTTCCCAGAATTCTCCTATTCTCCTTGACCCACCTCTACTTCCTATCTGGTTGTCCCGCCTATACTTCCTGCCTTGCTACTGGCCAATCATCATTTATTTAAAATATAATTGACAGAATACAGACCATTGTCCCATACCACTCGGCCATCATTATTTCATTGTGAGCCTTGAAATCACGATGCTAAATGTGTTTATGAAGATTTACAAAAGTTGCTCCCACTGACTTCTTGCTAGGCTGACAGGTCAGACTTCACATTCATTCTAGTAACTGGTCTTTAAAGACAGGGTATGATGCTGTTTCCACAGGCCACTGAGGAATTGTTTCCTTCCCTACTTTCAAGGCTAGACCTTCCCTACTTTCAAGGCTAGATTTGGATAAAGGCAGTGGATCTTTCTTCAGATGATTTTCCCGGTCTGTGTCGGCTTTCCCTCAGCCTTTCCCCATATGTGGCTCTATACCTGAGGCAGGAGCAAAACCAGAGCAGCACATGAGGAAAACATGCTTCCTGCAACTCTTCAATCCTTTGTTAGTTATGTGCCCGGTGAATACTTAGTAATGTATATTTGTGAATGTTTATGAAAATGTACATTGGACCCAACAATTGCAGCATCCGGTAGCAGAAGAAAATTGGTCTCTCTCTCTCCCTCCCTCCCTCTCTCCCTCCTTCCCTCCCTCCCTCCCTCTGTCCCTCTCTCTCTCTCCCTCCCTCCCTCTGTCCCTCTCCCTCTCTCTCTCTCTCCCTCTCCCTCTCTCTCTCTCCCTCTGTGTGTGTGTAATGTATATGTGTATAAACATATTAATGCTTTGCAATTTCCCCCTCAGAGAAACAGTAGGAAACCTTGCACGAGAAAGACATTCCCCTTCATGATCTAATGTCTTTTCTCTAATGAACCTTCTGGCTCACCCTGTACTAATGGATACCCCCAAACCATGTGGAGACATCTCCGTTTTTCAGTCCTGCTTTCCCATCATCACTAATTGCCAGAGTCCCAGATTGTTTCTGAATAGCAAATCTCATTTAGTTTCTTAGAGCTATCAAATACATCTTTTTTTCTCCATCTCTTCAGTGCAGACTCAGCTTCCTGTTTTCTGAAAAATTTCCTTTATAGTAATTTCCAGATTGAAATGGTCAGGCAGCCCATAAACCTCAGTGTTGTATACCTGCGTGTGGTTATGAGGAAATCGGAGACTCACGTTCCAGACCAGGAAATCATGGTCTCACAGTTAACGCGAAAGACGGCAGGGCAAACCTTTGAAAACAGTGCATGCATTGGCGACTGGGGGGAACGCTGTTGAGACCAGGATTTTGTGGTTTGGACTGCTTTTAACATTTCCCAAATTCAAAAAGAGCAAAACGTTCTCTTTTCTACATGTAGATGTAAAGTTACAAAGCTACAGTCCCTAAAGGGGAACTGACAGACAGGAAAAACTGAACACCTTCTTCTCAAGCATTCAGCTTTCCCTAGACGCAGACATTTGATTTACCAAAACTATGAAGGCCTTCTCGCTTAGAATCTCAAGGTTTTTCTTAATGATCTTATTTCCAAAATAAAAAGAAAACGTATTAATCTCCTAGCATCATTAAAGGAAAATAATAACTTCATTTTTACTTTTATTTGTCATTTTGGACCTAGGACTCAAGAAGAAATTTTAAAGTGTATGGTTGCTTAGTTACACATTTATTCATTCATCCCTTGGACTTCCATTCAATGACAACTTTGCACCAGAAACTTACTTGACTCCAAAGACTCAGAAGTGAAAAAGGAGTCCAAGTCACTGAAAAGGGCAGACAGGAAACATTATTTCGTATAATGAGACATTTAGGAGTAGTTATACAGGAAGATATTGGTAAGTGAATGCATAGGGAAGGAGACTAACCAGGAATTAATAAGATAGATTTGCTTTTATCCCTGTGAAATTTTCTCTGTGCATTCTGCCTTTCGTTGTGTCTGCACTGAGCAGGCTTCCGTCTAGCAATTGCCCTCTGTAATTTACAAACAAATACAAAGTAGCTTTTAGCATATGTCTAATAATGATGTCTTGAGGTCCAGCCTCTCACTCCAGGGATCTGAGTATTTGTCTACCACAGCAGGTCGAGTTATGGACCTGAATCAGCCAGAGACTCTTGTTTCAAAGTGAGTCTCACAGATTCTTAAATGATTATGGGATTAGTTGGTTGCTGCTATTTCTAGACTATTTAAATAAAACAGAATAGTTCCTCTTCTCCTTTACTCCTCCATCGTGCGCCGTCTCCCCGTCTCGGCTTCTCACCATGTCTTCTCACAAGACTTTCAGAATCAAGCGATTCCTGGCCAAGAAACAAAAGCAAAATCGTCCTATTCCTCAGTGGATTCGGATGAAAACTGGCAACAAAATCCGGTACAACTCCAAGAGAAGACACTGGAGGAGAACGAAGCTGGGTCTGTAAGGAGTCAACAATGGCAAGACAGTTTACGCTGAATTGTGATATAAGATGGAGTTCGACATTTTCAACCTGGAGACTTGATCATGTTTAAGTTGGGAGTGGTTTCTCCAGTAATAAAATGTAGAACCTTTCGAAAAAAGAAAAAAAAATAAAACAGAATATATCAGGGTGTATATACTGCAGTAAATATAGGTATTGGGGGCATTGTTTCTGACCAAATGCAGGTGCACACACACACACACACACACACACACACGTGTGTGTGTGTGTGTTCCATATATATGGAAGTGGCTAGACAGACAGACAGATAGAGATAGAGATAGGGAGAGATAGAGAGCCTGATCATGATGAAAATTATGTCTTTTGTGAATTATAAGTTTAGAATGCTGAAACCTGTAGTCTAGACACTAGGTTACCTGTGCGGTTGTTAATCATTTCATTTTAAAAGGACTCACATGGTATTTCTTTCATACTAGGGATTCAGAGAATTTTTATGAATTAAGACTGAATAAATCCTATTTGAAATACATAATATATGGCAGAAATTGTTTGTCTCGGGTGAGCCTATATATCAATCTGCAGACAGGTATAAAGAGACAAACACATACACATGTTTTCAATAAGTTCAGTCTAAGCCAATTGTTTCATGTGGTTTTGAAGTCAACAATGGAAGAGGGTAAAGTGCAGCCAGAAGCGATGAGAGATCGTCTGTGCACATGACACACTTTAGCCTTTTCTTTTTCTGAAAATTACTACTTTTTAGTTTTTATTTAAATTTATTATATTAGTAATATATGCTTACTCTTAAAAGTTAGGTGATTGGAGTGAGGCCATAAATCAGCAGTTAAAGCGCCTACCCAAGCACGAGGACCAGAGTTAGACCCTCAGAAACCCGAGTGGAACACGGGTAACAATGACCCTCCCGTCCCAGGATGCAAAGGCAGGCTGTTCACTGAGCAAACAAGACCAGTCATGCTGGAGAGCTCTGGGTCTGACTGAGAAAGCCTGCCTCAATAAATAAGGTAGAAGGGCAATGGGTGATCCTCTCATCACCCTTGGGTGTACACATCACATTCACCCGCATACATGCAAAACATACACATCACACACACGCATAGATAAACACTGGAAACAGAGTAAAAGGTTTAGGTAATGCTGAAAATCTTAAAATGAGGTATCCATTGCCTGATCACACAGGAGATGAAGTCTCTGTTTTAAGCATTTCCTTTCCCACCAATGCACATGTATACAAAATATCATATGTAAGAAGTAGCCTAGAATTCTTCCAGCTGTGCTGTGGCTCAGACTTCTTTCCTCACTTTCCACTACATTGTTATCAATTTCCACACTGATAAATACGAATTTAATATTGAACACAGTGTTTTCTAGAAAAGATCTTCAATTATCCATTAAATATTTTCCCATTATTAGATACTTAAATTGTTTCCATAATTTCTTATATGTAATATAACAAGTTTATAAAACAATATTTACATAATTATTTTATCATAATTAATATATTATCTTTGAAACTTTGCTACAGTTACTCAAATTGACACTAGGAAATCTGCCCATGGCAAAAGATTTATTATTGCAGCCAGTAGCTATTTATGGATTATTTTTTATAAGCTTTATTGCAGCTCTGTTAGAACCTAATATTTTCATTTTTCCTTGTCTTTTCCTCTTTTTTAGAAAAAAGCACTTTTTTGTTTGTTTTCATTTATTAATTACAATAATCTAGCCTATGTAGTAGACCAGGCTGACTTGAAACTACCAGAGATCTGCCTGTCTCTGCCTCCCCGAGTGCTAGGTTTAAAGGTGTGCGCCCCAATGCCTGACAAGATTGAACATTTATAAATTCTTTAGGCATTAATTTTCTTCTGTGTATGAGTTTTGTGTTTTCCTACAATACTGGATCCTAACTTGTACACATTCTCATGCGGAAGGAGAGTTGGACTTGGTGTGCAAGCGCCTCTTGATCATCTGTCTAACTTCACAGGGCTCTCAGCTTCTGACACTTCAGTGTCGCCCATCCAGTCTTCCAGTGGCACTCGTATCTCTAAAGATGAGCGAGTGATTTTCCCTCATCCACTGTGGGAACTCATATGAATGGGGTTCCTAGCCTTTCACACCTGTGGGGTTATCTTTCTAGACAGACAGCATGGGTTGTTGGCATTTCGCTTAGGAGTCTGCACCTCTTGTGTCTGAAATTGGTGGCTAGTTTGCTTATTTCCTTCCAACATTAGTACGTTCACACAGAAGGGGTCCTTGACTGTTGGAAAATGACCTAGCTGGCTCTGAATCTGATTATGTACATTGTAACAGTTTCTGTGATGTAGTTATTACCTTCTATATAAATAGAAAATAGCTCATAAAAATAATCTGTACGGATGCTTCCTGTGGATAACTCTCGACATCATTTTCGCCTTTTCCTGTAAACAAAAATCTCTGAAAAAGATTTTTTCCTTACCTAATTTTTAAGTGTAGCAGTTTTTCCTATTAAATTATCTATTTCTTTGAGATTTTTCTAACTTTTGTGTATTTTAAGGCTTTGATGTATTGTATTTTCTATCTTCTAGTACATTTATCTCATCTTTATCAACTGTTATTTTCTTTCCTTAAAAAAATCTATGCAATGTTGCTTACTTTTTTTAATTATTTGTTTCATTTAGTTTAAGGTAATGAGAAATATAAGGTAAGAAATAATTTTGGACTTAGTTTTGATATATTTCTTTCAGGGTGCCTTACAGTAACTATTAGTAACTGTGATTATATTTTTTGTTCATAACAAAATGGGAAGACTTTGTTTCTCCTGTGACTGGAAGGGTTCATATAATCATTATTTCAGTGTTCAAAGAGTTATTTTTTTGTATGACCTTTTTTCTTGGATAGAAAGTGGCTTCTGCAAATTCTTTGAGAGATTTGCTACTTGTTGGCAGGGTGAAGGGTAACTTTAACAATTTTAAAAGTTAGTTAAAATAAAAGAATTTTCTTATTAAATGAAAATTGGGTTTTTCTATAAATTGTTTTTGTTTGCTCATAACATCCCAGGTAAGGTGGGGGCTTTCACAAGACTAAAAGAGATAAAAAAAATCTATGCCTTGAGGTACTTTCCTGCTAAGAATAATAAACAATATAGGCCTTGTTCTCCAATATTGTAAGCACAGACACCAATGCAGCCAGTAAATTTAATACATGATTTCAGGGGAAAATAACAAGCAGGACATCACCACATTAAATGTAAATATTTAATAAATATTAAAATCATCTCAATTTCACAAATGTTAAGTATCAGAAGAAATGTGTGTTTTACAACTGAAAAATCAAAGTTTAAAAAAGTCCTAGTAATGATGCTGTTATGTGTGTTATCACCCTGATCTGTCTTCAGCTTGAGGAGCCTCCTCCCATTCTGGGTCTCTGTCTTCTAAAGCAGTTTCTCCCGCTCCACTCCAATGCCTGGTGCTCTGTTCTTTCCGTGACCTCATGTAGGACTCTCAATCCTAGACACCTCTTTCCACTTTCTAACTCTTACCCCATGTACTACATTTTATTTGCTTTTGTTTTTAGTGGTTTCAATCATGTTTCAGTACTATAAAAAGACATTATTTGGTCTGTTTCCTCTCTGAATATCAGAAATAAAATCATATCTGCTCAGTTCCTTCCATGTCAAAGAATACTAAAGCAAAATGCCGTGCAGTATCACAACTTCCCTTAAACTTTCTAACCTGTGGTATTTTAGGTCTAGTCATGTGCTGGAGAAAGCCATGTCCCTTTTCCTCCAGCCTTTTATGTGGCGTGTGTCCTGTCAGCCAGGATCACACATAGTGCCTTGATACTGTCCTTCCTTTAGTGACATCTCCATTGTGGAGCTCTTTCACAAGACTCATCTCACTGTTAACCTCCTTCTGTTACTGCAATTTCATTTCCAGAAGATTATAAAGGTACTGCATTTCTAATCCATAGAGATCTGATGTCGTTTATATATAAATCTCAGCATGTATACAATGCCTGGTGTTTTGAGGTATAAAAAAATTGTTGAATGAATGGCATACCTGCTTCTTCAGTTTTGTGAAAAATTCCATTGTCTTTGGTTTTTTAATATCAGTGAAGGAAAGGCTCAAGGTTAGTCTGACTTCTTTTGCTTCGTAAGTGATCTGTTTCTTTTGTCTGGCTCACAGGGCTTCTTTCTCTATTTGCAATATCCAGTCTGGGTTTGCTTTCTTAGAAGCAAAGGCATTGTTCCTTATATGAGGTGGGTGGTGTTCGTTGACATCACAGCACATTCGGGAATGCTCCTAGAAAGTTCCCTTCAGCCCTAGACAGGAAAACCACCAGTGGGAACTCACATCTCCTCTTCAGAACGGAAACAGTTTAAAAGGACATGGAGAGAGTGGAGTCTGAAGTAACCTCTGGAGGGAAATGGACTTCTGTTCAGTTTCCTCAGGGCTCCTAATTCAGTGGACAAGGTTCATTCATTCTGTCTGTCTGTCTGTCTGTCTGTCTGTCTATCATCTATCATCTACCATCTATCTATCAGTCACCTGTATACCTCTCTTTATCGCTATCTCTCTGCTAACATTCTTGATACTGGGGAAACTTCCATGTCGACCTCACCAGTCCATGACTTCTCTCTAGCCTCACACAGCCTACGAAATATCTCTTTAAACCTTCCGAGCCTGTTGCATTAGATCACCTTGCAGTGTGATCTATGATACTATTTTGTATGCTCTCCTCGGTGTCTAAGGCTGGTGAAATTCTCACTCAGCTTAGCTACTGCTGAAAGAACTGCAGACTGATACCCATCAGAGCATCTAACTTACCTCCGCTGCAGGATTCCTCCAGGGTGAGGCATCCCGGTGCATCAGGTCATTTGCTACCTGCATCGTTGTATTCCCCATGTAGCAGAGTAGTGCACACACAGCTGCTGGTAGGAGTGGAAAGGTTAGGCTTTCTTCCACCTTCAACACTGAACCCTAATTGGTTTTTTCTAAATGGTTCTGAAAGATGAAACGTATTATGTAAATCTTCCAGACTAGTTTCCTTGCCATTGTACAAGAGGCATCAACTCTGCAAAATATAATAGCAAAACCACTTTCTGGTTCTACATTAAGGTAACTCCCCCAGGACTAAGCTGAAAAACCTACAGAAATTAGGGAGCTACAGTTTTGTTTTTTTAGTTTTGTCTTTTACATTAAAAATGTAAAAAGAAATTAGAATGCAAGGCTGACCACGATGCATATGTAATTCCTTGTATATACAGAGAGTTTTGTTTTTTTTTTTAATCTGACAAGCTACATTAATGCAGTTATTTCAAACTAAAGTCTCCATGGTAATATAGAGTATTGGTTATACACCTTCATTTGTTCCTAAGCTGGGACCTAGTGCACATGCTAATCTAATGGCAAAGCCATATTTGCAGAATAGCAGAAAATCTGTGTTGTAGATTTAGAGTAGACCTGTGAAAGCCAGCATTATTGAAAGCTCGTCCTTGTTTGTCTCTCATGGTGCTGAAGCTCTTGCCTGCCATCCCATCCCTACATTTCTGCGGATAGAATTATACAGGCATTGCTACTTTTCTGTGATTTACACACAACCCAAAAGGGACAGGAACTCCACAGATCCCTTTTCAAGAGTTCTGTTAGAATCAGAGCAGTCAATCTCTGGTCTTACAATCTGTGCTGCCAGCCTGGGCCTGTACTTTCTAATTCGTATCAAACGTCCATGACAGTGGCTGTTTTCATGCTATAGATCAATATGAAATACCCCCAGGGGCCACATCTTAGGGGCTCAGTTGCTAGCTGATGGCCTCTATGGGAAGTAATTGAGTCCTAAAGGCTCTGACATAGTCATAGCCACCAGGTTCAATCTGTTAGTGGATTAGGAGACGAAAAGTAGAGGGTTGCAGGAACCCAGCACCATCTACTTGGAGAAAGTAGATCACTGAGAAATGTACTAGAAAGATGTGTGTCATACCTTGCACCTACTACCCTTTGGCTCCTAGCTGCAATAAGATGAATAGCTTTCTGATGTGGGATTCCCCTCTGTATGCTTTGATTGCCATTGATTAATAATGAAACTGCTTAGGTCTATAACAGGGCAGAACAGAGCTAGGCAGGGAAAACTAAACTGAATTCTGGGAGAAAGATGGCAGAATCAGGAGAAGCCATGTAGCCCTGCTAGAGACAGATGCCAGACAGAACCTTGCAGGTAAGCCACAGCCACATGGCAATACACAGGGCTAAATTAAGATGTAAGAACTAGCCAATAAGAAGCTAGAGCTTATAGGCCAAGCAGGGATTAAATTAATACAGTTTCTGTGTGGTTATTTTGGGGCTGAGTAGCCGGGAACAAACAAGCGGCTCCTCCTACAGCTCTCCTCTGCCGTGACTTCCCTCCGTGACCTAAAAACAATGGAGCTGGTAGACCACAGAGGGCAGACAGAAATCATAGACCAAAATAAGACGGCTGTCCCTCTGAAAGATTCAGAGCCGCATGTGGGTGTCTATTGTGAGGCATGTTTTTTGCTTCCATATGAAGCTATTATTATTTTATCTCTATGTGTGTACATATGTGTGTATATGCCTATACATGCATAAGTGGGCATTATTCTTATAATGATTCAATTAATTTTATCAAAAGTGGTTGCTCATGACTCCTTTTCCTAAAATTTTGGAGTACTCATAGCCCCAGAACTTTGCCAGTAAGAAAGTGTTGTAAAATAATCTTTTTATGCACTGTGCAGATGTGTCTTTGCCAAGACCCCCTCTGGTTGATTTAATAAAGAGCTGAATAGCCAGTAACTAGGCAGGAAGAGATTAGATGGACTTCTGGGTAGAGATAAAAGAAGAGGAAATGAATCTAGGTGGGGGAGAGGTGTCAGAGTAGATGTAGAGGAAACAGAACATACAGGAGGAGAGGTAAAAGGCACAAGCCACATGGCAATATGTAGATTAATAGAAATGGGTTATTTTAAGTTATAAGAGCTAGTTAGACACAAGCCTAAGCTAAAGCTGAGCTTTCATAATTAATAATAAGTCTCTGTGTCATAATTTGGAGGATAGCAGTCCAAAAAAAAAAAACCTGCTACAAGAAAGGTTTTAGGGGTTGGTTCTCCAACCTAATATATGTGAGTCTCCAACTGGATAGCAAGCTCAACTTTCATGTCAGACTGCTCATCTTCTGTCTATGACACTTTTGCCTGGCCATATTTCCATTTTTAAATCATAAGCCACATGACAGGTGCCACATTCTATGTTACTTCCTTTTGTAGGTCTGATGAGGAAAATAATGTAAGATGCTGAATTCATTGACATTGAAATTTTTGAAATTTACTTGACTGCCCCTTTAACTTCTGCTTAGTTATTACTGTGAACTAATCATTGTAGCTGCTGAGATAGTCCACCTGTGGGGGTGGCACAGAGCAAAGAATGGGGATCCATTTTCATCAATACTGACCACTGACTGCACAGCAATTTTAAATAATTTTTATATTCCCATGTTCCCCTTTCCAGTTCAGTTTTGTTTGGGGACACACATGTTTTTCAGATGATGGAAAAGTCAGAGGGGATGTTTCATTTATAAATAAAACAGCACCAAGTGTCAACCCATCATTATAAATAGCAAGTGTGACTATAATGAAAGTTACCTTGAAGAAATCAGTTCCCAGGATGGCATTCATTTCTTATTGATAAATATGCTTGATGCAATGAAATACAGCTTCTAGAAAGATAATGGAGCAGATAATTAAACAATCTATTTGGAAACATAAACACATATAGACACACACACACACACACACACACACACTGCAGGGAACACTGGTTAGCACAAATCATGTGAGTGTAATCTAGTGTGCTTCTGTAAAACAGTACCTAGCCTCTGACAAAGGAAAAAACCAGAACATTCATTTTTGATTGTGGTGAGGCTTTTGATACTGTTGTATGTGACTAAAATTCATAAAGAGGAAGCTTAGTTCTTGCTTCTTTTCTAGAGGTGGATGATACTCGAGGGCTGATAAAATGAGTCATTAATATTTCTATTTCAGTATACCATGGCATACTCTTGGTCTTCTCTGCAGTGATAACAGACCAGGACAGTAAAGATATTGTCACCAGGTCCCATCTGTCACATAAAACCTTCTAGAGGTCAGTCATTAGACCCAGTTACTTCTGCTCCATGAGAAAGGGCAGGTGAAGGACATCATCTGCATTGTGGTGTTGCAGTCTCTACCTCAATCACCTTCCTTCCACTCCCCACCCATGAAACCACTCTCATAGAGATCACATTCTCAACAAATGCCATTGGAATGGTGAACATCGCCACCACCTCTCTCGCGGGAAGAGGGAGGTTGCGATCCTTCCTGCTCATGGAAGTTTCCCCAGATGCAATCAGATTTCTTCTTACTCTCGGCTTGTTACCTCCCACGGGGCTGGTGGCCCTCGTTGCGTGAGAGTTCTTCAGAGTGTGTGACAGACAAGCTTTTGTTCCTCCAGAGTCACCCGCAAATTAGCCAGGGATGCACTCGAGTGCTTGAGGACAGACATCAGACTGTGAGCCCATGAGCTGTGCATGTCACCCCTCCACAAAGCCTTCCTCAGCTGCTCCAGACTCATCACTCCCTCCCTGTATGTACCAGGAAGTAAAACACATATGGGTCCGACCCACCACCAGGTCACAACTGACTCAAGAGCTTGTGCACATTTGAACCCTCTGTTTTACCTAGCCACATGCTGAGTGTTTTGCTACCCACCAAACTGTTCACGAAGTTGATTCTTGATGGCCCAAATGAGTAAACTGAGGCATGGTCTTCTGACATTCCCCAAGGGAAGGTATACACCTACTGTAGTTGTGTTCACCTCCAATTTCCTCTAGGTCAGAAAAGATACGAGCTCAAGCACACAAATTAGCAGATGGAGAAAAGCATTTGCTACATCAGTGCTAATGTTTCCGTGCTAATTTGGCTGCTATCTTTGACAGCAGTCCAAGCCACTACCTGACTTGCCAGCAATTACACCTATTGGGTGGTCACCTCTTTAGGGTATTTTTCTAGAATAAGTCAATCGGTGTTCATGGAGTTTGAAATAATAGATTGTGTATGATGGCATGACCTCTCTTGACAGTTAAAAAAATTAACTTCCAACATATTTGAATGCAAATGTTATCTCTGTAAGTGGATGACCTGAAAAGAAAGTGTTTCCATAGTAACCCCATGAAACACATAACTACTTATCATAACTTCTGCTGCAAGAGAGCCAGGCACAGACTAGAGATCTACTTTGATGTCTGCTAGGGGGGAAAGATAGCTGACAGCATTATGTGAGCAAATGGATAGGAAAAATCCACTTTATTTGTACTTAATTTAGAAAATAAACTTTCATAACGAACTGCTAAAATACACACTTGAAACCACCAGATAAGATGTCAGGGTATTTTTTTAATTTAACTTGCCTGGTGTGACAATGGAGGCATCAGAGTGAGGACAAAGTCTGATACCAGGTCTTCCCACCTTCTTCCTCGCTTCATTTTACCGTGGTCTGGGTTCCCCAAGAATCTCTAGGCCTTCCAACATGCCTACATTTCCCTTTTTCCACCTCTCTTTTTCTAATCTCAGAAATTGTTTTGTAAAAACTGACCTTCAGGAAGTAGGACTCCATCACAGAAAAAGGAACATATTGATTATACTTCACTCTCTACTGACACAGCTGTTTGAGTTGGTGGCTTTTGGATGTGCCATTAGCTGGAAATGAGGTTGACATCCACAAACCACTGTGCGGTCATTTCCCTCTTTCTTACAAATGTAGCATCCAGTTAACAAAAGCTTGTATACACAGGTCTTCATTTTCTTTTTTTCTTTCTTTCTCTCTCTCTTTTTAAGTTCATCAGAGTAGGGAACAGATGCATACGGTTTTGAGCAGTATTTCTTTGAAGCACCATTTTCAAGTCACCTAACTGACAGGCCCTTGCCCATGGGCTCTGGGGTGGACCTAGAGCAGAAGCTCTGGCTACAGTTACTCATCTGGCACCCATCTGGTAGCACAAATGAAAAACAATACCAGATCACAGAGAAACTCTACCAACTGCCAACTTGGTATAGGCAAGCAAAGAAAGGTGCAACCCACTAGCGCTGAGAGGAATAAAAATGTTGTCTGTGAGGCAGGCATAGTTCTGTCACCATGAGATGTAGGAGAAGGGCACATGGGAGTATATGGAAAGGAAATGCTGTACATCCAACCCTACAGCTACAGCTCGCTACAGACGCAGCTGACTTCTCCCTGCCACACTGACGTCGCTGGCAGAGTCTGGAGAAGTGTCTTATCTTCATATGCGGGAGACCTGGCTTTTGCTACCCATAAGGACTATCAAAGAGAAGTAGGTGCCAGCATCATGAGAAGAGCGATTTAATTCTCATGTAATGCCACCTTCCAGGGACCTGGTCAATTGTAGTGGTAATAAGGACTTTGAGAGGCTGCAAAATGGTAGGAACTTATTGACTACTAATTTTCTGATTCGATTCCCCCTTCCCCGTTCTGCCTGCTTCCTTCCCAGGTGCAGTGTGCTCTGGTTAGTGCAGTGGCTGAGTTCAGATCCATTACTCTAATGACCAGAGATTCGCCATCTTCAGGGCACTTGACAGAGACTGTTCAGAGCGGGGCTTGTGGGTAATGTGTAGGGTAAGAGTCAAGCTGGATCCCTTCCTCTCATCACCTACCAAGTGATTAAAACAAAAACTTCTTCCTGGATTGGCCACATAGAAACAATGCTAGCAAGAGTAATTCAAGATGAACTGGGGAAGGAAAAAGCTGAATCGCGAGGCACACATCACCTGGATTATCATTGCTGTCAAGTAGTTAAATAATGCTGGACCACAGGATGCTACAGGACATGGTTGTGACTTGAGACATAAGAGTGCAATAACTGTATGCAGACTGTGGCCTTTGCAAAATGTATGGAAAAGCTGACCTGACTACCAAATCTGTCTGCTCCTGGAAGAGCTAAGTGTGTCCAGTCTGCCGGAAGATCTGAGGCTGGAAACGCACTCTTTTGCCTCCTTCCAACTCATGGGAGATACTCAAGTTCTTTGACCATAATTCATACTAATTAGTCTTTCCACTTAAATTAAGAGGGAAACTGAAAAGGTGGCCATTGCTAGTCTGCTCCTCATTAGAGATGATTAAGAGTTAGGAGAACAAAAACACACCATGGGATTAATGATAAGCCAAGCCACCCAGCGAGAGAAACAGGAAGCCAGAAAACATCTCACCGAGCTGGACAAAGGAAATTGATAGCCTTTAAGCTCAAAGGCCGGAAGGTCTAAACAACTCTAAGCAGACCTTAGATCCAGCTAAAGTCTGAGCAGCTTGAAGCACCTTGTCACCAAGCTGTCGCCTGCCATATCTTCTTTATATGTTGCCGATGGCATTGCATTTATTAAGAAATATTTCTGCTCTCTAAATTTAATTCATTAGTTTCCCTCCGTGGATAAAAGCAATAGCATTACTGATGAGAGTAACATAAATGCTAAGCAATCAGGCTTGGTAAATTCTGGTCTCGCTCATTGTCACGGAGGCTGTACTCCTGCATTCAGACAGGGCAGTGAGACCCAGGAGAGACACTGGGGATGAAATGTCCTAGCACTTCTCCTGGAGCCCTGCTGCTTATATCATTTTATCCCTTCCCAAAGGGAAGCAGGGGGATTAGGGAACATTTAATTGCCTTATAAACTGATTGACAAATTGGTGATCTGATGCATATGGATGACGCTCTGAGTGAAATGTCTCCGATGCCGCTAACCAGTTCATCAGGAGCGTGATTTGCACACCCTCTGCAGGGTTATTACAGAGAAGCGGAAGCATGGGCTGATGATTATCTTTCCTTCTTTCTGGTTTTTTTTTCCCCTTGAATGTTTTCCTCACCTCCAGGGAAATGCATTCTAGCAGCGTGAGCACCACTATTAATCAACACTTGTAACAATAATCAGAGAGTGAAAAATGGTGACCGGAATCTGCAAATGCACGGCGGAGCTGTGTCCCGAGCTTTCCTTTGTGATCATGCCTTGGCATTGGAACACAGATAATTTCTACAAAATGAATGTTGGCACCTTCAGAGGTGCGAAGATTTATAAAGGAAGTGTTTATATCTTCATCCAGTAAGAAAGAAAGAGAAATTGTCTCTAGTCATGATGAGTAATACGTTAGAGCCTTTAAAAATACACTTGCCATCTTCATGTTTCTTTGTGTTATGTCTCCCAAGCTATGGGATGCTCCACCCACACATACATATATTTAAGCTTGGGTGTCATAAAGGGCAAATGATATGAGTTCCTGGTTCTCGTTTTCCCCAGAACATTCACCTGGAGGGAGTATGAAAAGCAATCAAGAATTCAAAACTACATCGTTCCCAGGCTCCTTGAGAGGCACCCGATGCTATTGCCAATACAGGGGGAAACGTGGCTACAAGTCGTTGCAGTGCCAGAATGCTGTTGCTGGCTACACACAGAGAATGGTTGTCTACGTATGACAGATAGTGCTATGATGGTGGAGAGGTTATATAGAAGCACAGCTATTTGAAGATGAAGTTGGCAATTCACTGCACAAAACTCCACACTAGCTCGTAGCAACCTGTGATCAAGAGGGTGAATCCCAAGTGTTGACACATTTAAAATTTCACCAAAACTTTGTGGCTAGGAATGGATCTGCTGGCGCCTGCAGAAGGCCACTAAGGTGTTAGACCAAATCTTAAAGGATGGCAGACCAGGAACCATGACACCAGCCCCCTTCTCTGAGGATCACTCCTGTCATTAAAATCAATGCATCTTAATTAAAGCAAATTATACATAGATACATCTATAAATAAGATATTAAAGTGTGCTGCTGAATATGATAATTGCTGCGTATTTAGCAATCAGTGTGTGTGTTCTGCTTCTGCCAGGAGGGATTCCTTTCAGTGGAATCAATGGAGCTTTATTAAAACCCATCCAAATTAGAGAGAGAAATGATGAGTGTTCTAATAACAGAAAATCACTATTTCAACTTCCATTTCTAAGAAAAGGAAGGAAAATAAGTCCAGCCCACTTTTTTCATTCAAGGAAAATATTAGACACATTCTCTTTAAGATGTGGATGTTTTGAATTTATAAATTTTAATTTTTGCATTTTCTTCTCCCAAAGGAAAGTAGAGGGGAAATAATGTTCATAAATAAAACAAGTCAACTCTAACAACAACTGGTGTGCGGAATGCCCAGTCCTGCTAGACTCCCTGTTCCTTCGTAAGTTTGACTCGTAAGACAGACTCAGTACAGAAGCTTAAAATGGGCTGTTTAACTCTTCAAATTACCCAATATTTGTGGTATATGAAAAATTTTATAAATTAATTCAAAAAATAAATATAAAAATAAAAGTTTGTTCTCATTATTTCCCACTTCTCTGTCTATGAACCTCTTAATTCTGTCCTTTTTTTTTTTGAATGAGGATCATGTAGCCCAGCTGGCCTTGGTCTCACAACGTAGCTGACGTTGATCTTGAACTCATGATCCTCTTGTCTCTACCTCTCAAGTGTTGTGATTACAGGTATACACTATAACTCTGCCTCACTAGCCACTTCCTGTCATAAATGAGAATTAAGCATGTTTTTTTAAAAAAAAGATACCTTTTTTTCTAGGCTAATTGGAAAACAAAGTAAAAAAAGAAAATTCTTTCTTTGATCAGTTCAAAAGTCAGAAACAGAAAATGTAAGGTTTAATTGACCTTTCGTGACCAGAATTATTCTCAAATATACAGAAATGAATGCTTAACTGAAGCAAAGATAAGGATTTCAGCATAGAATACTCTAAAAGGTGGGAAATGAAACAGCGCCAGCCTCGCTTGGTGGAGTCTATGAAGGCCTATATTAGATCACTATATTTATTGTCTTTCTCTGGAAGGAGAAGAAAGAAAAATGGGATGGCAAAAGAACGGAGAAGCAGAGTAAGTGGATCCACCATGTTTAGAAGAGCGATATGTGACTGCTGACTTGAATGTTAGCTTCTTGCATATCTTCTGGTATCATCTGGAATGATGGGGAGAGCAAACAAAGCCCAGCCCTGTAGAGTTAGTCTCTGTGAGCAGAGGAAGGCAATAAGCAACTCCAGAGGAAATACTGCGCCATGAAGAAACTTGAAGCTAGACTAAGCTGGGCAAGGAGCACTGCTTTGGAAATGTGGTCTGGGAATGTTCCTGGAGGCAAATGACACAAGCAAAACATTCCTGGAGAAAGTCGATCCCGGGATGGAAGAAGCAACAGAGGACCACTCAGAGGAGCTGTGTGAGCAAATTCGGGAGGAACACCAGGGGCAGAGCTGAGTGGAACTGAGTGGAGCACTCAGAGGAAGAAGAAGGGAGAAACAAGGAGTGGAACAAGAAGAGGCGGCCTGAGCATTCTTACTCACAGTTGTTCCCTCTGCTTTTCTAAGTTACCTTTACAATATAGACTAGTTAGGCTTTGAAAAAAAACCTCAAACCCAGTTGACACTATTTATAGTTCTATTCTGTCTAAGGTCATACTTTGGATAAACAATGTTTTTCAGGGCTTACAACTGTGACTCATGAGCTCTCCAGTCTAAAGGTGGCATACCCAGGTAGTGAAGAATTCCTCCATGCATAGCTTTTGGCTCCATGTCTACCATATAGATGCATTGCCCCGTAATTAAATATTCTCCTCTCCCTTCTGATGTTACCATGGCAACACAATGTACAATCCACCTATAAATAAATAAGTCATCTTTTACTTTACAGCATATTCCATCCTTATATAACTGTCCTCAAAGTTGGCTCCAGAGAGCAGAAAGTAAAATAGATCAAAGTCAGTCCTCAACTCCATATCTGGGTATCCTTCTGGGTATACTATATTGGCCCGAAGAAGATGTTTTGGCGTATTTCAGAACTATCTTAGATGTTTGGAACTTTGATCTTGGATATACAAAGCTGCAGGACTAGTGTTGCTTATTGTGATGAATGGGTTATTCTGGTCAAACTACACATAGTGATAGAACCATTATTGGGATATTTATGTGTAGCATAACATGGGATGTTTGCCTCTAAAATCTCAGAATATTAATGCAATGATGAAGGGGAACGCGCCAGATGATGAGGAACGCACTAGCTAAAGTAATCCCCACACTAGCTCCAAATAGGGTGTAATAAGGGTTTTTTTTTTTAATTTAAGGAGGTCTCACAGATCATAATGGGGAAAAGGAAGGGAATCCAGCATCCAGGTGTGAGAGTGGGGAGCGAGAGAGAACCCGCACAGGTGGACCTGAATCTTTTTTGGTACCCAAAGCCACACCCAACCTGGTCCAGCCTCTCAAAGGCCATTGGCTAAAGGAAGGTTCCTATCACAATGAGTCTCTTTAAATCACATGAGTTAAGTGGAACTGGGTAATTGAGGACAGCATCGAGGAAGAAGTTTTTTTTTCAGGGCCTTGGCCATTTCTTTTATGGCTCTAAAGTCCTTGCTAGTCTGATGTGAATCTTTAGGCAGTACCCAAGCTCTCCTATTTTTAATAGTGTCTGGTTTCAATGACTCCTAGAAATGTTTAGAAGTACTTGCAAGTGTTGGGTCATGTTGGGGTATGAGTGGGGTCTTCACTAAAGCACATTTCCTAGTTATAAACTTGCCACCGGTGCTGTATTGTATCACCCATAGGATGGGATGGAGAAATAGTTAGCAAGAGTCCAGCACAGACATAGCAACAAGTCTAATAAAGCCGGGAATAGGTATCAAGCCCTTCGGTAGCTCACTCTCTATGTGTGGATTTTTTTCAGTTTCACTTCCATAAATTACCTGGTCAACGAGTGGGAGTTCTTAAAAATGTAGACTGGACAGGTATTTGAATCCTTGCCAAGCAGGAATGTGAAGGGGAGGGGAGGGGAACCGGTCATGAGTAACTGTGTACCAGTAAAAGCATGGCATGATGACTGGAATGTTGAGTTTCTAAAACTGATTTCTTTGCCTTTTGAAGCACGTGCCCGTCTGTTCCCAAGAATGGAATGAGAGAGCTTATGTTCTTTCCATCATTGCCTTCTCCTGCTCCTCCTCACTGGAGTTTCGGTGCTCTCTGAGTTATGGTGTGTTTCATCCCTGTTCCCAAGGAAAGATGACTCAACTCACTCTTTGTTTGGATGGGTTGCTCCCAGTGGAAGGCTCTCAAATTGAGAATGATGTTTCCCCTATGAACATTATAAGTTTAAGTCATTGGTCTTCATCTGGCCAGTAATTCACTTGTGGGCTGCTGGTACAATTTATGCAGTTTTGCTGCCTGCAAAGTAAGAGTAAGCTTCCCATGGTCCCCAGGGAAGATGTTCTGAGAGATGCATCTTTGGTCTATATTGAGCCAATTGATAGGTGATGTAGCTTACTCTATTTCCTTCCAAGTAACTTGGATTAAAATGGTGATATTTTCCATACTGAAGCCCAATTGCAATGATTGAAGATTTTTAGTAATTGGGCCCTTTGGATTTTAATTTCTCTCATAAGCAAAGTCTTCAGTAAGATGGACGCCGGGGCGTCAAGCAGAAGTAAATCTGATTTATAGGTGGACATGGCATTGCATCTGTCACAAATACATTATGAATGAGCATGATACATTTTCTAACATATAAATCAACTCCCCCTGGGAAATTATCCCTCATCCTAATGGATCACGCCATAAAAAGTTCTTTGCAATATCCACCCTAAATTTTTGCTTTTCTTAATTTCATTATATTACTGAGTAGAGATCCCTGCATGTTCTTTGGACAAAATCTGAAGGTCTTAGTGGCACTAGAATGATAATTGTAAATTGCTTCAAAATTCTCCAATTGAGCCCACCAAACCAGAGCAAGGCAGTGCTAGACAATCCATAGAGAGGACTTGCTACTCAATATCCATGCTATTCTGCTGCATAAGGAATAGACCTTCAAGTAGGTAGATGAAAAGCCTTCTCCAGATGTGTGAGAAATGATCTAAATGGCACACGGGCACTTCAGCTGTTTACTGCCACAGCTGGAGTCTTGCAGTTTCAAGTGTTGGATTCTTTCCCTTTTTTCTCTGCCTTGTCTGCCTGATGTTTGCTCCATGATGCTTCACCCCCTTTGTAGTCTCTAGAAGAATACATCTGAACAGGCATGTCCTTGCACGCAGATGCTAAAACACTTTCTGACTCGGACACACAATGACAGGCTGTCTACCATGGCTAAATCTGGAATTTACCCTTATGTCAAGAACCCAATTCGATTGCTATTCGGTGCAGGAATATATGACCTGCAGCTGATGTCTGGAGGTGGAGGTGGACGTGGATGCACGCCCATGTGTTCGGAACTGCCTGCTGTCATCCTCTCCCCTGAGCATGAAAACTGTATACACGCTCACTGTATTTATCTGGAAACCTTGAGTTCCATAATGCTGTCACACAGTGCCTGCTTGCATTAATTCTGTTAAATGCATAAATCATATTAAGCATGGTCTCCTGACTTCATTTGTGGAGCGAATATTCCCACCTGAGTTGGAGCATTGTGCCCAGATGCCATCAACCTCTCAAGGTAGATTAACTAAATTAATTCAAGTCTGTTTTCTGAGGGCGGTTGAGCTCTATGTGTTTCTCTGCTTGCCTAAGTCACATCCTATCTTTAAGATTACTTTTTTCAGTCTCCACTTTAGTCTTTATTTATTGAGCATGGAATGTGTGCCAGGAAAGAAGCATTGCAAATAGACGGCCAGACATAGAAGCCTGGGAGCAGTGGTGCACACTTGTAATCCCCTCACTTGGAAAGGAGAAGCAGGGCCGCCACGCATATGAACCCAGCGTAGTCTACACGGTTGAGTTCCAGGTGAGCAAAAGCGAGAGTGAGATGCTGTCTCAAACCCCTTCCTCCAAAAGTAGTGCTACAATATAAATAAGATAGGATGGTTCGTTCTAAAAAGTACTTGTGATCCAATAAAGAAGCATGGCGGAGAAAACATTACTAAACCCGTGAGTGGTTCCTCGGAAAGTAACAATCCCACAGCTTCTTTCTCTCTGCACCACATGCTAGCTTGGGGACAGCATCACTGACTGTTGTGTGACAGAACTCTTCCTGAGCTGATACAGCACACATCAGATACAACACTCACCCCAGACAGGAAGCAAACAACAGACCAAAGTGCAGTTACCTACAAAGTCCAGCTTGGGGAACCAGTGAGTTTTATATACAGGAACGTGGGTGAGCAGAAATGACTCAAAGACAGCTGCACCAAGGTCCACCGCAACATGGTTGGGGGATAGGAGCTGGGGCTGGGGACTAGAGGCTGGAGCAGGAGCTGGGGCTGGGGGGCTAGAGACTGAGGCTGGGGACTAGAAGCTAGAGCTGGGGCTGGGGCAAGGGCTGGGGGCTAGAAGCTGGGATTGGGGGATGAGGCTGGGGCTGGAGGTGGAGCTGGGATTGGGATCTGGGGCTTGGCTATCTGTAAGCACGCTACACAGCCTGCAGGAAGCTCAACATGACGGAGAGCGTTCTTCCCAGGTGACTCTGGTCCAGCCCTCTTCCAGGCAGCAGGCCTGCTCTCACAGTCGACTTTGCAGCTCAGCTTCCTTCTGCCTGAGAGGAACTTTTAGCTTTTATTGTTTCCTCTGGCAGGGAGGGGCCTAGTGAATCTGGTCAGTTTCAGGGACTAATTGAATCTAACTTGAGATGTTTGCCTTCCTGCTTAAGGAGCTTCCTACAGGGTGGAATGTTTTACTCTTCCAAGATACTGTTACACAACACTGAAGAATCTTCTAGTAGATCTGTGTCTTAGCTGGAACTCATCAAAGGTTTATGGAAAAAATCTAAGAGGCACGGAAGACGTTGTCTTAAGTATTTTTCTTGCCAGGGGAAAGGCCAGGTTGAATGACACTGTAACAACAGAAAAGCTACACTCAACACACAAGTATGCTATGTATGATATGTACCGTGTGGTCCACATGCATCCTAGAGTCAATACCCACGAGAGTCATCTGAATAGGTCCTGTAATCAATCGCTTTACAGATGAGAAAAATGAAGTTAACATGAGTCTTAGTCACATGGGCTAGTGGTTGAGGCAGGTTCATGCCTACAGAGTCAGCACTCCTAACCACCATCTACTCAGGCCAAGACCATCCTCGCACAGTTCCATGAGATACTTTCATGCATTTCTCAGTTAGAATTAACTGTTTTGGGGCACACCTTAAGAATGGGGGTACTGGACAGCACTGTCTTCCTGTCCTGCCCGTCCTGCCCTGCTAAGCCCCTCTCTTCTAAGAACAAACTACTCTTATGTTGAACACTCTCTCTTGATAGAGGTAAATATACCCATCAAGTCTGATGATATAGAGAATATTCTTTTATTTTGCAAAATTGTTTGTTATTGAGGTATCAGATTAGATATTACTTGTTCTATATTTACATAGCAAAGAGACTAAGAGACTGTGGTCTTTTTAAAACAGACAGATACTTTGAAAATCAGTATTGATCCCACAGAGAAAGTAGTTGTGTGAACAACCATGTCAAACCTATGGTCAGATGCCATGAGTGTCAACACTCAGAAGCCAGTCCTGAGCTGTGGCCTCTCCTCAGAAAGTGGCAGCTTATACCACACATGATCTAGTTCACCTATTCATCAGGAGCTGTTGAGACACACAAACACCATTTTTATATCATTTCTACACTTTCTAAGGAGCTGGTTGATGGCTAACAGAGTCCCCCCCATCCAAAGCTTACTCCACTCCCCAGGCTACTGTACAGTGCAAGAGTGACACCGTCACCCTCTGTCAGGTAGACCACACAAAGCCGTCAAGTGTGAGTGGATTTGACGCAGATGAAGTTCTTCAAAGCCGTCTTAGGTGAAGAAGAATGAGGCTTTGATGTTTCCTTTCAACTGCACCCAAGGTGACTCGGGAAGAGAGTAGAAAATGGCATGCAGTGACTGTCACCTTACTTCTAAACTCCTTCATTACAGTCTCTGTGCTCAGATGGGGGAAAGTCCCGGGTCTCCTAGAGATTTCACTATCAGTGACCTCTGTGTTACAGCTGCCGTTTCCACATCTGTCCTATCTGCTACCACACCCTATGCTCCACTACACCCCACCCATCCCGCGGGGCTGCTCCACTAGTGTTCAGCATTCATCTCTTGGCACATGGGAGAAACCTGAACTGACATTAGTTGTTATTCTTCTTATCCGTTTGCATAATTGCTTACGCTGAGCCAATTTCTTGATTTTTGTAATAGCAGAATTTTAAAAATACTGTGAGTTCTCAGGTCTGAGGTTCTGATTTGCAGCTGGCCCATCACTTCCTCTTGCATCTGAGGTTCTGATTTGCAGCTGGCTCATCACTTCCTCTTGCATCTGAGGTTCTGATTTGCAGCTGGCTCATCACTTCCTCTTGCATCTGAGGTTCTGATTTGCAGCTGGCTCATCACTTTCTCTTGCAGAAAGCTTCAAGTGTTGTGAGATCGGCATGTTTCACAGGATGGAGCTTCTGTCTGCACCTGCTCATCCTTTGTTTTCCACCCTAAAGAGTATTTTGTTTTACCATTTTTGTAGCTAAATTGTCTACACATACATACATATACATATATATATATATATCCTTTTGGAATAAATTTATTGGGGTTCATGCTAATCAGATCAGAACATGGAGGTTTGATTGTCACAATCACAGTCAACACAATGAGCCTTCGGGACAGTTTGAGGGACTGCAAACAATGACAAAGCAGCACAAGCTGGGGCTGCAGTGATATCTCCGACCATCTGCCCTTCACCCACTGTCATTATTTTGATTAAAAGGTGTCTAGAAGCCACTGTGGTTTTGCAAGATGCAAAAATTATCGCAGAAACTTCCTCTATTAATGGAAAGTATTAGAGGATGGAAATGGTGCTTGAGCAGCAAGAATGACATTAATTCTGCGGAAAGCAGTCGTATCTGGCGGTTGGCAAGCATGCATTATTCTTCAGCCATCTTCCATGGCTCTCTGTGTAGCCAGCATTAGCAATCTAAAAGCTTTTTATTTTGGCAAAGTTTTCATAGCACTTGGACTTCCAGCATCTAGATAAAAGATAATTTGGAAGGAAATTATGTTGGTGAAATTGAAGAATTCAGTAATGAGTTCTGTGTAGATGAATCGATGCCCAATTAAATGATTATATCAAATCTAACTTTAAATGTTGACTTAAAATAATCACATTTTAAAGGCTTTGAAACCAAGATGATGTCTGCCACTAATCAGAAGAACAAAGTCCGTATTTCCTAGCCTGGTGCAAGAATGGTTTTCTGATGGACTGAAGAATTTGATTAAGAGAGAGAAATTTAGGGCTGGAATTACCTGTGCACTCAGAACTGAGTTAGGCTGCAGAAGCAGAGCCCATAATTCCAATGCTCTTCTGCAACTTCTGCCTTTTTCTCAGGAGGTTTTTGTTTTTCCTTTCCTGATCTCCACCTCTCTCTCTCTCTGGGCTTGTCTAATGATCTAACAACCAGCTCCTATAGATTCTGTTTTCTTTAGCCACTAATGTTCCATTGGTTTTTGTTATACATATATATGGCCAACTGTGACCACTTCTGTTGCTCTGTTCATTCACCCAGCCAGCTCTTAATGAGCATTAAGCTGATCTGGGGAAAAGCTACCAACCAACACTAAAGAAATGGCAGAAAGTACATGCCCGCATCCAGGAAATGCGATGGGATCAAATTATTGAGCATGCACGATAGAGTTGCAAAGAGGTTGAAAATGTTCTGTACTGGTTTAACAATGTTTTAACAATAGAGTTGATGTATGTGTGTTTGTATTTTGCTTTGTTTAGTTTAGTTTTTCTAGGTAGATTTTAACATAAGAGCATCTATTTTCTGCATGCTTTCTGGCTAATTCTTCTTTCCACTTCATCCTATCTTCATTCATTTTCTCGTGCTTGAACTCATTGGATAGAGGTCAATCACAAAATAACTTGATTACTATAAATTTAGTGGAAAATGCCTGTCGGAGTCCAGCATTAGAGGTCAGATGGATACGACTTTAGTGATTAGATAGATGCTTTCTGAGACAGCCACTTGGAGCCATGGTACCATGCCCATGTATTCGGGAATTCATCCATTGGAAAACCTGCCCTACTGTATAAATTATTTGGATCTTACAGGAATCTTTGTCACTTATATCAATTACATAATTAAGGTTCTTGGTAGTTTTAATTAGTACTCCAGAGCCAAGTTGATTTTTGGGTAAGAATATTTGCAGTTTGTTGTTGGTTACTTTTAAATGGATATGAAAAAAATGAGATTGTGTAACTAAAATATGACATAGAACATGGCTCATGACAGTAAAGCTCTCTTCAAAACATGTTATGTCTGGAGGAGATGGCTCACTGGGTAAAGAGCTGCCACACAAGCAAAGGACCTGAATTTAAGTCCCCAGAACACAAAGTAAGCTGGTGCAGTAGCCATGTATGTAATGCTCCAGTGGCAGTGAGAGGCAGAAGTGGGATTCATGCAAGCTTGCAGGGCAGCTAGCATGGTATATGCAAACAGTGAAGACCAAAAAGGCACTGTCTCCAAACAAGCCGGAAGGCAGGAACTAATATCAGGTTGTCCTCTGACCTTCACACGTATACCATGACACACACACACACATTCCTGTGTGCATACACAAAATCACATACATCATGTGCACATCACACTCGATGATAAAAGAAAAACATATTGGTAATATCTTTTCTACTATTTAACAGGTTTGGTTAAAAAACCTAACTAGTTGTTAAAGAGTCTATTAACCCACTCTGCTAACTTCCTCTGAGGTCATGCTTGGCATTTCTCTTTCATTAACTCAGTAAATAACAGCTCTTTAAAAAGTGGTATTGTGGGTCCTGAAAATGCAATGGCACAAAAATGAGGCTCCATCCCAGCATATGTGAAGCCTCCAGTATGAGACTTTGAATTAATAGACCAATAATCACCTATGAATAATCTGAAGATCTGACTAAGAAGTAGGCTATTGTATAAAACATAGCATCTTATTGGAAATTGCTTGTATTAAGCGAAAGCCCAAACATATGCATATATTATTGCTGCAGCTGTGTAAATGGGTGTGCCCAGGCCACTGCTGGCAGCTATGCCTTGGAAGATCAGGATAAATCAGGTGCTGTGTGACTGCCAGAGGGGACTGACTGAGAGGCCAACGATGATGGCGCTGGGACCTATCTCTTCTGCATGTATTGGCTATTTGGGAACCTATTCTATATGAATGCACATCTTCTTAGACTGAGATGGAGGGGGGGAGGGCCTTGGGTTCCCCATAGGACAGGGTAACCTGCACCATCTTAAGGAAGCAGGGGGAGGGCGGTGGGGTAGTGGGGGAGCGGGAGGGCCGGGAACAAGGGGGAGTAAATGTAAATTTTGCTTTTAACAAAAATAAATAAATAAATTTAAAAAAAAGAATAAAAAACTAAAAAAAAAAAAGAAAGCCACAACGTCACAGCTCCTTCCCATCGCAGCTTGCAAAGCTTCACCGAGAAGGATCAAGTCTCTGGTCTTAGTCCTTTATTTGGGAGAAGGAGAATTTTTTTGTATGGTATCCCCTGCCTAAAACATGAGGCAGTGGAAAAACGCTGCGTTCAAAGCCTAGCTCTGCCACTGTCTGTCAGCTCCTCATGTGTGAAAAGGCAGAGATGGAAATGCTAACACTGTGACTCACCGCAGTGAGTCACAGTATGTGTCCCAAAGGGCCCTTCCTGAAGGGGGAAGTGACTAGAACTTGTCCCCTGACTAAACAGAAAACATCAACATTAAGAAGGAGCTGAACTTTTCATGTTTACATGCTTGGTCTTTACCAAAACATGTATGAACTATGCTAGAAGGTTTGACGAATGACACCCTTCATCAACTGAAGGGTAGTAGAGACTCAGGATAAACGATGTGAATGACTGATGTCACTTAACATTTGAACATATTTTGAGGGTCAACTTCACTTCTTTTTGGATGAGTGAGGGGCCCATCACAGAATGCTGGCAAAGGAAGCAGTGAGAACCAGGAAACAATTAGAAACAAAGTTAGGAAATAAAGGCTGCACAGTAGTGTGTACCCAGGCTGATCCAAGTCCACCAAAGCCCTGCTGTGCCCCTGGAGGATACAGTACAGGTAGGGGAATACCAGGTTTCTTTGGACATGCTTTTCTTCATACCTTTCCCCCATCTTTTCATCAGACTTTTGTCTCTTCTAGTATGACTTGATATCTCAGCCAAGTGTTTCAATATCTCTATTTGTAAGCAGACAGATGGGGGAAAAGAAATGAGAAATAATGTATGGCTCTCTAATTAAAGACACAGAGCCAGAATTGGCTCCTAAAGCTTTTGTCAAGGTACTTATATGGGTGCACATGCACACGTGCACACAGACATACACACACACACATACACACATACACACACACACCACACATACACAGGCATGCCCACATGCATCAGAGAGATGAAGTCAAATTTGTAAAATTGTATCCACAATCTTCGTTTCTATGGTAACTGTATCTTGTGCCCAGACACAAACAGAGCTGGCAGGAGATGTCTGGTTTTATTTTCTGCAAAGACAATCATAACAGAGATAGTTCAGGTTATTAAGGTGCCATGACCCAGGAAACATACAGCTAGTATGGGTTAGTATAAGATTTCATGCTTAAATCTCAATGAATAGTTTATGGCTTCCTAATACAGAACCAATTCCAGCTTATGTGGCTATCTTGTCATTCAAGTATAAAATCATATTACCTCTACACAACTACTGTGTTAATGTGGTGTACATGGGCATATGTGGAAGCTGCCTGCAACAAACTTTTACTAATTTATACAAGCTAGAAGAGACTTCAAGAATTTCTGTTTTAATTTGTGATATTTGCAAGGAAAGAAAATGTGGGCATGGAATGGTTAAAAAGCTTACTCCAGCATTATTTTTAAAATAGATTATTTGCTGTATTTTCTAACTAGCAGATGTTCTGTGCTAGTCTATAAGCTAAGTACCCGGTTATTTGACAAAATTACTGAAATCAAATTAGAGAAAACAAACACTTCAGAAATAATGGTTTGAACGAGTGTGTTCCTCTCTGGAGTGTGTAGCCCAGGCATAATACACTTCCTAATGCCAAGGAGAAACTACTAAACAACCTATTTTGGTTAGTTGATTTTGTTCCGGGTGTTGCATTTCAGGTCTCCTCTGAATGTGTTACATTTTAGCAAAGTGGCATTAAGCTAGAAGGTGTTCAAAGCCAAGTTTGTAACTTTTCCGAAGTTTTCACAGTGATGATTCCTGTAAATACCTTACAACCTAACCAGTAACTATGCAAGAGTCATAGAATTAAAAGAAGTGTGCAGCACCCAGCCATGACAGCAACTGGAAAGGCATGATCCCTTAAAAACATCGGAATTTCCGAACTTCGCAGCTTCATCCTAGGATGTGTCTGACAGTGGGAAACTTATTTTTTGTAATGGATCTAAGTAAGACATCTTTGTAAATGAGGATGTTTTATATATAGGTGAATAAGCTACATTACAACTTTCCTTGGCCTTTCCATCACCGTGGCCTATGAGGCATCAATTAGAATGCTGACAAAAATGTGTCCTAACCTACAGAGGCTGGGATGCCTTTTAATCTTCAAATAATTTCCACTTCTCATCATCAGACATTTGCAGAAAATCCTGTGTGGTTATTTCTTTGTTTTAATAAATTACTTAAAATGTTAGTGTGTTCTATTTCCTCTCTTACACTAATCTGCAAATGGGGAGATGGGAAGATCAGAGGCCTCTTTAGGATATTGCTTATGAAATTGCTGATTCTAGTAATGCTGGGCCAGAATTCATATGAACTGGAGGAACCGGGCAGAATGCAAGCAGCAAGTGCCTGGCTTTGGCAGAGCAGAGACTAGAGCTTTTCAAACAAGGCTCTCGATGCTGCAGCCAGCAGCAGACATTGAGTGCATGAAATTGGCAAACTCCAGCGGACTAAAAGCCTCCTGATTCTGTCTTCCTCCCAAGCCCTGTGTTGGGCTTCTCCTAGGTGCTGCTGATCCTGCTAGAGAGAGCTGCCACACGTGGCTCTCTGCGTTGAGAAAGCTGTCGGAAGCCTCACTTCCGGGGCAGGGTCCAGTCGCCGGCATGCGGGCCTGGGCTCCAACATCGCACTGTTGTGTTTGAGTTTCTGTTAGGGCTCAAATCAGGATTTTTTTTATCAGGTTTATATTTAGCTCATTATATTAAAAACAAAACACCACTACATGATCTCAAGGAAGATAAAGTGCTTAAAAAATTAATTGGATCAAAGCCACTGACCTGCTTTTTGTGTGTGTGATGAGGGAAGTTTCCTTATAAGGAATTCTTCAAGCAGGAATACTTCTGAGTTTTTGTAAGCAGAGAGCAAACTGAGAAATGAGTTTATAAATGCCCGTGCCTGCTTTCTGTCCCCTCACTCCTTCCTCAAGTGGCCCCACTTCCTGAGGACTTAGGAATGTCTTAACTTGGCGTCTCTTTGGCAGTCCTCTCGCTGTCATTTCCTAACCCCACTTACAGCTATTTCCAAGAATATTTGTGCCCAGCACACTAATCTATGTCATTACCATTTCTAATCATGATATTAAAAACTGATCAAATTACAGGAGTAGATTAGACAAGTTATGATTTATCTATATAATGCAATATTATATAGCCATTAAAATTCACATTTCTGAGATATATTCAATAGTATATAAAAAGGCCAATAATAAAGACAGAAAAAATCTACATAGAAATAAGTTTATGTATATATTTAGAAACACTAACAGAGGCCATCTTTTGGTGATTTTCCTGTAATAATAAATTAGGGAGAAAAAAGTTAAATCTATATTTTTTAAATAATGAAATACAAATTTATTCTCATCATTTCCATTAACCAACTACATCTTAGAGTGGACTTCTCAGTATTCAGGGTGTTACTCTGCTTGGGAAATGGTAATAAATGCATTTGTACTTGAAAGCCTTAATCCTATTTTGGGTGACAGGATAAGACAGTACAACCAGAAGCTGGTGGTTTATTGAGAAACTCCAGGAATTATCAACAGAGTCTGGATTCTATCCCCTGACATCCACCCACCGCTCTCAACAGAGCCAGTCACTGTGGCATTGCCAAGGCCAGCATAGATACACGTAGATACATGTAGATACACTCTACCGGTCACTGTCTAAGTACAAGAGCAATGTCCACTCTAGTTAAGCAGGAATAAATTTTGCATCATAGTAACAATCTTACAAGTACCACAGGGAACACTAGAGAACAAGTACCCGAGTGTGCTTTCCTGGGTGCCTTCCTAAGCCACAAGCCAGTCCGGAGCACCCAGAGAGAGCTGCTGCTTCCGTGAGAACCTTTAGGTCCTAGAGAGTCACCTCTCTGGAGCCACCATGACTAGGAATCTGCTCCCACCAGGCCCACTTATATTTTTTCCAACTCAAAAGCCAGACATTAAAAAGTACAGAAAGGAGCTGAGTCTGCTCAAAGTGCCTGAGGAGAAGCGAGCGTACCGTAAGGCATTCTTGCCGGAATGAGCAGCGAGGTGCGACCACTGCTTTTATTGCATTCTCCAGGAGCTAAGTTAAGTTCCTGGCTGCAAGGAAATTCTAAGAAAGGTTGTATGGTGTGTGTGCGTGCACGCGTGCGCACGTGTGTGTCATTTTTTGCTTTTTTTATCTTTCTGGGCTCTTTGTTAACGGTAACCCTCCATAAGAAGGGAAGATTGATTACGGCATCTCACCAGACCGTCGTAGCCCATTCCCCGTCTCACTGAAGCGACTAACAGCATTGGTGCTTGGCGTTATTTTGGAGTTTGATTTGGTTTGAGACAGTCTCATACTGTAGCCCAAATTAATGTGACATTCATTATATAGTCCAGGTTGACCTCTAATTGGGGGCAATCCTTCTGCCTCTGCCTCCAGAGCATTTTCTGACTAATCTTGGCATCACTGGCTTCTCCCTTCCTCATAGAATACTTATCTCTTGATTGGTGTCAGGGAAATATGTATCAGTGTTGGTGGGTGGATTTGGCCTGGTGTATATGTGTGAGTACGCATGCAGCTGTCTCTCTGTGTGTAGAGGCCAAAGAACAGCAATTAGGTGTCTTCCTCAATAGCTCTCCATTTTGTTTTTCAGACAGAGTCTCTCACTGACCCTGGTGTTCAGCAGTGGACTAGACTGGCTGTCTAACAAGATCCAGGAATCCTCCTGTTTCTCTTTCCTTTGTGCCTAGATTATAGGCACGCACTGCTTGCTGGGCTATTTATATAAGTGATTCCGGCTCTCATGGTTGCAATGCAAGTATTTTACCAATTGCGTTGTCTGCCCTCCCTTTATCATTTGTCCCTATGACATCACTCTCTCCTGATTCCCTGCTGGAGCAGCGACTTCTTAGATTCCTTCTGGTTCAGCTTCATTTGCTTCTTGACAGTCTTTTCTTACTGCACACCCTTCTCTGTTCTGTGGCATGGGTATTCTTTCCTAAGACTTCAAACCTGAGATACTAGACACTTCTCATTTCTACATCCTTAGTTCAGGCATCTCTTCTAAGTTGCAACTGTCAGTTAGGCCTTTCCCTTAAATGTCTCCAATGTCTCAGTCCCCTACTCCCTAGAAGTTCCCTGTTATTCTTTTATCATATTAAATGAAAGTTACTAAACCATCATATGCTAAAGTTAAAGACGTGAGCAACATTCTGGAAAGATCCTTCCCTTTAATCTATCCACCTTCTTAACATCCTTATGTCCCTCACTAAATCTTTTGGAAAATCCCCTAGTTTAGACCCGTCTTACCTGTGGTTCAGATGGCCACCGGGAACCTCCTTACTATACTGTGAGGAGTCATAAGAACTGTAGAGCTCCCTGGAGATAGCACGGGAGAATATCATGATGACCTAAATGGTAACATCTTAGAAGTAACACCAGAAGCACAACCCAGTGAAGGGCGTAATCTGTAATCTGGACTCTGTTAAAATTAAACATTTCTGATCCAGCAGAGATGCTAGTGTGGCCGTGGAAAGACAAGCCACTGACAGTGGAGGATGCTTGCCAGAGACACATCTAATAAATGACCGCCACACAAGATCTGAAAGTAAATGACAAAAACTCAGCAATATAGAATGAACAACTTAAAATGACCCAGAGATGTTTACTGACATCCCACAAAAAATACACAGATGGCGACCGAGTATGTAACATCATAAGTCATCAGAAATGTGCAGGTTAAATTGAGATACCAGACATACCTGTTAGAATGGCCAAAGCCTGGCCCACAGCACCACCGTGCGCTACTGCAGAAAGACAGGACAGGAGCTCTACTTTGGGGAGCCAAAGGGAGAGCATGATAGCACAGCCATGTCAGAAGGCAGTTTGGAACTTTCTTGCAAAACTAAACATAGTCTTAACCATGTGATCCAGCAATTGCCCCCCTCAGTATTTACCAAAAGCTGTTGAAACCTATGTCCATACAAAAACCCGCACGTAAATATTTACAGAAGCTTTGTTCATAATTGACAAAACTTGGAAGCAATAAAGAAACCTTTCCATAGATGAAGGGATAAGCAGTGCTGTATCCAGAAACAAGGAGATTATTCAATGCTAAAAAAAAGAAAAAATGTGCTATCAAGCCACAACAACAACAAGGAGAGTGGGGGGCGGGGACTTGGAAAAAACTTAAATGCAGATTACCAAGTAAAATAAATCAATCTGAAAAGGCTACACTGGGTATGATTCCAACTTTTGACATTCTGGAAGTTAAAACCATGAAGGCAAAATTTTACATATTCCCAATGACATATGATTTCAATTTACATATTCCCAATGACATATGATTTCAATTTACATATTCCCAATGACATATGATGTCACATACTTGTTGTCATGAAAGATAGATGAACAGGCAGAGAGCACAGAGGATCTAGAGCCACTGAAACTATTCTGTGTGAGTGTGATTGCAGATACATGTCATTTGACTATCCAAACCCACACAGTGTACACAGAGGACCCTAACATGAACCATGCAGTTAGGGTGGTCAGATTGTCCCTGCTGTGGATGGGGGTGCCAGTAAGGAGAGAAGTTAATCATATGTATGAGCAGAGGTGTAGGGAACACCTTCGAACCATCCTATTTGATATAAACCCAGAGCCTTGCTGGGGAGAGGGGCTGGGAAGGTAGCTCAGCGGGTAGTTGCTACCCAAGTGGGAAGACTGGAGTTTGGATCCTCAGCATCTGGGAACGTGTCAAGCAGGGAGAGCAGCCCACACCTAATCTCAGCACTCTGCAAGCAGACACAGGGATTCCCAAAGCAAGTTGCCTAGCTAGACTAACTGAATTGGTTCTCTCTGTGTTCAGGTGACAGACCTGTGTCAATTATAAGTTGGAGAACAGTCAAGGAAGACATCACTGTCAACCTCTGTTGCCAATGCATACATGTACACGTGCATCTGTACACACATGTGCACCCACCTGCATATGCATACACCACACACACACACACACACACACACACACACACACACACACACAGCATCGCAGAAACCAGGAGATGACTCAATAAGCAAAGTGCATGCAAGAGAGTTCAAATTAACTCCCAGAACCCTTGTAAGAAGCCAGGCATGGCACGCACTCCCCCAGAAACAGTGAGGCAGAGGTGGAGGAAGCCCTGATGATCACGTGCCAGCTAGCCTGTAGTTTACTTGGCAAGATCCAGACCTTTGAGAGACCCTATTTTAAAGGGGGTGGCCAGGGTGTCACACACACAGCACAAACCCCTGCAAGCGCAGCCCCGACAGCAGGGAATGCAGACCCAGTTCTGTCGGTGGGAAGAAGCACACTTTTAATGCTCTGTTTCTGTGTTACCCAAATCTTGCAACCCTAAAACCAGTGCTGCTGCATGCCTATTCTTTCTTTTTAGGGTGCCCCCTATTGCTCTTGTTCAGTCTTCTCCCCCAGAAAAGCTCCTCATTCATATTCAGCTGTGGAGGAGGCATCAGCACTCATCCGAGGCTGTCTTCAGTTCTCCCAGGTGCTGCCTCCTTCCCCAGGCTTCCACTCGAGCATGATGTCATCAAGGCATAATTGTTTGCAGGTCTAGCTTCTCAAGAACAAGGGCTGCGTTTCTTCGGCACTTGGAACACACTAGCTCCTGTATATTAGGATGCAGAGGTGCTGGGCGATTGCTTACTGCGTGAGGAACAGAACAATCTTTGATGTGCAAACGTCCTGCCTGTCTTTTGAAATCAGGCCCAAGGTCTGCCTCTTTCATGAGGCTTTTCTTAATACCTTCAGTTTCCATCTGTGCTCCGAATGGTAGCATCCGGGACGGTACTCCAGCGCACATCCTCACTGCATTCCTAGAGTTTGTCTTCCCAACAAGACGAAAAGTTCCTTCTGGAGTCTAGAATGCTTGTGAGATAGCTCCCCAAAACAACAACAGGCAAGGGGTAGCACCCCAAGTCACCACAGTATGGACTGCTATCCTCATGAGGCCAGCCCAACTCTGGATGACTGTGCCAAACACTAATCGTAGCTTTATTTGTGAATGTCTTGAGCCATGTGAGGATTCATAAGCATGGTGTTTTCCCAACATCCACCATTAATATTCATCAATACTATTTTAACATGAATTCTTCCTAAGAAAACCTAAAAACTAAACATGCCAGTTCTGGGTGGTAGTGTAGACCTATAATCCAAGCACTCAGAAGGTTCATGAGTTCAAAGACATCCTGGGCTGCGTAGTGAGACCCTACCTCAAAGAGTACAGCAAATCCTGTAGCCAGGAGTGGCTGGGTATCATAATCCTACCCTTCACTTCTTTTTCTCTGCTGTTTATACCTCGGTACTCTGTCTGTCACCATCCCTGTCCCTGGTCTGTCAGGAAGCTCAGTAGTGCTGAACATTCAGTCTCGTTTTCTCGGAACTTTAGAGGGTTATCTAAGAAAGAGGAGGAAACCAGTTGGTGGTGGCACACACCTTTAATCCCAGCACTCAGGAGGCAGGGACAGGACAGGCTCTGAGTTTGAGGCCAGCCTGTACAGTGAGTTCCAAGGCAACACAAAAACCTTGTCTACAGAAACCAAAACCAAAACCACACACATAAAAAAAAGTTGGGAGGCGGTCATGTTATAGGGGACACAAAAGGAGCTGGAGGAGGGAAATGGACCTGGTTATGAATGTACATATGAAAGTCTTAAAGAAAGATAACGTCACCACTTCTGATCCATGCATTGCTGAGATAGTTTCTCGGGACAGGTGCTAAAAGGCTTCGTGTGATGATTAGATCCCAGAAGTGGCTTATTCTCCCTCAGTGCAGCTCTGCTCAGAAGCGTTTCTCCCACGGAACCCACCGGCAGCACTCCCGTGTATACACACATCCTACCCAAAATACTAAGGCAGAGATGAACAGAAAACTAAGACTCCTGGCAAGAAGGAAATTATTTCAGCTGCTGCGTAGGACTTAGAAGTGTCTGCCAATGACTTTGACGCTATTGCTTCCTGGTTTCTAGCAAACCCTCCTTCTCTCTACTCAATTAGAGTAGTCTTCAGTTGACCCTTCCCAAGCCTTGGAACAAGGGCCACCCTAGCATATAAAAGCAAGCACATGAATGGCCCACGATGGCATATGTGCTCACATGGGTAAGCCACCAGCCACCAGGCAAGTGTTTTCCCATGTCTGTGCATGTCCATCCCACTGACTGGGATGCTGGACACAGAAGAATGAGGTAGAAGGCCTTTGTGTTCAGCAATCCAAACGCTCTTGGAACCTACTGGATCTAGTCACGTCAGGACCTCAAAGACCGAGGGAAACACAGGAATGGGAAAATCTACAGGACCAGTGTGATGGAGAAACAACTCATAGCTTCCAAGTGGTTGTTCATAAGGGACAGCATGAGATGAAGGTCACAAGATATTGTCATATCATGTGAGATGTGATCCTGGGTTCAGAAAGAACATTAAATCAAAATATAAATAACCTGTGAACTTTAGTTAACAGTGATATGCCAATACTGATTCATTAATTGTAAGAAATGTACCTTACAATAAGAGCAACTTGGGCACAGGCGAGCCAACTCATTGGTTCAGTTTCTTTATAATTCTAAATCTCTCCTAAAACTAACGTCAATTTGGCAAAGAAAGCACCTATAGAATATCCCTGGCAATGGAAATAAGAAGGAGTCAACTTGGCAGTGACCCTTTTAGAAAGAAGTGGCTGTTGTCAAGCACAATGCCTTGATCATCGGTGCTCGCAGCAATGCCGAGTGCCTGCGCGCTTTCCCCAGGTTGAATTTTTGGCAGGCTGCTGCCGCATTTGCGCTGATTATAATTTTGAGATGCATTGTCAGTAACCAGGGTGTATAATGGATCCTCAGCTCTAATTACTCTTCTCTCCACAGGTGCCTGGAAAGGGTCCAGATGGAAGCACACACAACCTCCGCTTTGAAGGGATGGAGAGGCAGTATGCGTCCTTACCCAGGTAGGGGAGAGGGGTCTCCCATCCCCAGCTCACCCACAAATGAAGTCTTTAGAGATGTCTGTGTGAATTAGAAATCTGGCGTTGAGATGGGGAATATGTTAGTTTTGCCTTACTGCTGTCTGCTGTGGCCCTGTTGCCATCGTCACAACCGTGCTAATAATTGGAACACGTGGGGGTTCTTTTTTAAGGGGAGAAAAATAGTATATCACTGCAATTGAACATGTCAGGAAGAATATTGGATACTGAATGGAAACCCTAAGCCATTGCTATAAAAATGGTATTGAGCATCCTGCACCAAGCTTCGAGACAATAAGATGGTATTGAGCATCCTGCACCAAGCTTCGAGACGATAAGATGGTAAACCCTGTGTCCTACAAGTTTCCTGAGAGAAAGGGCAGGCGGGTCTTAACCTTGGAGCTTCAGGTGGGTGTTAAAAAGCAGAAAAGAAATGTGAGCCTGGAAGGTGTTTTAGAAACTGACTTGTCCTTGAGGCAGTGAGCGAATACTGCTAAGAGGCCCAGATAAAGAGGGAAATAGAAAGAACTTCGTGGGAAAAGTTTGCCTGGCCAAGCTGACCTAACTTGATCCTCGTATACTGTAACGAGACACCCCTGAAAATGAGATAGAGTTCACAAAGGTTGGGGTTCTTATCTGAGCGGTAGAGTCCAGTCTTGCTCGTCTACAATCAGGAGCACATGACAAAGAGGGCCCTTTCCAAGATGACTTACAGCCCCATCCATGGGAGTCTGATAAGTTGTGAGTGTGAGCGCTCGTGAGTTCAGGAAGAAACAAAGAACAGCTAATGCCAGCCACCAGCCTGAAATAACTGAGTCTCAGCTTGGAAAGGGCAGGCGAGGCTTCATTGTCATCGGAGCTGAGCTGCAGAGCTGTTGACTCAGAGATGCAGCTGCTCTTGAGGGACGTGTGGACTCTACATCTGCAGGTGAAATGTCAGAAATAATATCCTGAATTTTGTATCAACCACAGCCTAGGTGGCCACCTGTTCTTTAAAAAACTATGTTAGGGCTGGAGAGATGGCACGTTGTTTAAGGTGTTTGCCACACAAGCACCAAGCATGAGGACCAGAGTTGAGATCCCCCAGTACCCAGGTAAATGGCAGGTGGGTGTGCTGTCCCACCTGAAATTCCTGCACTCCTAAGGCAGAGGATCTCTGAGGGAGCTGGCTAGCTAGGCCAGCTGTAACTGCAAACTCTGGCTTTAGCTGAGATACCCTGCCTTAAAGAGGAAGATGGACTTCAAGGAAGAAAGAACCCCCTGTGCCAGCTTCAGGCTCCACACACACATGAAGAGATGTGCGTGTACCCGTGTAAGTGTATTTACACACATACGTGCACATGCATGCACGCCTGTGCATGCACACACACATGCACCCCATGTACACATGAAAAATATGTTTGTTTTCAAAAATTAAAGCCTTATATTTACCAGGGCACCAATTTTAACATTTTCCATGTTTGGATATGGGAAGTACAGGCTTTAAAGTGTTTGATGCAGCTGTATTTTATATATCTCCCTGTTTCCTTTATATGTTATCATGTAAGATTTTTTTCCCTCATCTTTGCTTAGTTTCCTGCCCCTATTTTTTTCCCTTGGCTTAGCATTTTGTTTTCATTTTGAAAAATGGAGTCATTTCCAAAACTCATTTGAAATATAAGGTTTCCGGCGTTCACTGTTGAAATCTATGGAAATTGTGGTTAAGGCAAAAAAGAAGTAAATTCTTGGGGGAAGAATTTTAATGTCTTCCTGGCTAGCTTGCATCCTGAATTTAGAAACTGCTGGTGTGTGTGTGTGTGTGTGTGTGTGTGCGCGCGCGCGCGTGTGTGTATGTGTGTGTAAATCAAAAACACAGAAATAACATTTAAAGTTCTATAAATCTCACTCCTTTATTAATTCCCCTGTTCTATTGGTCACTTACGGTGTAGAGAGGGCCCCGAGGATATGGAAGGTAGACATGGTCCCAGTCTGTCCTTGGGATGCTGTTTGTGATGGGGGAAGCAGTAGGCGTTTTCTGATAATGCTGACGTGCTCAGAGTACCAGCTATTAAGACAAAGGCCTATAGGTTTCCAGTTCTTGTTTATTTTCCCTAATTAGCCCTGAAATGTCCCATTATGACTGACTCCAAACAAGTCTGCTTAGGAGTAAACACTGCTGAAGGAGTTTGGTGACAATGACAGTGTGGATGCTGTTTGTGGTGCAGGAGCTTTCAGTGCAACGGATGAATTGGCAAAACCCTGCCAGCTCTGAGACATCAGTGTGGCGATTGAAAATCATGCTGGCACCAAGTCCCTTCCCACACACAATGGTAGGCCTGATTAGCTGCACGTGCAGCCTCTGCGGCTGCCTTGCGGACAGAAGTAGCCACGATGGAGCTCGGACAGATGTGCCAGAACATCTGGACACCAGGATTGTAGTGAGGGGGGCAAACCCAAGTCTCCATTTGGGAATCCAGAACGAGAAGACACAGTTCCCTCTCAGGCTAGGGGTGCCGTCCCTGGGGCCCATGTTTGCCCAGTGAGAAGCAGAGGTGAGGAGATACCTAACCCGCTGGCATCTGAGGTGTGCAATCTGCCAGTCCTGCCGAGAGCCTGTGGTGTGGTTTTCTCCATTCCTGCCTGGGGATTCTCCTGTCCCCTTAACTGAATCACACCAGCTCCCTGCTCTCTCCCATTGCCAGGGGTGAGGGAAAAACAGATCATTAAACACAAGGTTCGTCTTTATCACAAAAGCAGGATAATTTAAGTATTTGTGGAATTAATTTATTTTAATTAAAGAAAGGACTAGGTTGTGTACAGAAAGTCACTGGCCATCGTTACAGAGGATTGAGTTTGCCACTGGCTGACGTCAAAGGAGTTTTTAAGGTGAAGTCAGTGACCTTGACTTATATGTCAAATTTGGAAACATGGATATAAAATGCATTCTCATCAAGGGGTTCATTCCTAAGGTTTTGGGGACTCCATCATCTTTAAAGCAAACCTTGAGCAGGCAGCTGTCTAACTAAATGACACCACACAAAATAAAGCAGAACCCTGGCTAGCGCAGGCAAAGACAGTTCCTAGCGTTGGGTAGTTAGGAGCTTGCCTGAGGCTAAGGGCTAAGCAATGTTAAGTGTTATTGTTAAGCAATGTTAAATCTTCTGCCTCCAAAGGAAAATGACTTTATTTCTTTTCTCCTGAGGCTGCTGTTTCTGGAAAGCTAGGTCTGCTTGTAATACAACCTCATTAGCAAACCCCAGGCCTTGACTGGGGCCAGTCCTGCCAGCCTATAGAGTCTCAGTTTTCTTCGGTAGTAAACAATGAAATCAGCATCCCCTTAGTAACAATGAAATCAGCATCCCCTTAGTAACAATGAAATCAGCATCCCCTTAGTAACAATGAAATCAGCATCCCTTCCTTCTGGCCTGACACAAATCGTTACCCACCCACTCACTGCGAGTGAGAGGCTGCTTTCTGGGCTGTCCCAATGAGTGAACACCAAGGCACACATTTCCACTAAGGGCTTCTTTCCCACTCCAACCTACCAGCCCCTTCCAGTTCTCCCAGACTCCATTCTCATTTCGCAGGCCCTCCAGCTGTGGGCTCTCTGTTACCCCATCTCTGGAGCCTCCATCATTCATTCACCTGACCCAGTCCTGGCCCCCTGGGATCTTATTATCCTCCTCCCTACAGATGGCTCCCTGCATCATCACACAATGCTGCTCTTCCAGGTTTGCAATCAAGTGTGAGGTCGTAAGAAATGAGCAAGACAGCAAGACACAGTGCAGCTCATCTGTGGTCCCCAGCGCATGGAAGGTGGCTGGAGAAACTCATAAAACCCCTTTTATCAGTTCCATTCCAAAATTCACATTAGGCAGCACCAGCTGGGCCCCTGCTGCTGGCCAGCATTCCTTTTAATCACGTGATCAACTCCCTGGACTCTCCCACAGTGGATGTTCAGACCCTGTTCTACCAAGATGACTAAACATTCCCAAGCCTTGTCTCTAGAGATGACCTCACTTCCTTTCCCTTATGACCCGAGGCATCTGACATTACCCTCCACTTCTGTTCCCTGCAGCTCAGTCTGCTGTCTTCTCCAGCACACGCTTCCCACAGGAACCAGACCACGTGCATAGTCAAGTTTAGTCACTTCCACCTGTGTGGCCTTGGCCAGGAACCCAACTGCTCCAGGCTCTGCTTCCTCATCTGCAAATTGGGGATGACATGGGGGTCTCCATCTACTGGTGGCAGCACAAGGATCAAATGCATGACAGTAATGCAATCAGTGAATAGCTGAGGGATTTTTTTTAGCTCATTTTTATTTGATCCCCAGGGATGAGATTTTCCTTTTTATAATGAAGTAAGCCCATTCTCACTGGTGTCTCTGGGACCTGGGAACACCGACTTTCCTTCTCTGGGCTTCATCTCTTCAAGCAGACCTCCCTTCTGGCTTTCTTCCCTTTGCCTGTGATGGTAAATACAGAGGCTCACCTGCACAGCTTATTGGATGTCCCTTACACCCTGTGGAAAATGCAAGGTTAACACCTGCTTGGAGATGTGCTGAAGGTCCTAATGCAGAACTCATTGGTTGACCCTGGGGAAATCTCAGGTGTCCCAACAATGGAGAACAAGATAGCCTAGCAAACTAATGTGATGCTGGATGTCAAGCTGTGCTAACAGACAGTCCAGGAGACAGCGGTTCCTATAGCTAGAGCAGGCCACAGTGTTGACTTGGGTCTAAACAAGAGGACAGGGCCTCTATCCAGCAAGATGTAAGTACAGGTGTAGGATCCTCCTCATGGTAGAAGGCTAAGCTTCCACTCTAGCTGCTGGAGCAGACAGTGTGAGAGCAGCACCCCTTCCCTTCCGCTCCTGGAAGAATCACCAAATATGTTACCTAGATCTGAAGGATGACAGACATATTGCTCTAGGGCATATAGCTAGGAAGGGCGAGACCATCTCCACAGCCCTGACTTTTGTCGTCAGCCTCCCAACCTCGTACAACGTCCACATTTTCTAGAGAAACATGACCTGTAAATGGTGGTCCTATTCCTACAGGGTGCTGCAGCCTCCCACAACAAGGCTTCTGACCATACTCTGGTCCTTACACCTAAGTCTACTCTGTTTCCTTAGTGTAAATTATCTCCTATATCTTGAAGGATTCAGTTCTAATGGTTGTGATAAAGGATCCAGTGGAATGGCTAACCTCCATACCTCTCTCTTGCTAGATCATGACCACAGCTAGCTTCTTCACACATCCATCTTTCCAACAGGGAGCTCCCATGCCAAATGTAAGTCCTCTCTCTGTGACTCTATCATCTGTCTGTCTCTCTCTCTGTCCCTCTCCCTCTCTCCCCCTCTCCTTTCCTTTACCATCTATAACATTTGCCCCAGTCCTCCACAGTACCATTCTAAACACTGAATTATACAACTCTTCTCTGCTGTGTTCTGCTCTCATTAGACTAAAATTCCTAGGAGTCAGGAACTTTGCCTTATATTCACCATTATTTGCTCCCATCACTAGATGCAGGACCACACATATAGTGGGCTCTTAATACATTGGTATAAAGATGAGCATACATTTGTTTTCATTCAAGTAATTTAGGAGAAATTCTCCAGAGCTTTCTCGACAGTCTGTCTTAAGACTGTTTTCCAATATAGTAAAGATTTCTCCATGAGAACGTCTCTTTTCCCAGGAATCAATACAAGTTCAGACTTCTAAACAGTTAACCCTTCATAGCACTTGCTGTGTACCAGGTACCTTCCTAAGCGCTTTGCATGGATTGACTGGCAGTACCCGCTTTGACTCAACAGCACCAGGGCTCTGGGCTAAAGAAAGGAAACTGCCCAAGTTCAAGAAGGAAGTAACGGAGATGGGAACTGAACCCAAGTCATGTGCCTGCCAGTCTGCAGAGTTAACCACTGCAGCTCAATTTCCCTGGCTGGGAAACTCCCTTACATTATTTTACCATCTGTTTCTCTTCCTCGCTAAACTGTAAGTGCCTTTAAGGACAGGGACTGTGTCTTATTCATCTTCGTATATGACACAGGACATTCCTAATATCCAGGTTAAGTAATGCCTTTCAACCATCTCTGTACTACTGTCATAAAATCAATTCTTTCCTCCTTCCCATGGGCCCTTCGTTTGAAATATGAACAGTTTAATGTGTAATTGCTAGATGAACATTAAGCAATATACTTTGCCTACCAAAAAGAGAATCCTGTTTTGTTAGAACGCTCCTGAGACTTGAAATAGCAATGTCTGCAAATTGGCACTTTGGTTCTTGAAGATTAAGAATAATATCTTCTCAAAAGGAAAAAGATTATACAAACCCTTTTGGCAGAACGCTGTATAGAGAGCACTCTCATGGAGAAAAAGAACCCATCTCCCAGGACCAGTGAACTACCGCTGCAGCCACATCCGCTGCATCGTCCCGATGCTGCACTAGCCCCTACAGCATACGTTCTGTATCCTTAACATCTCACACAGCTTTTGGCTGGGCTGTGTGATGAGGAGCAACCACTAGAGTTGATTTTGGATCCAATGAGCAACTTCAGAAGGAGGAAACAGCTTATGCTTTCTTCCTGGGGCCCCAAAATAAATTTGCTTCTAAGTATGTGCCCAAAGTTTTCAAATTGGGTATAATTATATTCCAATCAGAAGCCTCCATCAGAGCATCTTCTACTGTCATATTCCAGTCCATTCACTTGGTTGATTTCAGCTTTCTTGCCTGAGTTTGCCTTTGTCTGTCCTCAGGAATTCCCCGTCCCAAGGTCATGGCTAACTGTGACATCCTCTGCTCACTGTACTCTGCCATTCCCCGCAGCACCCCTAGGACACTCGCTGTCATTTCGTTCCCTTCTGAAAGGCTCTCCTATGCAGATTCCTCTGGCTTCTTCTCCAGTGGCTTCTGCTCTGCTTGCTGCCTTGCGCTCTTTGCCAACCTGGCATTATCAGTAGCACTTGCTCTATAAACTGCAGCAACATTCAGGTTCTGCAAGTATTTCCGTCAGTGCCACGTTAAGGGTTGACAACTGGAGATGGTCAAGCTCAGTAATTCAATGAAAACTTGAGCAGTCAGCACATTGGGTGTATATGGAGATGGTTGGTCATCTGAGTCTCTAAGCTTCATAACTGATGACTCTCTGCCACACGCCAGCTTGTCAAATAACATGATGTATGGGCAGATATGGACTGTTCCTAGCAGTCATGACGATGGGGTGTTTTCCCAGAATCTGGGGCCAATTCAACTAAAATACTACTTCCCTAAAAACCTTAATCAGACACTGTGAAATATGGCCCTTCTCTAGACACTGTTCTATTGGGCAACTTTATCTCTAGGACCTTACTTACCCCAGAGATCTGCTGGGCTGTGAATGAGACAGCTATTCTATATGCAAGAATGCTAAGACACTACACAAGCCTGTATTCTATATGCAAGAATGCTAAGACACTACACAAGCCTGTATGGATGGAATCTTTCACAATGGCCTTTGACAGAGTTTAATGCCTCCTGCACCCTCCAGTGACACACCCTCCTACACCCCCTGGCCTGATCTCTCTCATCCTTTCTGGCCAAGTTCACTGTTTTGAAGATCTGGTCTTTGGTCTCCCTCCCTAGTGGAGTGGACTGCCTGTTTGAATGACCTCTGACACTTCCTCAGTCTTAATGCCTAGGACAAAAATGATGAATTAGCAGCAATTTAATTCTTTGTGAGATGACTATGTGCCCAATGTCAACTCAAACTTCCTGAAATTGCAAAAAGCCCTAGCATGGAATTCGCCTTAAGATGCCAAACAGCTGAGATCAAGGGTTAATGCCACTGCCATATCGTTTTTATGTCACTTAGTCCCTCAGATAAAAGTCCATTTTAATCAAACTTTTCATCATTTCCTCATAGGCAATTTATCCTTGATGCCAGTTAGAGTATTTGATATTAATTATTCAGTCGAAGGCCTCCATTATGAGTTTAGTTGGAATATTTGTGATTTAAAACATGTTAAGACCCATTACAGTACTGATGTCCCCAAAGTAATTTTAACTGAATCTTGATGGGCCATATATTAAATTCTATACTTTTTTTTTTTTACTTTTTGTCTGATTTTCCATAGCACATTCTAAACTGCTGCATATTTGTTGGCTAAGTACTCTTTTCAGGGGAAGAGTATGTGCCTGCAATTTCAAGAGTGCCAAATCTAACATTACCTTGGACTTGAAATATGCTAAGCTGGGTAAGCTGACTTCCATGTTTTCCCTCTTGCATGTATTTAAAGGGGTGTCAGCATTTACTTCCCACTTTTCCAGCCAATGGTAAAGAAGGTTGTTTTGTGCATAAGGATCTGCTTAGTTTAGGCTGCTGCTCTCTCATGTCTCGTGTTCCTTGGTAATTCTTGATGTTTTCCTGTTCTATTACCATCTCGCCATCTGCCTCCAGAAGCTCTTGCCCTGGGATTACGGTGGTGGTTTTCCGAAATGTACTGCCCTGTTCTGCACAACGTGTGTGCTCTCGCTCTGCACCCACCTCCTGCGTGGTTCTTATATACCGCCAGCATTTTGTTGCTATCTCTTGGCTCAAGTTCCTGGATTTGCTTTGCACACGAATCCTTGTATTAACTTACTGCATATAGGTGATTAATTCATCCTTGTATCTGATGCAAATATTTTTGCTGTCTGTACCATTTGATTGTTTCAGATGACACAACATCACTACAACATATAAGCATCCTGGATAAAACATCTGTGCCTAACCAAATGTGTGGATATGTTGTATTATTCTATAGGAATCATTAGCAGTAAAAACCACTAGGTATGTTTCTCCTCTTTATATACCAATATCCACATGAAACTATCTCAAAGATACCATGTCTATCCCTGAGCTAGTCAATGGTATTTTTAAAGAATCAAGCCACAAACAGTTGAAGGTGGGGTGGTGGCAGGGATGTGAAAGGCTTCAAGGACTAGGAATCTGAGTCATTGGTTTATTTTCATATGCATGGTCTTCCTCCCCAGCTAGCTGGGTATTAGTCATTATGATGCTCTTTTAGTTAACAATTATGAACTCTTCAAACTGGAAAAAACAGGACCAGAATCCAAACTCATCTTTTTTCTGCTTTCCAGAGCCTTTTTCGTTTCTTTTTCCTATACCATTAATTCGAATCTCAACTGGTTAGAATGTTGTGCCTTTTTTTTTCCTTGCAAATAGCTTGTTTATAGAATGGAAGATAGCCTAGGTCATTTTAAAAATACACCCATAAGTTGGGGTGTAGAAGTGACAGAGTACCTGCCTAGCGTACTTGAGGCCATGAGTTGAATCCTCAGCCCAGTCCCCTGCACCAAATACATCCACATTCATTTTAACATCTTACCAAAGAAAATGAAAGATACTGAAACCTGCAGGCTATGAGAAACCAACAAAATATAAGACAAACAGAGAATTTATGAGGGAAAAAAAGGATTTTCAACCCTGGATAGCATAACTTTTATTCTTATATCACTATAATAGTCTTTCCCTGAGTAAAACCAGCTCAACCATCTTTTACTTATTAACCATTAAATTGTTCCTATTGGGGGCAGATATGGGAAAGTGGATGGTCTGGCTGCACAGAACGTAAGCACTCTGGACTCATGTGCCAGGACAGGGTTCCTAGACCCCAAGTTTGACTTTGCAATACTCTTTTACACTGGGGCTTGTAAATGGAACATGGGAGAAGGAGCCAATATTTGATGAATATCTATTATGTTCTAACTAAACGCTGTGGGGAAGATGTTGATTTAAACATGTTACTTCATCCATTTCTTGTAATACCTTGATGTTTGGATAAATAAAAAGACACTTGGGGATATAAAGTAACATGGCCAAGATTGTGGGCCTTGTTGTCTGCTTACTTCTTTCTACCTCTGAGATCTCTCTGCACTACGTCAAGGTGTCTTGTTCCAGCCTCACTGAAAACAGTTTGGAGAGATGTAGTCCATAACCATCCACAATGAGGCAACCCTCCTGGCACTGAGCCTGACCTAAACTAGCACAATAACTAACTTGGGGACATTAACAGGATCAGGTCCCTAGTAGGTATTCAAGATTACTACAAGCAGAACCCATGAACCATGGAGCCCCCATAGCATACGTGGTTAAGCAGCCACCTCCTTCTTCCTTCTTTCTGCTGAATTACCTTTGTAACAGTGCACCTTTTTAGACACTGCGTCCATTTTATGCAGAGTGGTTAAAAGTGTGTGAAAGAAGTTGGTCCTACTTCAGCAGCTCTTGTAGCTGAGAGAGAATTCTTGATCCGTTCAGGGTGTGGTTCTGGCAGATCCTTGTGGGGACTTGGCTAAGATGAAAATACCAGATCCCTGTGGGAAATTTGCTTCAACCAACTCTGCTACTTTAAATACTGGTAAGAGGGATTGGCAGTGGACTGCCATGTTGGTGCCACGTGCGCCCATCTGTGCCCTTGTTCTCATGTGGCACAGGCCCCACGACCTCAGTCATTATGCTGAGAACACCTTGGTCCAACGCCATCATTTCCAGCAAAGGCAAACATTTGTAGTACAAATGGGAAAGAGGTTGGTACAAAAAGAGCAGCTTCCAGAATGCATTCTGGCTTATATTCCAAGTCTTCAATTAAGCCCAGATAGAAGTGGCTGGGGCTTGTCCCAACAGAGCATTGTCCTGTGCCACAATTAGTACAACTGACCCTTGTGGTTGAGTGTGGAATGACATGTTAAGTAGGTGGGAACCTAGCAATTCTCATTGGCCAAGCTCCACCATGGGTGCTCTGAGGCATCATTAGTCCCCTTCAAAACTGGCCGATGCTTGGAAGTAGACAGGGTGGTGACTTCTCAGAGGTCTCTGCCTGCTAATTGCCTACATGTAGGGGAAGCAAATGCAGACCCACGTCCAGAAATGATAGCATCTGACAGCCTGGTTTTTACAAGAAACTAGAGGGACTGTAATTGTTCTAGCGGGAGTTTAAGATGGAAAACAAGCATGTTGCGCTGTTTTGAGAAGGCATTTGCTGCAGTGAGATTCCTTTCCTGGAAGCATTCATGTAAATCCAGAATGGAGTTTGTAACGAGCTTCTCATACATTTCCACTGAAATGTTGGTGCCTTTGATGACTTATGCTAAATGATCTGGACTGTGGGATGACCCTTTACAATACTTCTAACATCAAAATCAAATCCATATATAAGACGGAGCTTGTAGCCAGCACATTATATGAGTAACTTCCGGGTGTGCTCCTGTACTGGGGCTAAGACACTGTGAGGACTGCCTGCTGTGTGCCGGTTACAGACAAGTCACACAAGTCCACCCTTCATCAACCTCTTGGAATCCTCGGTCCATGTGATCTCTTCTTTCATATTTACTTACATAGATAATTATAATAACGGTGATGTTTATGATAATGATAATAACAATAACCAGTAAGTCGCTGGGACTATGGGTGAAAGGTGACAGACAACTTTATCAGCCTAAACAGATGAGCTAAGAGAGGAGCCGCCCTGTCCTTTATCCATCACTCAATAGCTGTTACTGACTACTCACTAAGGTCATGAGCCCTGTAAGCCCTGACAGACCCACCATAAGCTCAGAAGGGCATGGCTCCTCTCCTAGAGTATTTATAGTCAAGTGAGGGACAAAGTAACTAATCAATAACAAATAAATGGGAAATTGCCACACTGCCCAGAAAAAAAAAATAAGATAAAAGGGACAGATGTATTATTCCAAAAACATAATGTGAATTTGGACCAATTCGAGAAAGAGACTTAGAAATGCATATGTTCTAAAGGAGGTTAACAAGAAGAAATAGAACATGTCAGGCCATGACAGCATGTGTTGAGGCTAGGAGAAGGCTTGACAAACAGAGGCTGGGAGAAAGCTGTGTGGCTGGAATAGAGATGGTGAGAACTGAGCAGGGGAAAGCAGAAGTCAGATTATACGTGGGCAAATGAGTGATTTTTATATTTACTCAAAGATTAATTAGAAGCCTTGGCTGAGTTTTAAGTAATGAGAGGATGGAGTCAGACATTGCTTTGAAATCTTGTCTGCTGCAGGGTGAGAACAGTGGAGAGCAAGCTGGAGAGGATGCAGGGCACTGGGAAGGGATTTATAGCAGTTCAGAGGAGAGCTGCAGGTGGTCCACACAGGGGTGGTGGTGCTGATGGCAGAAAGGCAGGAGGATGGTGGGGGAAACACTAAGAGTGCAAGATGATGGATCATATGTGGGTGTGGTGGGGTAAGTGTACCCCGTGTCAAGAATAAATCTGCATACAATTGCTGGAAAGTAGTGCCACACCTGGAGAGAGGAGACGGCTGTGGGAGATCCTGAGTGCAGGTTGGGAGGTTTGAAGGGTCCTTCATCCCTTGCTATGCTGGAGACAGAGCTTCATGTGTAGAGAAAGTGCAATGGCTAATCAAAGATGGTACACAATGTATATTCATGAAAACTGAACGAAGTCCCCAGGGCATACCAGGGAAAGATGATGTGATGATGTGCAGAATCTCATCCTCAGAATGCAGAAGAAGAGGCAGGTGGATGGTTTGAACCTGAGAGGCCTGGGCACTAGCCTGTGGCCATGACATGCCATCACTATTTGTGTGGTCAGAAAACCTTATATAGCACTGTGTCTGAAATTTTATTCCAGACATAATATTTTTCTCAAGTAGGAAAAATTGAGGACTTAATGTCACCTGGCGTTCGGTGACTAAGCATAGCTCTGGCCCCATATGGCCTAACCATGAAGGGAAGAAAGAGAGTGGCAGTTATTTGCCTATCTGTACTGTGTTTATAGAACTGAAGGTCCCTTTCCTGAATAGCTATGTCCTGGAGTGTGTGTGGATGAAGAGGCACAAGTGTTCAGTTCACTTTTAAGTGGTTCGGAAACTAGCGTCACATCTATAGACAGAATGTATATGCAACTTCAAGTATATAGAGAAGAGAGGGAGGAAAAGGGTGGGGAAGAATGGAACAGAATGGATAGAAAGAATACATGATAAAGTCGGTGGGACAAAATGTAAGCGGTGGGTTTGAATAAAGGATGCAGAGATGCTTGTGCTACTGTACAGTAGCACGTGAGTACATGTTCCCAGAAACTCCCAGAATCCATTCATAAGTAAAAACATTCTCATTCTGGTGTGTTGAGCTGGGTTTCCATGCAAAAGTCCATTCTGAGGCAGGGGTCTTTGTGATGTGAACCAAGCAAACATCTAACACAGTGAGGAAAGAAAGGGAAGAGAGCCCTTTAAGGAGGAGTTATCACTTTTTTAGGGCCTTCCGGGACAGTAGACCATCTCACCTGAGAGGCAGGAATGTTAAGGTGTTTATCTTTCAAGTTCCATTAGTCATTATTGCCAAAGGGATTCTCAAGAGGTGCCAAGTCCCATGACCTCAGCCTACCCTCTGCACCTCATGCTGTAGACACAGGTGCTGAGATAAGGGAGGACCGTAGCCCTGCTGCTACCGTGGGCAAGGTTCCAGACTCAGCAGTGATCTCATGTCCTAATGGCCTCCCATGAAGGAAAATACAGAGTTATAAAGTAGCTAAGACTGTTGTAATAGCTTCTTTTTATTTCTGGGGTCCTATGTGAAACACAACTGACTACCAGTTCTGTCAGCAGAGCAGCAGCGGATGGGTAGTCCTGAAGGAAAGCATTACTGAGTTCTCTTTGTTTTACTCAAATAAACAATTCATCAGAAGGATGTAAGGTCTTTGACAAGTTCATTTTCTGTTAAGCGTGTGCTCTGGACATCACCAAAATGGGGCTGCACCTCTGAGATGCTCCTGAGATTACAGGGAGCCTGGAAAAAATGGAAATTTGGTCTTAAGGTACTTAACTCAAGCACATCCATCAGTGAAGGATGGTGATTTAAGTCTCTATGGCAAGTACTTAGCATTGTGGTTTTAAATGCCCACATAGTAAAGTTTTGCATAGATTCCTATGACACCTTTGCTACAGGTGAAGGGCAGGTGGACTTGGTGGCTACAAATACACACAGGACCTGAGTTCTATCTGCAAACCCCACACTAAAAGCCAGGCGTTACACTGCAGAAGGAAGGCAGGAGTAAGAAGATCCACTGGGCTTGCTGCTCAGTTAGCTAGCCAGTATCCAGACGCCAAAGGGACCTTGTCTCAAAAAGCTCCTGAGGAGCAACACTGAAATTGTCTTCTGGCCACACACACACACACACACACACACACACACACACACACACACACACACGAACTTGATCAAATGCAGGGTTTCATCTTAGAACCTGGGTCCAAATTCTACAGTCTAAGGTCAGCATTAGTTGTTCTGTGTAACCGCCCATGTTATATCCATGAAGCCCAGAAATCAGTTACAGCCGGTTCAGTTAAGATGCTTGCTCCCGCTCTAGAACAGAAGTCAAGAAGGCTGCAAGATAAAGTTCTAGTGTGTGATTGGCAGGTCAAAGAATGTGAATATTTTTAAGTCACTCATATATTTTCTTAGATTGACCTTGAACAAGGCTGTGCCAAGTCTACACCACTACAGGACAAATGGTCTTTGAGAACCTATGTCAGGCCGAGCATAGTGGTGCTGGGGAGCAAGTATGGGCACAAGCTGTTTTAATTTGTAATTTTTTACTCATAGTGAGATTGGATATTCCTTTTTATATCCAAGATGAAATTTCTTTCTTATGGTGGCTCTTCCCCTTGATCCTCTTCCAGTGGCTCTAACCCTCTGCATCATGGGAAAGTGGACTTGTTGAACTGACAGACATGCCCTGTGTCTTCTGGACAACACATCCTGTGGTGCCCAGCTCTAGTTCATATTAACTCGAGAAGTGCTCCTTAGACACACCTTTCAATTGCTGGAAAATGTCATTTGTTCTGCTGGATCAGGAGAATGATCTACAGTAGCCATACTTATGGTTTTGAATGAGTGAATTCATTAAATATATAGCAAGTCAAAGAAAAATAGATAAATGCAAAGGAGGGAGGAAGGGAGGGAGAAATACTAAAACATATTGGATATGGGCTGGGGAAGTTAAGGCAGGCAGCTGGAGTTCCAGACTGAGCATTCTTCCCATGACTGTACTTCTGGCTTCTCTTTCCCACCCCAGGCATTTTCATATTGTGGGATAAGCAACAGCAGCCTCTGTTGGGAATAGCTTACCTCCTAGCTGTCCTCAAGGGCACCGTCTTTTTAATCTTGGCCTGTTTTACCGTTCTCTTCCCTCCTTGTCTCACAGTTAGGGGGACCAGCCCATTCCCAGACAAGACATCTTAGAAGACACTTGGCATAGAGATGCATGGTTCTGAAGTGGTGAGGACCAGTTTCCCTTCCAAAGTCAGCTTCTCGATGAGCTCAGTAGCACAGGAGAAAGTAGCAATGCACATTAGACTCTTTCAACTTTAGGAGAAAGGAGCTGCTGGAAGCCTTGTCTGGCAAGTGTAGGTGTTAATTTGGCTAAACCAAAAGGATTCTGAAACTTGAAGATGTTCTTCATCTGGGGCCTGTATGTGTCCAAATTGTCCACTGATTGGCTGCAGAGGATCATCAAGCTTTCTGAAATTACATGCCAAAATTTGTGAGTGACATTTTGCATACATTCCTAGTAGAATTTTGTGACCCAACTAACTTAAGATTTACCTGATTAGAGAAGTTACTGCAGAACCCTCTTTAAAAGGGTCATGTTTTTAAATTCTCAAATTCTAATTTCTATGTGACTAATGCCCTTTTGTAATAGATTGATAGGGACTTCAAAGAGTATCCAATTTATAAAATTTTATGAAAACAATAATATTCAAATAGTAGCTTTTTGGGCTGCAGGGTTTTCTTTAGTATAAAAACTATATAATCATTTCAGCAAATGACCTAATTATGGTTCACCTTTTAGCCCCGCACAGCAGTGTGTGCATGTACTTCTACTATGAATATAGTCTTGACTGTTTTTAAACACAGTGAAGACTTCCCAGCAGGCTAAATGACATCAAACTCTTGTCCATGTGTCCTCATGTCCTCCCACGGAAACACCTGCTTAGGCATGAAAGCCAAATTTGTACAGGAATAAGTACTACCTAAACAAGGATTCACAAAGTTAGAAATGTCTCAGAAGGGAAAATGCATTCTGTGCAGGCATAAGAAAGTGAGTTTGGATCTCTTGCACACCCATAAAAGTCAGGTATGTTGTGGTGTAGTCTCATAATCTCATCCTTGGGGACACAAAGACAAGTGGGTCCCAGGGATTCACTGGCCAGCTAGCCTAGCCAAAATGGTAAACTCTGAGTTCAATGAGAGATTTGACTCAAAAACTAAGTGTAAAGCGCTAAAGAAAGACACCAAAGACAACCTTTGGCCTCCGCCCACACGCACACACAGAGAGACGAGCAAGCATTCTTGTATATTTCATGCACACACACATACAACATACACACAAAAACACCAAAGATAAATAACTAAAGGATTTACATGTGCTCTCTTGCACAAGAATGACATCATAGCACCATCCCCAGAAAGCAGGAAGGAAAGAAAGTATTCACAAGAGTGAGAAGGAAACAAACTCCATGGGAACAAAACGCATTTTGTGGATCCCACTATAAATGATAGCAGCACAAAGCCATAGTAGAACCAAAGAACTGTAACATTAAACCATAGCTACCCTGCCATAAATAAGTTAGGTAAAGAAGTCATTTAACATATGGGGGTATTAAAATATATTTATATCCATATCCGCATTGTGTGTGGTTGCTTATATGTCACTGGCAATATTTTACACTGAAAAGACACAAGGCATTGCCTGCTGGTGGAGTGCAAATGTATTCTATTCTTTCCAAGTACCCTCAAATAAAGGGCTAATCAATGGTTAAAAACTGAAGAGCTGCTGTATCTCTGCTCCTAATATGGATCTGAGGCCTCCTCTAGCCTTATCAAAAGGAAAACGTTTTGCCTAGTAGTAGGATATGAACAAGAGAAGGGAGTTACACAACACATCTTCAAAAACCTCACTTTTTTCATGTGAGTAATTTCAGGTGGCTAAAGATGAAATGGATGGACCTGAATGTGACAAGCTGCTCACTGTCTCGGGCAAATCAAGCTTGATGCTAAGCCATGTCACGTAGGGCATTCTTACCGGAGATGTCAACAGGCCGAGAGTCAAGTCAGCAGGCTCTGGAGTGCAGCTGTTGGACCACCTCGTGCAGTCCCTAAGGGGACCAAAGAAAATATCTCAAGGAATCAACATCTAGAGTAAAACAGAAATAGCCACATGTCCCAGAAGGCCCTCCTGGTATTATGAAGAAGGCCGGGGCAGGAATAACAGCCTTTGGGTTTTATCAACCTTGCTAATAAAAGTCACTTGGATCTCCATTGAGAAGAGCAGTTGGTACAATATGGAAAGGTTTTAAAGACCATTAATTTCTTGAAATGAAACAGCTGGCCTTATTGGCTATTAAATAATGAGCCAGATTCTCCCCAGTGCCTAAGTCACTCTCGGGTAGTAAATTAAGCATTTAGGGAGGCACATTAACTCTTTAAGAAGATTAGAGTTCAATTTAGGGCACTTTATGCATAGCAGGAACACTACAGGGAATCTGGCTGCAGCTAAGCAAAGAAAGGGTGAAAACGAGATGAATTATGATGGCAGAGCTACCCCCATAGCTGGTGTTGACTGGATGGCTCAGGTGCACACAGGAAATGGGAAAAGGTGACTTTAGTGACAGTCCATCTATTGTTCTCTTGTTGGACGGGACTGTGAGGGCAGAGTTGAGCCTTCATTTGGTAAACTTTGAGCTAAGCCATGTCATATAGTGAGGAAGAAGAGGCAAGTAAATGGGTGACTGCAATCAAGTAAAGTAAGTGCTAACATGGAATTTAAGATGGAGGAGAATCACCTCCTACAATGAGCTAAGGAGTTTACCTAAAAGGGCCCAACGGCTTGATTCTATTTGCATCGTAGAAAAGGTTCCTTGATAATTTCATGGAGAATCACCAACTTAAGGGGAAAGAATGAAATGGAGAAAGCAATGTGAAGGTGTTGGTATAATTCCTAGGAAAAATGCCAAATGACTCTAAGCTAAGCGAGAAATGGCGGAGACGGGAGAATAACGGACAGCTGACTAGAGGTGCTCAAGGAGATATCAGTGGTGGTAGAGGTGGAGCTCTGGAGGCCTGGGCTTGGGCAACAGCATCGATGAAGGCATCTGTTTCCTGGTGAAAATATGATATCGAGACAGTTTTGGGCCCCAGAAGCATGTTGAGATGGCATACAGAGAACGAGACAGGATAGCTATGAGTCATCTAATAAGACTCACAGGGGGGGGGCACTAAAAAGAATCTGAGATTCATAACGTGGTACTATTCCTAGAAGTCACATTGAATCTCTAAGATAGTCTAGATAGTGTTTGGTTTGTTGCTCTGATCTCCACTTGAAGGGAAGGACTTAACGATACCGATGTCTGTTAATGAGACTCTGTCATTGTCAATCGTTAAGACCATTAAAGGTGTGGGAAAGTAAAGAGCAGAAATGATAGTCTCTAGGGGGAAAAAGCCTTTTTCCTGGGAATATCAATAGTTAATAAACCATGGATCTGAATATCAGGCAGTGTATGCTCTGTGAGAGAAGGAGAAAATTTCACAGGTTGAAGACTAGACAAATTAACAGTTCTCCCCTGTCAGCACTTAAAATCTATACCATGGCTTCTCTCTATGGTATGAGGCAAAATGTGCCAACAAATTGGCTTAGATGATCTCTCTGAAAATGTGGAAGAAATTATATACTGGAGAAAAAGAAATTCTTCTAAGTGTTGACAACCTCACCGCAGCGTAGCAAAAAAAAAAAAAAAAAAAACTGTCCTTAAAGACAAACACTTGAATTTCAGAAATGCTGTTACAGTGGTGTATATATGCTATATGCTGCAAAAGTTGCATTTTTTGAAAGAAAACTGACATCAAAGTTGCCCCAAACCCACAGTCCTTGTGGCAGCTTTGTGGTGAGAACCTCATGCTCTAGGAATTTGAAAAGCCTGAAATTAAAAGGGTGGAGAGCTCGTGCATTGCTGGAAGAGAATTTAGCAAAGGCAGACAAGACTAAACCTGGCCCTCAAGGGTTTTGCAAGTCATGGAGTCACCTCAGCAACACTTGCACCACGGTTCCAGAAAAGGGTTTCCAGGTAGAGCTTGTGGGCTGCCTGCGAGTGGCCATCCCAGGTGAGTCTGTAGATGACAAGCACAGACCAGTGTGCTCTCGGTCCTGTGACGTCATCCAAAATAGACTGGAGCCAATTCCCAAAGAGACCACTGTGTGTTCCTGCTGAGAAGTAACTCCACTTTCATGTTTTTGTAGGGTGTGTGGATAGAGGAGGAGGTGCAGATGCTTGTGGAGTAGCCTAAGATAGACCTTGGGTGTCTTCCTCAATCACTCTGTATCTTTTTGTGAATAGTAAATTGTTATTACACAGTTTCATACGTATACATTGTGTGTTTTAATTCCTCTTCCCCAACTTCTCATTTCTCTCTAGTCTCTAACACGCACACGCACACACACACACACACACACACACACACACACACACATTCTCCTTCATATAAATATCTTATCCCTATTTACTAGTTTGGGTTCTCTTAAGTGTCCCATAGAATTGAATCAGGGCTGGCTCCTGGATCCTGAGTTTGGAACTAACCCTCAGATCCTGGTGAGCTCATCATGAAATACATGACTGGGACATCATACTTCCTTGGCTCCATACATGACTGTTAAGACACCCAGCTTCTGTGGACCCAGTACCAGTATGCAGTTGTTGTGAGTTCAAAGTATAGCTACTTTCTGGTATATGTCAGAATCAGTAAAAATTCATGGACTTAGATGCATCTTCATAGTTACAGATAAAGAGTTTAAGAATGATATTTCTTGGTCTTGAATGTCTATGATGATATCTTGTTTTCTGTGCCAATAAGGACTCAAAACAGGGAGGCATTCAAATCTACAGGAGCTAGAAGAAAAAACCACTGAAAAGTTCATCAGGGAGCTGCCTTGCTGAAGGTAGTATTTATGGGCCTAAAAACAGAACCGTGGGCCCTGTGAAGAAAGGGTCATCATGTCCTTTTCAGTTCACCAACGCCCTTAGTGGAAGAGGAGAGAAAGCCACCACCTACTTCTGAGACCATTTGCTGCCGATAACAGAGCCCCATGATACATGTTCCCCTAAATTGTACTTTGAAGAGACTTAGAAATTGCACAACAAAAATGAATGAAAGCTACAGAGAATCCTTGTGAATCCCCGGCCCTCGTGTGTGCATACCACCCCGCCATTGTCAACATCCCTCAGCAGAGTGGTAATGACACAGCTTGACCACTGTGATGTCATACAGAGTAGCTGCATTATCCTAAAGTTGTCTGTGTTCATGCCCCACCTACCCCCATCTCTGATGACTAGTGATCTTCTTTCTGTCTTCATAATTGTAATTCTGAATGTTACATGGTTGGATTGGTATAATATAGAGAGGTGGCTCTCAATCTTCCTAATGCTGTGACCCATTAGTACAGTTCTTCATGTTGTGGTGACCCCCAACCATAAAATTATTTTTGTTGCTACTTCATAACTATAATTTTGCTACTTATGAATTGTAATGTAAATATCTGTGTTCTCCAATGGCCTTTGGCAACTCCTGTAAAAAGGTTGTTCTACTCTCAAGGGTCACAGCCCACAGACTGAGAATGGTTGACACAGAGCCTTGTCAGCTGGACAGTTTATTTAGCAATATGCATTAAAGTTTCCTGCACTCTTTAATTGCTTGATCAGCCAAGGTTGACTAGCATTCTGTTGTATGACTACATCAGTTTGTATAATCATTCACCTACTGAAGCTGCTTCCAAACGCGGGCAATTAAGAATCAAACTTCTGTAGATATCTGTGTGCACAGTATGTGAGAGCCTTAGTTCTCACATCCTCGTGGATGGACTCAGAGGAACAAGTTCTCTAGCTCTTACGTGGAAACAAGCTTAACTTTGTAAGAGACCACCACTCCACCTCCCAAAGGGACCCAACTTTGCATTCCAGCAATGTGGAGCATTCTGCTGGTGGTGTCAGGACTTGGCCATTCTTGTGGGTGTGCCATGGCCTCCACTGTTGACGGCAGAGCATCCTCTCACGTGTTTGCTATCTATGTATCTTCTCTCGTTTGTGTCTGTTAACATTTGAGCCCATTTTTCAAATTGTATCATTCTGTGTCTGGGAATCCCTTGTAAATTTGGCTATCAGATGTGTCTTTTCAAAATATTTCCTCTCAGGGTGCAGCTCCTCTTTTGATTTTCTTGACAGTGGCTTTCATACAGCAGAATCTTTTTTGTTGTATTTTTTAATGAAGTCCAGCTTATCAATTTTTTCTTTCCTGCCTTATGTCTTTGGTTTATCGAAAAAATCACTACCTTGTCTAAGATGATCTATGTTTTATTTTATCTTCTACGGGGCTTACAGTTCTGTATTTTGTATTTATGCCAATGATCCATTGTGATCTGATTTTTATGACAAATATGAGGTCTGAGTGTAGGTCCAGTCATGCTGTGGACAGGTGTCCTATCCTGAGTATCAGTCCAGTCATGCTGTG